>NIPM01000051.1:197357-515735 GCA_002738285.1 Holacanthella duospinosa | reverse complement strand
TGAGAGTCAAAGTCATGACTCCGGAGTCAGAGTCTTGGAGAACACTATTTTTAATTCTCTAACTTTGGTTCTAAAAGAGATAGCAACACTGCATGCGCTGGAGCAGAAAAAGTCGGACCAGTCCAGAAACCTGGACTGCTTCCGTACTGCAAAACTATCAGTCCAGCATCATATCCTGCTTTGGGGTAAGGGACCTCCTTTCGAGTGTTGGGGTGTGCAGGGTTAATAGTATCCCCAACTGGTCACAATGGCTCATTGAATTCCACCGTGCAAACTTTTTTCATCCGACACAATTGTGAGACATAAAGTAAAATAGCCTGTGTATTTCTACAGTGGCCCATGTGTGTCCTTATTTCAGGCGAGAGAATTTAATTCAAACTTGACATTGCTACTGGGGATCAAAGCGTCGATTTTCTACTGCAATCGTACGACTCTACTCACATCATACCAACTGCGCGATACAGAATTCTTCTCACATGATACATCTTCCCAATAACCCACTCTACATTATCAAGTGTCTACTGTATTCTCTAACTCTTCAGTACACCGAAATTAAAATCTACGGATTTGACAATTGGCGGAAGTCAACGCCCTAACCTAATCGAAACTAAAACAATATACAGTGAGCTTTTAACAACTATCCAGGGATACCCACAGTACCCTACTATCACCCACACACGTATGTGCTCACTTGATAAAACTTAAAACGAAAGGGATAAGTGAATGGGAGTAAGGTAACGTGGGTATTACTGGATAGTCGTTAAAAGCACATCATGTATTATATAAATCTCAACTAACGGAGTGAGAACCATGGAAGACTTTTAAAAAGTCTTGGGGTTGGGGAGACTCGCCATCTTATGTGAAATAAAAAGTGGAGTAACTGGTGTATTTCTTCGCTAAACTATGGTCTCCTTATCTCAAGAGGAAAACTTTTCTCACATCTAACCATTTGGACGATACAGAATCCTTCCCACCTCATCATCACTGTATTACTTAGGAATTGGAATTTTCAAAATTAAAAAAAAAATTTTGAATTAGAAATTATAGCTTAACGTACGTTATCTATTATCAGCATATTAGTTATGCAAGCTACATGGGATAATTTTGTATGCCAGTAAGGCTAATTAGTCTTCTTAATTTGTTTCTATTGTTACTCTTCAATATTAAATAGTATTAAATCATGCTTAAATTTAGACTAAACATTGTTAATTTTAGAAACCAATCTTACAGGCAGTGTAGATAGGATTATATTTGTTCTTCTCATCCAGCTTGCTTAAATGACCAAGATTTGTGATCATAATTCTCCAACTTCCTCTGTGCTCATCCTTGTTAGTTGAATTTATTATTATCCAGTCGCTCTTCTTTTGGTCGGCTGAACGAAGTACTAGGCTTTCTTTTGCATTCCCATTACCATATAGAAAATTGTTGTGCAAATAATCCTTGTTGCTTGTATTCTGTAGTATGGTTAAGCAACTACATACAAATCAAACAGTTTGATAATACAGTAAAGTTCGGCTATAGTGACTCCGGCTATAATAGAACTCCGGTTATAGCAAACGACACTGTCCGGTCCCTGCCAAGCAAATGGGAGATTATGTGTCAAGTAGTCCGGCTATAATGAAATCGGCTATACTGAACTTCCGGCCTTAGTGAACCAAACCTACCGGTCTCGAGAGTCATTTTGTCCGGTTATAGTGAAATATGTCTGAATTCCGTAATGAGACCATTTGCTACTACTGTTCCTTATACTTTTATGCCTGCCCATCTATGCACCGGACTTGCATGTTGACTTATGAGTGAGTTTTAGTTTATTAAGTAAATTACTAATTCACAATGTCAAAATCAGGCCAAAAGCGCACTGCGTTGTCCTTAAACATTGCTGCACTTGTCTTCCAACACACCTCGCCAAACGTTATGTGAGAAATATAAGATTGGAAACTCTACAATTTCTCTTATTTTGAAATCAAAATCTAAAATTGAAGAAGACTTCCAAAGATTTTGTGGTGTAAGTTAATAATAAAAGTGTTGAAATATAATTAGGTTACATTTAAGCAATTAGCTAAAATTCAAATATCAAATTCTTAGAATATAAAACGCCAACGCCGATGTAACTATCCAAAGTTGGATTCTGCGCTCATCAAATGGTCTCAACCAAATCCCCATTATCCAGTGCTTTTTAAATCGGCTTAGCTGAATTTATAGTGAAATATTTGGATATAATTAGCAATTATTAAATTGAATTAAGTGTCCGTTCACTATACGGATATAATGAACTCCGGCTATACTGAACGATTTTGCCGGTCCCTACCGATTCACTATAACCGAACTTTACTGTACTTATAAATCAGTATGGTAATAATTGCCAAACTATGTTCAGGTACAGTCTGCATTTTTAACAAACGAATTTCGTTCGTTCCTTTCGTTCAACGAAAGGATTTAACATAGCTTCGTTATTACAAAAATGTATTGCAGAAAACATATCGTACGGATTTTCATGCTCTTTGCTGGAAAAAATATGTTAATAATCAGCTGGGAAGGCTGTGGGTAACTCAAAGGTCGGTGGCCAGATGAGTGGGAGGTAAGATGGGATGCTGCTGGGATGGTCATGGGAAGTTGGGAAAACGCTGACATATTACACGAGAAATTTTAGTGCACTAGAATGCAATTTTCACATGTATAAACTTTCTTTGAACGGGCTCTCAATCGTTTGAAGCAACAATTTAATAACAGAAACTTACTAGGAATAATTGTCGATTTGCTTCCATAACCCTGTTGTCTCAGCCGGAGATGGACCCAGATAATAATCCTCTCCTCTATACCAGTTCATGGAAACTACACTTGAAATTTTGCAATCCCCCACACTAACCTAAAACCATCTTAAAATGAATATTTGACAAAATTGATCTAAACTTCGCATCCAATTAATTATTACACATGACGTGAAATGCTAATTCAGTAGCTTAAAAACATGACGAGAGACAGTTTCTTCTTTACCAATGGAGTTTACAAGATTGTCCATTTGAAAGTCACACCATAAATTGTAATACAGGAGAATTGAAATTTTGAACTAAAATTTATTTCTGAAGGTCTGGCTTACCGGATTATAACTTGACCCGGGTAGAGATCTCATTATAGCATGGTTAACATCCTTTGTTAATGTTACATGCTTCAATGTAGCACTTGGAATGAATTTCTTTGTAAAAGCGTTTGTAATTTCTTGATACATTTTGTCATCAGTCAGTTTAGGTTTAAAAACTGCGATTTCATGTTCATTGCACGCAATAAATTTATTTAATTCTTCATTGTTCTTTTCAAATAAACATGGTTCCCACGCAATAGCTAATATAAATTCATCAACCTTAACATTGAAAAATTCTTCTGCATCAACACTGAGAATGGCACTGGCATTCTTTTTATATTGGTCTTCCATCAGAAATATAAACCTAGTTGCAATCAAAATTTTATGATAATAATTTCTGGGTACACAAAGCGAATGAACATTTAACATGATTTGGAAATATTTGTAAAGGGATTAATATAAATCGACTAGATAACGTCCAATCAAAACAGGTGGAGGGATACAGCAGTTTCATGATTAAAGTTTTTTTTTTACGTGTATGAAGAAGTTAGTTGAAGTTACGCTTTTTCTTTATCCACATCATGGAAGTGGCAATTATAATAATAATTAATATTGAATTTTTCAAATCTCTTCTTGTATACTCGTTACATTTAAGCTAGCTCAACTTGCATTTATAAATACTTAACGAAGAATGCGTAAAAGTGAGGAAATATTAGTGAAATAGTGCAGTTAAAATAATGCTATAATTGTCATCATAATCCATACATCAGAAAAGTGTGTAGAAGAAATATATGTACTCCGACTCATCATAATATAATACACAAAACGTTGATTTTTATCATAATTGTCATTTTTCGGTTTTCTTTTCCCCCGTGTAAGATTTATGCTTTAAATTACTAACTCCATATTTGTCGTTCACTTACATTTCCGTAGTTTGGTCCGTTTCTCCAATGAACCCGATGTAGTTCCCATGATTGGAGCCTGCTATTTTCAAATGTTCTTTTTGGGTTCCCTTCACGAACAAATACTGTACAAATGATCACTTTGATTTGTAAACGTACTTAAACAATAGTGTCACTTCCTAGTGCTAATTAGCTATTCTTACTTTTCTTAAATTTCAAAAATATTTTCGCCATTAAAGTGATTGCGCTTTTGCTTAGCTGAATATTGTTGTTCTTTACTTTAATTGCTCCGTTTTTATCCATTGGCTACACAATGTCTATAAAATATTTCTCATAAGAAACTACACTTCTTACTTTGCTCGAGCCTTTGAATAAATAAAAACTTCTTCAAGTAAACAACGAGGCGTTAAAGCTTATTGTTGGTAATAATATTTAGCAAACTTCTTTATGCAGTTCGTTACTTGTTAAATATCAAATATTTACACCTAGTCTATTCAGTAATTGATATCCTGATATCCTGCGCTTTCATTCACAATTCTTCGTGTAAAATTATATTTAGAAAATTTGTAGAAAATGAAAGTAACAAGACTTGCCATATTAGTCATTTTATTATAACAAAATTTCACAAGGTTTCACAAGTTATAAGAATAGCCTAGCATTTTTCTAGCTTCGCTGATACACGCTGTACCAGGATTATCCCCCTAGGTTTTTAATTTGAAAAATCATTTCTCAAATAATAACAATTCGCAAAACTTTTAACACACCAAATCTTCACTTGGTATCTTTAAAGGACATAAATGTTACTTTCACTTACCTTTGCAGGAGGTACCTGATGCTCAAGAGTATGGTGCGTGAAATCATCAAGAACTATTGATGCATCACTAAAGAAGAATTTGCAAACGGATTTGCTTCCAGCCGAAGAAAAAATGATTTGCCCTTTTTCAACCTTCCAGTTAGTCGCATTTGCTGGACCCATTTTTGGTTTTACAAAAATTATTTCTACATAATGAGAATTTTTTAATTGCAAAAACTCCTTTTCCAAATCATACAGAGCTGCAATAACAAACCACACAGTCATTCAGGTGAAAAATGATAAGAAAAAACATATTTTAATTCCCTATGGTATGTTAATACACTTTTTGACAGTTTTTGTTTGGTCACTGCCATGTTGAACTTTTAGCAATTATGGATGAGTTATGGCGTAACCCCGAAATTAGGACAAGTCGTCTATTGGTAGAAAACATGAAACAACTTTATTTTAAAGTAGCTATATCAATACAATTTTGTCAATAATAAACAGTTTTGGTTGAGTCTTAACAACTTATAATAAGTATCATCTTATTCTTAGTAACGGGATTTTGAAACGGCGTAAGCATATCTGTCTAATTTTAAACCTTCTACTACAGTGCTGGTCACAATTATACACAAGCTGGGAACTACTCTGGCTTGTTTTCTTTGCACAAGAAAGTGCTCGGCTAAAATTCTTTCTAGGTTCTTCTACACTAATAAACAATTTTTAGATTCAAGTAGTATTATTAGAACAAAAAGCATGCGAAAGTACAGATACAGTTTCTTAATATCAAGTCAGTTGGATCAACATTCAGAAATTATGATTTATTGAAAAGTAGGTGCTTTCGAACATATTCGTAAGACACCCATCCTTTCCTTAGGTGCATTAGAAATATGTTCGAAAACACGTGTTTTAAAAAAATCATAACTGTTGAGCCTTTCATCCGACTAAGTTGATTTAAAGAAACTGTTGTCTAATTTTGCATTTTCTTTTTGTTGAAAATATCAGTTGGATTGAAATTCATTTTCCTAGTATATAAAAACCAGAACATAATTTTATCCGAGCACTCTCTCAAATTTTTTGCAGCAATATAGAATTGAATCGGCACAGCGAAACATATAACTTTAGGGTCTTAGTTGCCAACCATTTGTCAAGCGGTATAGAAAGTAAACTAAACTCCCCTTTCTTAGTACGAGGATACATCTCTTCCTCATTTAATTTCCATGTGCTTTCAGGATAAACGCTTAACTCTTTTTCGGAAGTTAGGTTTGCCTAATATAGGTTAACCAATTGTTAAATCAAATAAATCAAAATCTAGTGTGCCACTTTTCCAGTCCCATGCTTATCGCATATATCAAACTATGTAGATCTCCGTAAGAGCAGCTGTTTTCCAATCAAAATTTAGTCTTGTTTAATTACTATTCAACTGCTTGCGTCGCAATCTAAATTAAATCTTCAAAAAATTATGTTTCTAGGAATCCATAGAGTGGCGTGGATAGCTATAATGTTAAATAATTGAATAATTGAGCATTTACTTTTTGATCTTTGATGTTCTTAACGTGGGCTCATGTTGAGGGTACCCAGGTTTCGTTCTTCCTTTTGAATAGTTTATAATAAAAACTCATATGATGCAGTTTACAACTGTCACTTTTTGATAAAATAGTCAAATACTAATTTGACGCTAAAAATTTATACTCTTGAAACTCCTTTCAAAATGGGTGGCTATTCTTTGAACTAGAATATCTTATAAAGAATTTTACACTCTGGGTTTTAATGATCTTATTCAGAAAAAAAGTTGTGGATATATGAAAAAAAGTAAACGGAATGAAAAAATTAATTCACCAAATCCCTACTGATTGTTTAATTTCTTACTTGATGCATCGGCCATTGAAGCACTTTTCATAGTTCTTGTGAATAATTCATTGTCAACCACCTCAATATAACTAAAAACAACAACTTATTAAAATTTTCACTCTTAGATATTATAATCAAACAAAAATGAGTCAAATTTGAAAATTAATAAGAAGAAGCTCCAGTATTAAGATGTTGAATCTCAAGTGGACCGATTAGAATATAAAATAAGTCTAACTCATTTTTATATTTGATATCATTTTGTTTGAGAAAACATACTGCAAATTTTTATCCGACACGGCTAGATATATAAGAGCTTGAAATGTGTCCTCAGTGTGGGAATTAATTTGGCAAATTTTGACTAAAGCAGGCTGTTTAGTAAAAAAGATTAAAAAAATCAAATTCAAGGAAAATTTTGTTTAAGAGATGGCCAATATTATTTCAAAATATTTAATTCTAAATAATTGACATCATGAAGCAAGATTTGCTTAAATATAGCTCAAACTAATTAAAAGTGTGAAATTTGACACATCCGTAAGTAGGTAAACTAATATTTATTTTATACTATTATCTACATCAACTGAATTCAGTTATCAGATGTCACAAAATGAATAATAATGGGTTTGAATTAGTAATCATATACGCATTTGGGAGGCGGAATTTAGACGCAAAATACAATAACGTATCAGCTAGATAAAATGGAAAAGCATAAGAACTTTATTGCAGTTTTTGACCTAACTAAGTTACTTTATAAGTTTTTACGCACAAAGCTATGTTCAAGTAAAATATGCAACTCTTCCTTATTAATCGTTGTAGAATTGCTTCAAATTTTATTATAAATTATTAAACATTTCACATGAGTAAGGACACCTTTGGAATCCCAACACAAATACTCCAGTTGGAAATGTGTTGCCTATAACGCTACTCGTATTTTGGAACACATCGAAAATATAGAAAATGCCTTATATGCAATCGTGTTTTCGTCTGTTTCTCTCGTCCAATTTTGCATGGTAAGCGAAAAATATATATGTAAGAGAGAAGATATTTTCAAACGAAAACTGGCGTCTGCCACATGACGAGAACAAGAATACTTTGGTAAGTTAGTGGAGATTAATATTTGCAAAAGAGAAAAGTTTCTAAAAAAAGTGGAAACTTTAAATAAAATTTTCATTCCCATCGCCCTAACAACACCTACATTACGCTTGAATAATTAAAATTTTGCCTGCAATGACAAAAAGGTTTAGGTTTCACAGTTGCAAAGGTATTTTAAAATAAGTCTAAAATAATAGTCAAAACTTGTCACAAAATAAACTGTATTTCTGTAAAGCTATAGTAAGAGCTATTTTAAGGTTGAATGCTAACACTTAAATACGTCATTATTATTGTTAGGGTTGTGAACACAAAATAGCCTAAGCTTAAATTTCCTAACCTTGCCACGAAGTGTTGAAATTATTCCATAAGTGTGTTGAATGTAATTAATCAGCAGAACCAATGAAAATTTTATCATTGTTATTTCCTTCATTTACGCTTCAGCTATTGTAGCTACTGCTTAGAAAAAGATGTTAGGGTATGACTAGATTCAACGAGCTGCATTTCTCATTTATACTAGCAATTTCAGTTGAATAAATAGACCAAGCAACAGTATAAACTCTGAATAAGTAATTATTTTACTAGTAAAAAATTATTTGCAACGCACAAAAATGCATCTCAGGATAGTCATACTTCGGAAAAGAAGGGAAAGGAATTGGTATACTATAAGTACTCAATTGCTATAACGTATAATGCCAAAATTAAAAATCAGCAAAAATATTAATACAATATTTATGGATCTAAACATCATCTATCATAAAGCTTTCCCATTGTTGATAGCAATAAGACACACAATGTGAATCTTTAGATTCCGTAAAGTTATTCCTGTGAACCAACACATTTGAACTACAAATGTTATGAAACCTAGCGACGATTTTAAGTAAGGAAATTTATTTATATTTATTGATGACAGCGTGTACCTTCAATATATTTTGTCATTTCCTACGTTCACCCATTCAACATGAGCGGGTGTGGTGCACATAAGTATCTACTTAATTGTTAATTCCAATGTTAAGGCAGTAGATACCTCATGGCAGTTACTTTTATAGACGAGAAGTTATGGAACATGTGAGAAAAAATGCCTGTTAATTTTTTATAGCCTTTGTGAAATGGAGCTAGAAGAATTTTCATATATTTCGCAATTTACAGAGAAATAATTAACGATAGACGAAACATCATATTAACATAAATTATGTAAATTTTAGACTTGAGAAAGGACAAAATGTATACATATGTATCAATACTTTAGCTCGGTTTGAGCTAACAGTGCATCATGAAAATTAGTTATATTTATTCGTCTAGTAGTGGGCATCTGTTATTATTCCATTAACCCATACTCTCAAAATACGTCAAACAAAGATTGTACATGATGTCTTCAACGGATATGGTACCATGCTGATGCTAATCAAAGTGTTCAATTGATGCAACAATTTTTGAGGTTATACATATGAGGTTACACATACGTCAATTATGTCTTAGTAAAATAATGTATCGTTAATTCTATGACATGCATCTTTTTTTTTGGTTTACTTGAAAATTATGAAATATTATCAAAAATATGAACTTTTCGTACACTAAAGTCCAAGAAAATATTTTCTGAGGTAACTGTGCTTTGACAAGTCAAGTTAATTATTATCAAAGCGAAATATCTGATGTTATAACCAGATTGATTGGCTTGGTTAAATTGTAACTTACATTTACCTTATGTCGTGTTGTCATCATGACATATTACGGGGTACATGAAGCATTTAAAGTTTGTTGGAACACCAAGCAAAGTAATTTCCCCGTAAAGCATTTATTGTGTGATCTTTCCAGTCAGTCTAAACTGAAAATTTAACTAAAAGTAGGTTAGTATGAACGACGAAGCGTATTCTAAATAGCCTAAACAGCCTAAAAACACCTTTCGCAACGCTTTACTATAGAAACGGTTTGAAGGAAGGATACAACAGACAGTAAATTATTTCTGGCATCATGATAAATAACACCCCACAATCGAATATTTGAAAACATAATTTGTACGGGCAAAATTTGTTAAAATTGTGTCAAAGATTACAGTCACTTGATAACAAATTAATCTGTAATCGAATCAAATTTGTGTATTAGCGCCCTACATTTTGTTAACCGTCAGTCTGATTATAAAATAAACAGAATTTTCTTTTTTTGTTTCTTGGTTATTTAAAATTGAGAAAATATTGAAATCTATGACAACAAATGCACCCGTGACTATTTGTTGCAAGAAACAAATAAAATAAACTCACATTGCAACACTTATAAACATTTTATGAATAAGTTTTGATGTTATTACTTACTTTTAACATGTCAAGCATAAGATATCGAAAATTGAGCAGAAATATTGGGCCTAGTAGCCAAGTTACACAATAACAGAAGCATATTGCAATAAGTGTAGTAGATTAACACGCTAAAGGTTAGCTTTGTCCAAATTGTTAAGTTATAAAATTTTAAACCGAATGCATGTTTACAATTCCCTCTGCGCTTTGTGCAACTCAAAACTACGCGACTACTTTTCAGTACTTCTCCCAATAAATGAAAGAGTAATTCCTGCCACGCTATAGTAAGTTACCATTGCAATCATAGTTGGCTTATTATTCATGTGACGCTGACCTTCCTCTATTCCCTACACATAAAGTACTTTGAATGTACACGTGTATAGCTATAGTGATAAATTTTTATTACCGTGTGTTCAGGAGAATTATTTTGATTACACTTTCACTCAAGTCACTCATACCAATTATAATTTTATAGAAGATTAGTACTGCATTATACGAAATTGACACAGCTACTAATTTAGGTGTAAGAATTTTTCGACTGTTGGTTGTTGAACAATTAAATAAACGATGGCAAACTTAACTATTTACTACTTATCACTTTCGTTTTTTACTCTAATTCTACATTTATCCATATCCAGTTACAAAACTATCCTTTGGCAATCAATCACATATGCATGCCAATGTATTTATGCTTCATTAGAACATTTATCTAAGATCAAAAGGAACATCAAAAGGTACATCGATACACACTAAATCTATTTCTTTAAGACTTAAATTATCTAATTATATTCCAGAAGAAGTAAGGCAAAAGTTGAGTATGGTAAAATAAAATTGCTTGCAAGGTAAGAAATAACAGTTAACTTCAAAACTCTTAATGTATAAAATTTTAAACCGAATGCATGTTTACAATTCCCTCTGAGCTTTATCCAACTCAAAACTACGCGACTACTTTTCAGTACTTCTCCCAATAAATGAAAGAGTAATTCCTGCCACGCTATAGTAAGTTACCATTGCAATCATAGTTGGCTTATTATTCATGTGACGCTGACCTTCCTCTATTCACCACACATAAAGTACTTCGAATGTACACGTGTATAGCTATAGTGATAAATTTTTATTACCGTATGTTCAGGAGAATTATTTTGATTACACTTTCACTCAAGTCACTCATACCAATTATAATTTTATAGAAGATTAGTACTTCATTATACGAAATTGACACAGCTACTATTTTAGGTGTAAGAATTTTTCATCTGTTGGCTGTCGAACAATTAAATAAACGATGGCAAACTTAACTATTTACTACTTATCACTTTCGTTTTTTACTCTAATTCTACATTTATCCATATCCAGTTACAAAACTATCCTTTGGCAATCAATCACATATGCATGCCAATGTATTTATGCTTCATTAGAACATTTATCTAAGATCAAAAGGAACATCAAAAGGTACATCGATACACACTAAATCTATTTCTTTAAGACTTAAATTATCTAATTATATTCCAGAAGAAGTAAGGCAAAAGTTGAGTATGGTAAAATAAAATTGCTTGCAAGGTAAGAAATAACAGTTAACTTCAAAACTCTTAATGTATAAAATTTTAAACCGAATGCATGTTTACAATTCCCTCTGAGCTTTATCCAACTCAAAACTACGCGACTACTTTTCAGTACTTCTCCCAATAAATGAAAGAGTAATTCCTGCCACGCTATAGTAAGTTACCATTGCAATCATAGTTGGCTTATTATTCATGTGACGCTGACCTTCCTCTATTCACCACACATAAAGTACTTCGAATGTACACGTGTATAGTTATAGTGATAAATTTTTATTACCGTGTGTTCAGGAGAATTATTTTGATTACTATTTCACTCAAGTCACTCATGACAATTATAATTTTATAGAAGATTAGTACTGCATTATACGAAATTGACACAGCTACTAATTTAGGTGTAAGAATTTTTCGACTGTTGGTTGTTGAACAATTAAATAAACGATGGCAAACTTAACTATTTACTACTTATCACTTTCGTTTTTTACTCTAATTCTACATTTATCCATATCCAGTTACAAAACTATCCTTTGGCAATCAATCACATATGCATGCCAATGTATTTATGCTTCATTAGAACATTTATCTAAGATCAAAAGGAACATCAAAAGGTACATCGATACACACTAAATCTATTTCTTTAAGACTTAAATTATCTAATTATATTCCAGAAGAAGTAAGGCAAAAGTTGAGTATGGTAAAATAAAATTGCTTGCAAGGTAAGAAATAACAGTTAACTTCAAAACTCTTAATGTATAAAATTTTAAACCGAATGCATGTTTACAATTCCCTCTGAGCTTTATCCAACTCAAAACTACGCGACTACTTTTCAGTACTTCTCCCAATAAATGAAAGAGTAATTCCTGCCACGCTATAGTAAGTTACCATTGCAATCATAGTTGGCTTATTATTCATGTGACGCTGACCTTCCTCTATTCACCACACATAAAGTACTTCGAATGTACACGTGTATAGTTATAGTGATAAATTTTTATTACCGTGTGTTCAGGAGAATTATTTTGATTACTATTTCACTCAAGTCACTCATGACAATTATAATTTTATAGAAGATTAGTACTGCATTATACGAAATTGACACAGCTACTAATTTAGGTGTAAGAATTTTTCGACTGTTGGTTGTTGAACAATTAAATAAACGATGGCAAACTTAACTATTTACTACTTATCACTTTCGTTTTTTACTCTAATTCTACATTTATCCATATCCAGTTACAAAACTATCCTTTGGCAATCAATCACATATGCATGCCAATGTATTTATGCTTCATTAGAACATTTATCTAAGATCAAAAGGAACATCAAAAGGTACATCGATACACACTAAATCTATTTCTTTAAGACTTAAATTATCTAATTATATTCCAGAAGAAGTAAGGCAAAAGTTGAGTATGGTAAAATAAAATTGCTTGCAAGGTAAGAAATAACAGTTAACTTCAAAACTCTTAATGTATAAAATTTTAAACCGAATGCATGTTTACAATTCCCTCTGAGCTTTATCCAACTCAAAACTACGCGACTACTTTTCAGTACTTCTCCCAATAAATGAAAGAGTAATTCCTGCCACGCTATAGTAAGTTACCATTGCAATCATAGTTGGCTTATTATTCATGTGACGCTGACCTTCCTCTATTCACCACACATAAAGTACTTCGAATGTACACGTGTATAGTTATAGTGATAAATTTTTATTACCGTGTGTTCAGGAGAATTATTTTGATTACTATTTCACTCAAGTCACTCATGACAATTATAATTTTATAGAAGATTAGTACTGCATTATACGAAATTGACACAGCTACTAATTTAGGTGTAAGAATTTTTCGACTGTTGGTTGTTGAACAATTAAATAAACGATGGCAAACTTAACTATTTACTACTTATCACTTTCGTTTTTTACTCTAATTCTACATTTATCCATATCCAGTTACAAAACTATCCTTTGGCAATCAATCACATATGCATGCCAATGTATTTATGCTTCATTAGAACATTTATCTAAGATCAAAAGGAACATCAAAAGGTACATCGATACACACTAAATCTATTTCTTTAAGACTTAAATTATCTAATTATATTCCAGAAGAAGTAAGGCAAAAGTTGAGTATGGTAAAATAAAATTGCTTGCAAGGTAAGAAATAACAGTTAACTTCAAAACTCTTAATGTATAAAATTTTAAACCGAATGCATGTTTACAATTCCCTCTGAGCTTTATCCAACTCAAAACTACGCGACTACTTTTCAGTACTTCTCCCAATAAATGAAAGAGTAATTCCTGCCACGCTATAGTAAGTTACCATTGCAATCATAGTTGGCTTATTATTCATGTGACGCTGACCTTCCTCTATTCACCACACATAAAGTACTTCGAATGTACACGTGTATAGCTATAGTGATAAATTTTTATTACCGTATGTTCAGGAGAATTATTTTGATTACACTTTCACTCAAGTCACTCATACCAATTATAATTTTATAGAAGATTAGTACTTCATTATACGAAATTGACACAGCTACTATTTTAGGTGTAAGAATTTTTCATCTGTTGGCTGTCGAACAATTAAATAAACGATGGCAAACTTAACTATTTACTACTTATCACTTTCGTTTTTTACTCTAATTCTACATTAATCCATATCCAGTTGACGAAACTATCCTTTGGCAATCAATCACATATGCATACCAATGTATTTATGCTTCCTTAGAACATTTATCTAAGATCAAAAGAAACATGAAAAGGTACATTGATACACACTAAATATATTTCTTTAAGACTTAAATTATCTAATTATATTCCAGCAGAAGTAAGGCAAAAGTTGATTATGGTAAAATAAAATTGCCTGCAAGGTATGAAATAACACTTAACTTCAAAACTCTTAAGGTATAAAATTTTAAACCGAATGCATGTTTACAATTCGCTCTGAGCTTTATCCAACTCAAAACTACGTGACCACTTTTCAGTACTTCTCCCAATAAATAAAAGAGTAATTCCTGCCAAGCTATAGTAACTTACCATTGCAATGACAGTTGGCTTATTATTCATGTGACGCTGACCTTCCTCTACTCCCTACACATAAAGTACTTCGAATGTACACGTGTATAGTTATAGTGATAAATTTTTATTACCGTGTGTTCAGGAGAATTATTTTGATTACTATTTCACTCAAGTCACTCATGACAATTATAATTTTATAGAAGATTAGTACTGCATTATACGAAATTGACACAGCTACTAATTTAGGTGTAAGAATTTTTCGACTGTTGGTTGGTGAACAATTAAATAAACGATGGCAAACTTAACTATTTACTACTTATCACTTTCGTCTTTTACTCTAATTCTACATTTATCCATATCCAGTTACAAAACTATCCTTTGGCAATCAATCACATATGCATGCCAATGTATTTATGCTTCATTAGAACATTTATCTAAGATCAAAAGGAACATCAAAAGGTACATCGATACACACTAAATCTATTTCTTTAAGACTTAAATTATCTAATTATATTTCAGAAGAAGTAAGGCAAAAGTTGATTATGGTAAAATAAAATTGCCTGCAAGGTATGAAATAACACTTAACTTCAAAACTCTTAAGGTATAAAATTTTAAACCGAATGCATGTTTACAATTCGCTCTGAGCTTTATCCAACTCAAAACTACGCGACTACTTTTCAGTACTTCTCCCAATAAATAAAAGAGTAATTCCTGCCAAGCTATAGTAAGTTACCATTGCAATGACAGTTGGCTTATTATTCATGTGACGCTGACCTTCCTCTACTCCCTACAGATAAAGTACTTCGAATGTACACGTGTATAGTTATAGTGATAAATTTTTATTACCGTGTGTTCAGGAGAATTATTTTGATTACTATTTCACTCAAGTCACTCATGACAATTATAATTTTATAGAAGATTAGTACTGCATTATACGAAATTGACACAGCTACTAATTTAGGTGTAAGAATTTTTCGACTGTTTGTTGTTGAACAATTAAATAAACGATGGCAAACTTAACTATTTACTACTTATCACTTTCGTTTTTTACTCTAATTCTACATTTATCCATATCCAGTTACAAAACTATCCTTTGGCAATGAATCACATGTGCATGCCAATGTATTTATGCTTCATTAGAACATTTATCTAAGATCAAAAGGAACATCAAAAGGTACATCGATACACACTAAATCTATTTCTTTAAGACTTAAATTATCTAATTATATTCCAGAAG
Source organism: Holacanthella duospinosa (assembly GCA_002738285.1). Lineage (NCBI taxonomy): Eukaryota > Metazoa > Arthropoda > Collembola > Poduromorpha > Neanuridae > Holacanthella > Holacanthella duospinosa. Next base: position 499,933 of record NIPM01000051.1, on the reverse strand, counting down.
AAGTAAGGCAAAAGTTGAGTATGGTAAAATAAAATTGCTTGCAAGGTAAGAAATAACAGTTAACTTCGAAACTCTTAATGTATAAAATTTTAAACCGAATGCACGTTTACAATTCCCTCTGAGCTTTATCCAACTCAAAACTACGCGACTACTTTTCAGTACTTCTCCCAATAAATGAAAGAGTAATTCCTGCCACGCTATAGTAAGTTACCATTGCAATCATAGTTGGCTTATTATTCATGTGACGCTGACCTTCCTCTATTCACCACACATAAAGTACTTCGAATGTACACGTGTATAGTTATAGTGATAAATTTTTATTACCGTGTGTTCAGGAGAATTATTTTGATTACTATTTCACTCAAGTCACTCATGACAATTATAATTTTATAGAAGATTAGTACTGCATTATACGAAATTGACACAGCTACTAATTTAGGTGTAAGAATTTTTCGACTGTTGGTTGTTGAACAATTAAATAAACGATGGCAAACTTAACTATTTACTACTTATCACTTTCGTTTTTTACTCTAATTCTACATTTATCCATATCCAGTTACAAAACTATCCTTTGGCAATCAATCACATATGCATGCCAATGTATTTATGCTTCATTAGAACATTTATCTAAGATCAAAAGGAACATCAAAAGGTACATCGATACACACTAAATCTATTTCTTTAAGACTTAAATTATCTAATTATATTCCAGAAGAAGTAAGGCAAAAGTTGAGTATGGTAAAATAAAATTGCTTGCAAGGTAAGAAATAACAGTTAACTTCAAAACTCTTAATGTATAAAATTTTAAACCGAATGCATGTTTACAATTCCCTCTGAGCTTTATCCAACTCAAAACTACGCGACTACTTTTCAGTACTTCTCCCAATAAATGAAAGAGTAATTCCTGCCACGCTATAGTAAGTTACCATTGCAATCACAGTTGGCTTATTATTCATGTGACGCTGACTTTCCTCTATTCACCACACATAAAGTACTTCGAATGTACACGTGTATACTATAGTGATAAATTTTTATTACCGTATGTTCAGGAGAATTATTTTGATTACACTTTCACTCAAGTCACTCATACCAATTATAATTTTATAGAAGATTAGTACTCCATTATACGAAATTGACACAGCTACTATTTTAGGTGTAAGAATTTTTCATCTGTTGGCTGTCGAACAATTAAATAAACGATGGCAAACTTAACTATTTACTACTTATCACTTTCGTTTTTTACTCTAATTCTACATTAATCCATATCCAGTTGACAAAACTATCCTTTGGCAATCAATCACATATGCATACCAATGTATTTATGCTTCCTTAGAACATTTATCTAAGATCAAAAGAAACATCAAAAGGTACATTGATACACACTAAATATATTTCTTTAAGACTTAAATTATCTAATTATATTCCAGAAGAAGTAAGGCAAAAGTTGATTATGGTAAAATAAAATTGCCTGCAAGGTATGAAATAACAGTTAACTTCAAAACTCTTAAGGTATAAAATTTTAAACCGAATGCATGTTTACAATTCGCTCTGAACTTTATCCAACTCAAAACTACGCGACTACTTTTCAGTACTTCTCCCAATAAATAAAAGAGTAATTCCTGCCAAGCTATAGTAAGTTACCATTGCAATGACAGTTGGCTTATTATTCATGTGACGCTGACCTTCCTCTATTCACCACACATAAAGTACTTCGAATGTACACGTGTATAGTTATAGTGATAAATTTTTATTACCGTGTGTTCAGGAGAATTATTTTGATTACTATTTCACTCAAGTCACTCATGACAATTATAATTTTATAGAAGATTAGTACTGCATTATACGAAATTGACACAGCTACTAATTTAGGTGTAAGAATTTTTCGACTGTTGGTTGTTGAACAATTAAATAAACGATGGCAAACTTAACTATTTACTACTTATCACTTTCGTTTTTTACTCTAATTCTACATTTATCCATATCCAGTTACAAAACTATCCTTTGGCAATCAATCACATATGCATGCCAATGTATTTATGCTTCATTAGAACATTTATCTAAGATCAAAAGGAACATCAAAAGGTACATCGATACACACTAAATCTATTTCTTTAAGACTTAAATTATCTAATTATATTCCAGAAGAAGTAAGGCAAAAGTTGAGTATGGTAAAATAAAATTGCTTGCAAGGTAAGAAATAACAGTTAACTTCAAAACTCTTAATGTATAAAATTTTAAACCGAATGCATGTTTACAATTCCCTCTGAGCTTTATCCAACTCAAAACTACGCGACTACTTTTCAGTACTTCTCCCAATAAATGAAAGAGTAATTCCTGCCACGCTATAGTAAGTTACCATTGCAATCATAGTTGGCTTATTATTCATGTGACGCTGACCTTCCTCTATTCACCACACATAAAGTACTTCGAATGTACACGTGTATAGTTATAGTGATAAATTTTTATTACCGTGTGTTCAGGAGAATTATTTTGATTACTATTTCACTCAAGTCACTCATGACAATTATAATTTTATAGAAGATTAGTACTGCATTATACGAAATTGACACAGCTACTAATTTAGGTGTAAGAATTTTTCGACTGTTGGTTGTTGAACAATTAAATAAACGATGGCAAACTTAACTATTTACTACTTATCACTTTCGTTTTTTACTCTAATTCTACATTTATCCATATCCAGTTACAAAACTATCCTTTGGCAATCAATCACATATGCATGCCAATGTATTTATGCTTCATTAGAACATTTATCTAAGATCAAAAGGAACATCAAAAGGTACATCGCTACACACTAAATCTATTTCTTTAAGACTTAAATTATCTAATTATATTCCAGAAGAAGTAAGGCAAAAGTTGATTATGGTAAAATAAACTTGCTTGCATGGTAAGAAATAACAGTTAACTTCAAAACTCTTAATGTATAAAATTTTAAACCGAATGCATGTTTACAATTCCCTCTGAGCTTTATCCAACTCAAAACTACGCGACTACTTTTCAGTACTTCTCCCAAGAAATAAAAGAGTAATTCCTGCCAAGCTATAGTAAGTTACCATTGCAATAATAGTTGGCTTATTATTCATGTGACGCTGACCTTCCTCTATTCCCTACACATAAAGTACTTCGAATGTACACGTGTATAGCTATAGTAATAAATTTTTATTACCGTGTTTTTAGGAGAATTATTTTGATTACCATTTCACTCAAGTCACTCATGCCAATTATAATTTTATAGAAGATTACTACTTCATTATACGAAATTGACACAGCTACTAATTTAGGTGTAAGAATTTTCGACTGTTGGCTGTTGAACAATTAAATAAACGATGGCAAACTTAACTATTTACTATTTATCACTTTCGTTTTTTTCTCTAATTCTGCATTTGTCCATATCCAGTTACAAAACTATCCTTTGGCAATCAATCACATATGCATGCCAATGTATTTATGCTTCATTAGAACATTTATCTAAGATCAAAAGGAACATCAAAAGGTACATCGCTACACACTAAATCTATTTCTTTAAGACTTAAATTATCTAATTATATTCCAGAAGAAGTAAGGCAAAAGTTGATTATGGTAAAATAAACTTGCTTGCATGGTAAGAAATAACAGTTAACTTCAAAACTCTTAATGTATAAAATTTTAAACCGAATGCATGTTTACAATTCCCTCTGAGCTTTATCCAACTCAAAACTACGCGACTACTTTTCAGTACTTCTCCCAAGAAATAAAAGAGTAATTCCTGCCAAGCTATAGTAAGTTACCATTGCAATAATAGTTGGCTTATTATTCATGTGTCGCTGACCTTCCTCTATTCCCTACACATAAAGTGCTTCGAATGTACACGTGTATAGCTATAGTGATAAATTTTTATTACCGTGTTTTCAGGAGAATTATTTTGATTACCATTTCACTCAAGTCACTCATGCCAATTATAATTTTATAGAAGATTACTACTTCATTATACGAAATTGACACAGCTACTAATTTAGGTGTAAGAATTTTCGACTGTTGGCTGTTGAACAATTAAATAAACGATGGCAAACTTAACTATTTACTATTTATCACTTTCGTTTTTTTCTCTAATTCTGCATTTGTCCATATCCAGTTACAAAACTATCCTTTGGCAATCAATCACATATGCATGCCAATGTATTTATGCTTCATTAGAACATTTATCTAAGATCAAAAGGAACATCAAAAGGTACATCGCTACACACTAAATCTATTTCTTTAAGACTTAAATTATCTAATTATATTCCAGAAGAAGTAAGGCAAAAGTTGATTATGGTAAAATAAACTTGCTTGCATGGTAAGAAATAACAGTTAACTTCAAAACTCTTAATGTATAAAATTTTAAACCGAATGCATGTTTACAATTCCCTCTGAGCTTTATCCAACTCAAAACTACGCGACTACTTTTCAGTACTTCTCCCAAGAAATAAAAGAGTAATTCCTGCCAAGCTATAGTAAGTTACCATTGCAATAATAGTTGGCTTATTATTCATGTGTCGCTGACCTTCCTCTATTCCCTACACATAAAGTGCTTCGAATGTACACGTGTATAGCTATAGTGATAAATTTTTATTACCGTGTTTTCAGGAGAATTATTTTGATTACCATTTCACTCAAGTCACTCATGCCAATTATAATTTTATAGAAGATTACTACTTCATTATACGAAATTGACACAGCTACTAATTTAGGTGTAAGAATTTTCGACTGTTGGCTGTTGAACAATTAAATAAACGATGGCAAACTTAACTATTTACTATTTATCACTTTCGTTTTTTTCTCTAATTCTGCATTTGTCCATATCCAGTTACAAAACTATCCTTTGGCAATCAATCACATATGCATGCCAATGTATTTATGCTTCATTAGAACATTTATCTAAGATCAAAAGGAACATCAAAAGGTACATCGCTACACACTAAATCTATTTCTTTAAGACTTAAATTATCTAATTATATTCCAGAAGAAGTAAGGCAAAAGTTGATTATGGTAAAATAAACTTGCTTGCATGGTAAGAAATAACAGTTAACTTCAAAACTCTTAATGTATAAAATTTTAAACCGAATGCATGTTTACAATTCCCTCTGAGCTTTATCCAACTCAAAACTACGCGACTACTTTTCAGTACTTCTCCCAAGAAATAAAAGAGTAATTCCTGCCAAGCTATAGTAAGTTACCATTGCAATAATAGTTGGCTTATTATTCATGTGTCGCTGACCTTCCTCTATTCCCTACACATAAAGTGCTTCGAATGTACACGTGTATAGCTATAGTGATAAATTTTTATTACCGTGTTTTCAGGAGAATTATTTTGATTACCATTTCACTCAAGTCACTCATGCCAATTATAATTTTATAGAAGATTACTACTTCATTATACGAAATTGACACAGCTACTAATTTAGGTGTAAGAATTTTCGACTGTTGGCTGTTGAACAATTAAATAAACGATGGCAAACTTAACTATTTACTATTTATCACTTTCGTTTTTTTCTCTAATTCTGCATTTGTCCATATCCAGTTACAAAACTATCCTTTGGCAATCAATCACATATGCATGCCAATGTATTTATGCTTCATTAGAACATTTATCTAAGATCAAAAGGAACATCAAAAGGTACATCGATACACACTAAATCTATTTCTTTAAAACTTAAATTATCTAATTATATTCCAGAAGAAGTAAGGCAAAAGTTGATTATGGTAAAATAAAATGGGGTGCGAGTTATGAAATAACGGTTAACTTCAAAACTTTTAACGCATTATAAGAACAACGCATACAGTACATGTCACAAGCGAACAGACCGAGTTTAGTTCTGTAATCTCCCTCACACTAAAACAATAATGAAGTTGGGTGTTCAGGTTATCATAAAACTTGCTGCGAGATTCACTTCTTCCCGGTGGAGTAGATGGGCATATTAGAACAAAAATTTAATACAATTCTTTGAATTAAATTGAGAAAAACAGAACAAAATAAACTTATAATTAGTTAAGTACTGTCCTCTCCACAACTTCGTCCATGAGAATTAAGACTTGAAGATGTATTTTTTATTTCGCTATTTGCATAAATTTTCTATAGCAGCAGCTTCAACTAATTTATCGCAATTTGGTTATAGTGACCAAATTCATCCGTCTGTCCCTGGTTTTCCTGACCAAGTTAATTTATAACAATTTTCGTTTCGTATTAACAATGTTAGGTAGGATGAAATATTTAACATTTTCGCTTAGTATTCAATAGGGTTGCCGCGGAGTTTTGGCAGCCGTTTCCCGCAGCCCTCTCGTGTATTCCCACAACCCTCCCGTGTGTTCCCGCAGCCCTCTATTAGTGTCTCACAGCCCTCCCGCGGGTTTCTGCAGCCCTCCCATGGGTTCCCGCAGCCCTCCAGTAGTTTCCCGCAGTTCTCCCGTAGTTTCCCGCAGCCCTACCGTAGTTTCCCGCAGCCCTTCTGTAAATTCTCGCAGCCCTACCGTAGTTTCCCACAGTCCTCCCGTGGGTTCCCGCACTTCCCGTCGCACGACGACTCGGGAACAGATAATTTGATAAATTCAAATATTTGCACTATTTATATAATTTTTTATTTTTTAAATAATTAAGTAAAAGTCTATGGAAAAAATCCGCGGTAGCTGTTGGGTTTTTGTGGGAAATGATCGTTACCATAGAAAATTTTTGCAAATAACGAAATAAACAATACCTCTTGAAATCTTAATTCTGATGGACCTAGTTAGTGGAGGGAACAGTACTTAAATAATTATAAGTTTATTTTATTCTGTTTTTCTCAATTAAATTCAAAGAATTGCTATAAAATTTTCGTTTTCAATATGCCCATCTACTCCATCGGAAAGAGTGAATCTCGCAGCAAGTTTTATGATAACCTCAACACCCAACTTTATTATTTCTTTATTGTGAGGGAGATTACAGAACTAAAATCGGTCTGTTCGCTTGTGACATGTACTGTATAAGAGCAAAACGGTTATAAGAACTGCCTTTTGCTGTGTAATTTCGTTGAATATAAGAGCAGAGAGTATTTCGACACTCAAAAAATATTCGTAATCAAGCAGACATGCCAGGAGATTAATATTTGAAATTATCTAAAATTGAAAATGCAATATTAGAGCGTAGAAATGCTAATAGAGTTTAGTCCAAAATTACTAATTATTTTGATAAATAATTAGTCAAGTAAAAGAACCATTGGACGAACTTAGTGGCTAGTAAAAAATAAATTTTGGAAAAAAATTTTTTTTTTGCCAAATACTTTTGTAAGAACAAACAGTTATAAGATCAGCATTTCTAGGTGACGGAGGGGAGCTCTTATAACCGCCGTGCACTATATCAAATTATCCGATATTTTTGATATTTTTGAAAATATCATGATATTTTCAAACTGCTCATTAGGCATAGGTCATACATAGATATATCTATTAAACTAATCGTGTACAATCAATTAGGCACAAATTCTGTCTAAAGGAAACCGCTAGAGAAAATTTAGCAAACTCTATTCATAAAATATTATACTGAGCCAACCTGTCAGAATCAATTCTACAGAAACTGTCAATGATTTTTTAGGTAGTACATATTAGACAAATCCAAAGACATTCTCCGTATGTGACATTACATTGTTTGTACTTTCTCCAATCGTTATTTGGAAAAAAAGTACATTGACCAAACTATAAAAAAAATTAACCAGTATTGTTGCTATTGGTATAAGTTTGAAACTCTTTTTGTAAGATTGAACTTGACCAGAAATAATTACTACGGATTCTTTCTTAAATTTTGCTAACAATCAAAGGCACATGCATCTTTCGGGTCTTATTTATCTTTATTAACCGAATTTCATGACGATTAAGGAAAAGATTTAAGAAAATTTTCACGTTTTAGGAACAAAAAAACTTTTACGAAAGAATTTCTCAGAATTTGAGGTAGATTTTTTAAAACTTTATTTATGGGAATATTTTTCAAATTCTACTAAAAGCAACATCTAATTTCAAGTTTTGCATAGGTAGTAATCTCTATTACACCTATGCAATTATTACGCCTTTACAGTTATAAAATTGAAGAATAATATTCACTTTATTTGATTACATGAATCCTAGAAAATACTTTATTTTTTTAATTTTATAAATTTTATTTTTCATTTTTAGTAAGATTTTTATTTTTAGCTTATCTTTTTATCAACGTTTTGAGTATTTTTTTAATCGTAAAGAATTTATGGCCAAAATATTGTTTTCAATTTTTATCTTTAGCAAGATTTTTGCCCTTTTTGATAAGATTTAAGAAAGAATTTTAGTGTCTATTAGAAAGAAAATTTCATTAGTGTAACAATATTAGATATCTTGTTCGTAACATACTCAAAGTTTCTGATCGCTTGAGGTATCAATTAAAATCAAATGGCAACGGAGTCAAATTTATAGCAATATTTTCTGATTCGATAAGTTACATTTGAATGAGAAATAACACTCGGTATTTTGCTAACTGAACACAGTCAGAGGTAGTGTGGAGTAAAGGTAACGCCACACTTGCAGGAAACTTTTTGCTGCGTGTTGCCTTAACGTTTTTCCACAGCACCATCCAACTTTTTTGTTTTGTGTTCACACATAGAGTTGTGAGTTCACACACAGAAAAAAATTTGAGTGAAAGTTGCCTTTGCAGGCACAACCAACTTTTTGATGCGGCTAAGCTCCCTCCTTCCAAAAATCAACCAATCAAGAAGAAGCAACATTTTCTGTTTCGAAAAACAGCTTGGTCGGACAAAGCTGTAAAAAAGTGATGCGAATCAGGTTTTTTTACTGCTGAAAAAGAAGCAGGTCCGTAGTGTGAATGTGCAGTTTATTGTTGCCGCCTCAAAAAAGTTGTAACAACTTTTGGAGAGTTGTGGCAGGGAGTTGTGGCAGGGAGTTGTCTCTNTTTCTCAGAATTTGAGGTAGATTTTTTAAAACTTTATTTATGGGAATATTTTTCAAATTCTACTAAAAGCAACAACTAATTTCAAGTTTTGCATAGGTAGTAATCTCTATTACACCTATGCAATTATTACACCTTTACAGTTATAAAATTGAAGAATAATATTCACTTTATTTGATTACATGAATCCTAGAAAATACTTTATTTTTTTAATTTTATAAATTTTATTTTTCATTTTTAGTAAGATTTTTATTTTTAGCTTATCTTTTTGTCAACGTTTTGAGTATTTTTTTAATCGTAAAGAATTTATGGCCAAAATATTGTTTTCAATTTTTTATCTTTAGCAAGATTTTTGCCTTTTTTGATAAGATTTAAGAAAGAATTTTAGTGTCTATTAGAAAGAAAATTTCATTAGTGTAACAATATTAGATATCGTGTTCGTAACATACTCAAAGTTTCTGATCGCTTGAGGTATCAATTAAAAACAAATGGCAACGGAGTCAAATTTATAGCAATATTTTCTGATTCGATAAGTTACATTTGAATGAGAAATAACACTCGGTATTTTGCTAACTGAACACAGTCAGAGGTAGTGTGGAGTAAAGGTAACGCCACACTTGCAGGCAACTTTTTGCTGCGTGTTGCCTTAACGTTTTTCCACAGCACCATCCAACTTTTTTGTTTTGTGTTCACACATAGAGTTGTGAGTTCACACACAGAAAAAAATTTGAGTGAAAGTTGCCTTTGCAGGCACAACCAACTTTTTGATGCGGCTAAGCTCCCTCCTTCCAAAAATCAACCAATCAAGAAGAAGCAACATTTTCTGTTTCGAAAAACAGCTTGGTCGGACGAAGCTGTAAAAAAGTGATGCGAATCAGGTTTTTTTACTGCTGAAAAAGAAGCAGCTCCGTAGTGTGAATGTGCAGTTTACTGTTGCCGCCTCAAAAAAGTTGTAACAACTTTTGGAGAGTTGTGGCAGGGAGTTGTGGCAGGGAGTTGTCTCTATGTATGAATGCGCAACACGCAGTTTTTTGCCTGCCGCGTCACAAAAGTTGTAGCAACTCGCTTGGTGTGGCGTCACCTTAAGTGTCAAGGTAACTGAGTTCTTTCGAGTGGTGGTGGGTTCGAGTTTGGTAGGTGTTATCGAGTTTAGAAAATTGCGGAGTGAGGGTTTTTTTTTCACTTTCCAATTCCCTGCCGAATCCTTTAGACAGAAATTATTCGATATGCTTGTCTAATCTATTCTACAGACTATAACGCCATAATTCTAAAAAACTCGGGTATTTACGTTTTAATTAAAGATTACTTGTGATTAGACATTTATTTTTTAAGAACAACTCGTGCGAAGTATTTGAGGGGTTGAGTTAACATTTCGCCAGCCTATTTCTGATTAGACTTGACGTTTTATCGTCTAATTTTTGTGATGTTATATTTTCAATAACAATAACTTCACCATAAAAGTTTTTTTTATTTTTCCTCGCAATACACTCTTAACTCTAATCTTATGATGTGTGCTATGTATTTTCTTTAATTCTGACATTTTATGAAACCAGTCAATGTACGTATTTCACACACCCGTTGTAAGAACGCTAGCATAAATAAATATTGATAACTTAAGAACTGGCAGCAATAAAATCAGAAATTCTGCGTACTTTGCTTAATCAACAACAACATTTAAGTTTATTGATGAAAGTAGTTTGCGCTGGAGTGAATTTGTCTAGTATTCTTTGTGGGAATATTGTTTGATGTAACAATTTCAACTGCCAAATTTGCTGTTTCCATTCATACCAACCAAAGGCTAATATCTTATAGCAACCATAAATGGGACTTGATAGTTGGAAGTGCTAATAACGGTAGAGAAATGTTATGTGCTGTCAAAATTATCACTAAGGCAAACATGTCGACCTAAAATATAGTTTCATATTGTGAGACAAAAGAGTTTGCATTTTGTCCGAACCTAATTTATTAGTATTATTATTTAGTTAGTAATTATGTTAATTCATAATTTTTTGTGAACTAATATTTGTTATATTTTTATTTTAGTTCATTTAGTTAGAAATAATTATGTCAATGCATAAGATAATCTCGGAAAGGAATTATTTTCATTTTTATTGTTTAGTTGTTGTATTTCTAACTTTTCCAAGAAAATTTTTTCTATTATTAATTTACATTTATTCCTAAAAGTTTAAGTTAAATTTAACCCAAGTTGGGGTTTCTAAAAGTCCGCACTATAAAGCGCTACAATTTTGACCAAGGTATTCAGAATATTGGTAGAGTTCTTCCAGAGCTCAGTTGAGTAAAATACCAAGCGGTTTTCTTAATTAAAAATTTTCGTATGGCTGCAGCAGGGTTTGGTTGCATGTCTTGAAATGATAAAATATACATCATATCTCATTTTGAAATTATACTTTATTCATATTTATTGGTTTAGTTATATCTCTTTACCTGGCATTAAATAAGATTATACTTACTCACTTTAGAAAATATTTGGTGATGTACTCAAAACACTTTTCCTCTCAAACTCTTTCTTCAGTACATCCATTGAGCCTAGACTACAAAAATAAATGATGATTTCAAAGGCGTCCCAGTGTTCGTTCTTTTTGTTTATAAAAATTGGCAATTTTTTGCGAATTCTANAAACTCTTTCTTCAGTACATCCATTGAGCCTAGACTACAAAAATAAATGATGATTTCAAAGGCGTCCCAGTGTTCGTTCTTTTTGTTTATAAAAATTGGCAATTTTTTGCGAATTCTACCATTTTCACCGAACACATCAAGACGGCTGGAAAAATNTTTGTTTATAAAAATTGGCAATTTTTTGCGAATTCTACCATTTTCACCGAACACATCAAGACGGCTGGAAAAATTTTCCATGAATAACGCAAGAATATTCAGTGTATTTACGTGTTTTAGAACGTTACTCAGCATATCCTATTTGATTATATTCGTGAGATACCACATTTATCATGGCAGCAAAATTTTAATGAAAGACTTCGCAGTCATTTTCTCCTTTATTCCATGTATCATTCTATCAACCTGTTTAGAAATCTGTATATATTTCAACACTTTGTGTGAAATGATTAACGAATATTTCACACTAAATGATACACAAGGTAAGGAAATTATTGTAAAAAAACTTCAGTCCTTTTATGTGAGTATACAGCTTTATCAGTAATTGTGTTCCATGAATGAAAATTCGAAATATCTTTATAAAGCACGAGAACATAAAGTGAATTTGAAAAAACAGAAGGATGGACTCGAACACCTTGGTCAAGCATTCCTCGTGACAACTGGCTTTTATGTTGTTATTTGGGTTCCTCTATTTGGCTTTTTCATCTAATCCGGCCAATCAGCACCGTTCTTCAAGGATAATCTGTTTGCATCTATTGCATATCCCTGTATTGGATGTGTCACAATTCTGTCATACTTTATGCATGACTTGTTTCTTGTATACACAGTAATTCTAATACTCCGTTCAAAAGCGTCCTGGCTAGCACATATTACGTAAGTATAATGGGAGTATAAAGTAGAAATATGTATAACATTTCGCATAAATTACCGACATTACGCGATGAAGGTTGACAGATGCTAATAATACACAAATAAATGTTGTATGTTCATTATTATTTTGCTATATTATTATCATAATGGTTTATAAGCAATTACGTTCCAAGAATGTTAAAAGGAACGACAAATTAATAAACCGTTGTAAACGAGAGCAATCATGTGTTGCAATGAAAGAAACGTAGGGAGGAAGGTGAACGGTTAGTCTATAGGGGGTGGCTGTGTGGTAGCGACGGAGATTGGACGGTAGAGAATACATTTGGGTGGTAGAGAGTGCATTGAAGCGGCAGGGTGTGCGCTTGAGTGGTAGGGATTGCGTTACGACGGTAGAGACTACATTGAAGCTGAAGGTTGGGCATTTAGGTGATCCATTGAGACGAAATGGATTGCTTTGGAGCGGTAGTAATTGCGCCGGGTATGTAAAGATTGCGATAATGAGATAGAACAGTAGGGCACTACGGAGCTAGTAGGGCAATAATTGCATTATCTCCAGGGTCAGGTAATGCCTGGATTAGTGTAACACCCGCGCTAGTGTAATACCGAAGGTAAGGTGACGGAGAATGACTTCACTACCAATGCTTGAAACAGCATTTAACCCAAAAATTGAGTGGGGTATGATTCCACGTCATGGGTTTTCCGGACCCAATAGACTACCAAGTGTGGTATAGAACCGATCGGAGAAATGTTATTTTATAATATCTGACCATCTGATCACAATCCATCAGTAATCACCAGCAAAACCATTTTTGATGGTGGGGGATTCATCATCTGTGCTTCTCCTCATCTCTTGGCAGAGACGGAGAAGATTTTGTGCTTCTCCTCATCTAGTTAAGAGACGGGAAAGATTTTCATCGGATATAGGAGTGTATGCTCAGTGCCTAGTGGGTTTAGGATCTATGGTTACTATCCTACAAAGGTAATACTTATGGTAGGATAATGTTGAGATAAGGTAATACCCGGTGTTGAGTAATGTCGTGAGTAAGGTAATTCCCTGGGTAATGCCCATAGCATGTTGAAGTAGTGAATGTAGAGTGTGGATGAGTGAAGATGGCTACATGATAGAATTGGAGTTGGTGAAGATCGCAGGGATGACTCCTCTCCCCTAGCCTAGTGGGCGAACGCTAAACAATCAGTGTTAGGTTGCTTCAGAAAGGAATACAAACACAGAAAAGGCATAAAAACCCTTCTCGGTACAGACAAAAACACCAAAAGCAAACAATTAAATTCGCAAAGCCAATTACTATATAAAGAATAGACACAAAACTAGAGAGCTTACAATGAATATAATTAAAAAATAAATTGTTGACTAAGAATGGAGGGAGCAGGAGATACACCATGAGTACCAAAATCACTATAAGGATGGAATTAGGCTGTCCGGCTCCTATCACTCACAGAAGATTTACACTTCAAAATTGAGAACAGCCGTGGCCGAAATAGTTGGTATGGTGGCTAGTGTTGGGGTAATTGATAGTAACCCGTAGCAATCGAGGAACAGGAGTGAAAAAGGATGATATGATGGAAAATGTATGGATTAGCAAGATTAAGAATAGTAGAGGTGGTAAAATAAAATNAGTGAAAAAGGATGATATGATGGAAAATGTATGGATTAGCAAGATTAAGAATAGTAGAGGTGGTAAAATAAAATTAAAGTAGTTGGGTAAAATGATGAAGATTATTGGTTGGCTAAACATTAGTGGGTTATATTAGTGGAGATTTGTGGATAAGATTGAAAGATGAGCAATGACAAGAGCGTAATGGGAAAAAAGATAAATGGATGTGGACGATAAAAGATAAGCATAACTGGTGTCAAATTGAAAGACGGAGAAATATGCGGATGCGATGAATAAAGTCAAGTGGAGTAGAAGTTAGATGATAATATAATGAAGCTAGTATAGCATACGGGTAGAATGGGAGTAGGAGTCCAAGATTCTCATACATCACAACAAAGATGCATTGTTTGCTAAGTATAGAATTACTCTATCGATGGATTGGATCATTGAGAAGAATGTTTACGATAGTTTATTACTATCAAATTGAATTAGAATATAAGTAACAACTTCGCTAATCAAACTATAAAAGGAAAATTTGGATACAAACAAACAATACAATTTGAAGNGAATATAAGTAACAACTTCGCTAATCAAACTATAAAAGGAAAATTTGGATACAAACAAACAATACAATTTGAAGGTAGCTTAGGCACAATAAATCGAGTTATTAAGCCATAAACCCATTGTATTGTTGGAATCATTCGAAAATATGTTTCGAATTCATTAAAAAGATTTTTTTAGGATGATTAGAATTAGGAATTCGTGTCTTATACCCGGGTTGGCCTTTTTCATATTTTTCAATTCTAGATACCGGTTGTGATTTAATTCGTGGACTAGTTTAATGTGCAACTCAGAAAAATATATCAAAACTGTAAATTCTGACTTTACAGCTGAAACCTAGACTAAACCAAGACAACTAAAACTTCCTCATAGGCTCAACAAAGTCAGACGCATAGATGGGCATACAAGCATATTAAATTAGACTCAGAAGTCTAATTTAATTGTACCGGGTAAAGCTGACTAATGACTCCCATTTTCTTCTGTGAGTCAGGTGAACCAGTGACTCACATTCAAAAGAGTTTAAAAAAAATCAGCTACAACCTTTAAACAATAAAATTAAGGAGAATTAATTTCGACTCCAAATTTTTCTTATAAAATTAAGAGCAACAAGCGTAAATGTCATTTTGCGACTTATGAGGAAACGGAAACTGCGAAAAAATTAGAAAAATTTTAGGATGTGAGATTACTTTTTTAAAACCATTCTATATTCTTGAAAAGTTTTGATAAGAAATGACTTCAAAAAAGCAACCGGTATGTTATTTGAAACTAAGTGAGCCAATAAATTGTTGTAACCAAATACGTTTGGTACCGTTCTGTCTTGCAAGCGTGTGTTACTGCACAACGTGATTGTTGAGGAAAATATTTGCTCCAGTGTTGGGCAACAACGGTTAAAGTTGTATCATTCGAAACGNCACAACGTGATTGTTGAGGAAAATATTTGCTCCAGTGTTGGGCAACAACGGTTAAAGTTGTATCATTCGAAACGTTGAGAAATTAAGGAGAAACTGGAGGACCTCTACAGTTTAAAAAAAAAAAAGAGAACATTGGGATAGAAAAGCAATCGTCTAATTACCAAATAATGCACTCTTTGATAATATTTAAAATGTATAGAAAATTAACCAGTCTAATCGTTGCTTATGGCTTAATTTTCAAAATGCTTCTAGTTAGGTTAGTTCTTCAGTGGCGCATAAAAAATATATTTAATATGGAGTGTACAGAAAAGTTTGTTANCACAACGTGATTGTTGAGGAAAATATTTGCTCCAGTGTTGGGCAACAACGGTTAAAGTTGTATCATTCGAAACGCTGAGAAATTAAGGAGAAACTGGAGGACCTCTACAGTTTAAAAAAAAAAAAAAAAGAGAACATTGGGATAGAAAAGCAAAGCAGATTAATGGTTTATTACGTGAGAAACTATTATATTAAAATGTATAGAAAATTAACCAGTCTAATCGTTGTTTATGGGTTAATTTTCAAAATGTCTTCTAGTTAGGTTAGTTCTTCAGTGGCGCATAAAAAATATATTTAATATGGAGTGTACAGAAAAGTTTGTTAANCTTCTAGTTAGGTTAGTTCTTCAGTGGCGCATAAAAAATATATTTAATATGGAGTGTACAGAAAAGTTTGTTAATTGGAACAATCTCCTATAAGCCGACCGAGCAACCAAATTGTTCTATTTGTGTAGTCATGCAGCAGTTAGATTAGTCGCTCTTCAAAATGTCACATTAGAGATTCATTGAATGGTTAATATTATGTTTTGGCGTTACTTATATGCTGAAGTAAGTAGTGAAGTGTAACGTGAACCATGAAGCAAAGAGACTTTGACATAAGTAAAATCAGTGGCGATAGTTATTTGATTCAACTACTAGAAATTAGCTCTTACATTTTATAAGTTCAAAAGTGATTGATGCTACAAATCAGTTCACGCATTTATCATTACATAAGTTGTCACTCCTACATATAAGCATACAGGTATACTCATGTTGGAATGTATTTGGGTTTATTCCCAACACGAGTAGTCAGACGGGGTGTTTTTAGTAGCCATGCCTATTGAAGTGTCAGCGGAATTCCTGCAAAAATACTACGGACACTGTAACACGGGAATTGTGTTTTACTGAGGTAAAATAGGAGGAAGGGGAGAAAATAGTGTATTTAGGGAGGTCAGGGTTAGGGTAGGATAAGTGAAAGTTTAGAGAATGTTAAATGTTAGGGTGTGGGAGAAAGGTCAGAGGAAACCAAATAAATGAAAGATTGTTGGAGGAGAAACTAGGGTTGAAGGTCAATGGGATCACTTATTGATTAGCTGAGGGTCAAAAGATCATTTACTATAAACAAAATTGGCGAAAACTAAACATTCAAAAGAAAAGTACCAAAAACAACAAAGGGCAGGAGATATATATTGAAGGGATGAGAACCGACTTTAGACTGTGTTCCTCGTCGATTTGAGAGAAATACTCCCACACGCAGCCGAGTCCATCCAACTGAGAGGGATGGGNCAAAGGACAGGAGATATATATTGAAGGAATGAGAACCGACTTTAGACTGCCTTCCTCGTCGATTTGAGAGAAATACTCCCACACGCAGCCGAGTCTATCCAACTGAGAGGGATGGGAAAAGTTCAAAAGTTGGGAGGAAGGGCTTTTTTGGCTATTAGGGGCTTTCATCAACTTGACTTACATGTAAAAAGTGTAAAACTTATTTTTGGTTTCACTTATAAGTGACTATTTCTGAGCAGGCGAATTACCTAAAAGTTCACTTTAAAGTGACGAGAAAATAAGCGAGGTCAATCCGGCTTTTTTTTAAATAAGTGACTTATTTTCTATCCCTTCATAAACCAAGGCAAATTTGCTTCTTCAGCTTGTTTGGATTGGTTTGTTGTTTACGTTAACATTGATTTTAACAATTGTAAACCATAATTAAAGAATTTATTGTAAAAAATTGAAAAAGTAAGTTGACACTCCACAGTACCGGAAGCGGTTGATGATCAATAGAACATTTGATCTTAAAATTTAATTTTCATCTTTCCAGTAGATGTTTACCTGATAAATTTATTTACCTGTCTTAACTGATAAATTTTTACTTTTACAATAGTAAAATTTAAGTCACCTAATCACGCTTGTCACATTCAAGTGAGGTGAATTATAAGTCATGGTCAGGGGGTGGCGGTACAACACAGATATGGTTTTGAGAATGAAATTGTCTGAGAATGACGTCACTGTTATGCACTTCGAAATCCCTAACATTTCTCCTCGTGCATTTTCATGACTCCTCATTAGTGTTCCGCATGGCTCTGGCTCAATGGCTCTAGCTCGAGCTGGCTCACAAATATTTCTGAGCCAGAGCCAGTGCATGGCTCTGGCTCATGTAGTAATTTTGAGCCTTGGCTCATGAGCCAGCTCAACGAAACTTGTGAGCCATGACTCAATGGCTCAACTTTTCCCAAAAATTCTTCCACTTCTCCTCTAATTTTTCATTTTAATTCTTCCAAATCATCAATTTTTTTTAATTTTCGAAATTTTTGGTCACTGAAAGTCAATTTGCCTTTAGCCAGTTCATAATTATGATTTGTGTTGGCTTATTCTCACTAGGTCATTTTCACTTAGCAAAATGTACATATTAAAGGGAAATTTTTTTTTATTTTGAGCTATGGCGCATTGACCCATGGCTCTGGCTCGTGCACCAGCTCAACAAAAGTGCTGAACCAGAGCCATGTCTCAAGAGCTGGCTCACCGCTCGGGTGAGCCATGCGCCATGGCTCATTGAGCCAGTGGCTCATTGAGCCAGTGGCTCATTGAGCCAGTGGCTCATTGAGCCAGTGGCTCTGGTTCACACAAAAATCTGAGCCATGTGTAACACTAATCCTCATGGAACATTTGTAGAATATCCCCCTTTTCTTCTGGAATTCGGGTAAGTGATACATTAATCGACTGGAAATTTAGCGTAAATTACGAATTTGACATCCGTTGCTGGCGGCCAAGTCTAATTTTGCAAAATATCTGCAAATTTGTGTCAAAAAGAATTTTTTTAGTATGACTTACCCAATGGTATTGGTCGGGATTTCAGCAAGTTATACGTGAATCGACCAGAAATTTCATGCAGATTAGGAACCTGACATCAATCATTAGATGTGAACAACCTAAACCTAAAGACAAACTGGTGAACTAGCAACCTAAAAGTAAACCTAAGATAAACTAAAAAATTCAAAGAAAATTTGACAACCTAAACCTAAAAACCCTAACCTAAACCAAAAGGAAATCTAACAAATTAAACCTAAAGAAAACCTAACTACCTTAAACTAAAAAAAACCTAACAATCTAAACCTAAAGAAACCTAACAACCTAGACCTAAAAAAACTAACAACCTAAACTGAAAGAAAATCTTAAGAAATTGTACCTTCTACATCTCATTGGTTAGATATATTTAAATAATATAAATAATAAAAATTACAAAGAAATTGAAAAATATCCTTTTTGTTTAAAAAATTAGACTTCATAGGCAACGATAAATGTTGAATTTGTAATCTGCGTTAAGTTTTTGATCGATCGATGCATAACTTATTGAAATCCGTACCTTATGGTAAGTCATATTCTAAAAAAAAAATTTTTTTTTGGCACAAATTTAAAAATTGTTTTTGTAAAATTTGACCGCGAACAATGGATGTCAGATTCGTAATCTACGCTAAATTTCCAGTAGATTAATTTATCAGTTACCAGAATTCCAGACGGGAGGAGGGGATGGGGGTGGCTATTTATCGTTTTCCAAAGGAAAAATCGTTGTCTTTAATTTGGCTAAATCGGTGCAAAAGAAAAGACAAAATCAACTTGTCCATTGCTGTCATTTGCTCAAAGCATTTCGAACTTTACGATTTTGAAGTAGACAAAATTCAACACTTACGTTTCATTGATCTACACAGGTGGAAGGAGATGGTGGATGAAAAGTCGCTTCGGACGTACCAGATTCTCTACCGTGCTCATCAGATATTAGGAAATTTTATGGTCGCATTAACAAAATTCATTGCAGCGGGAAGCTTATTTCTGGGAATGGGAATTGCGACTGGTGGATTCTACATTGCGCTGACCTTACACAAGTCTACATCGTCGATACTTTTCTCTACACTTGTTTTGCTAGGGATTATTGCATACATCATTATACAATTTTTAATTCAGCTCGCTTTGAAAATCTTCGTCAATTCAAAAAACTTCAGTAGCTTATATCTAAAAAATAACTTATGTATTTCGCTTATTAACAGAAAATTTTACGCATCTTGTCGACCAATTACAATACAAGTGGGTAACTTTACACCACTTGCAGAAAGAGGTATACTACTCATTGTTACTGCAATTATAGTAGAAAAGACAATAGATATGTTAATCACCTTCAAATCATAAAGAACCTATTAATATACAAATTAACATTGTGTACAGGTGAGGAAAATATGGAAAAAACCTTCGACAAAAAATAGCCATTTTAATGAACATTATTAGTAAAAATTGATGGAAAGTTAACCATTTAACAATGGCAAAATAGTAAGGTTATGGAAATATAACAAAGGTATACATTTTCATACANTGGAAAGTTAACCATTTAACAATGGCAAAATAGTAAGGTTATGGAAATATAACAAAGGTATACATTTTCATACAGAAATGAAGAATAATACGCTGTGTCCGTTATTAACCGCGAACAGCAAAGCTAGAGTTATTTATAAGATCGTAATGCCAATCTGTCAATCCGTCTATCTTTTCGTCTGCAACAGTGCTAGTTACATAATTCGGGATTTTAGAATTAGTTGAAATACATGTAANAAAAATGAAAAATAATACGCTGTGTCCGTTATTAACCGCGAACAGCAAAGCTAGAGTTATTTATAAGATCGTAATGCCAATCTGTCACTCCGTCTATCTTTTCGTCTGCAACAGTGCTAGTTACATAATTCGGGATTTTAGAATTAGTTGAAATACATGTAAATAAAGACAAATGCTACAGCAAAAGAGAGTAAGATTGTTACAAAAATCTCCTGGTGCTGGAAGTTAAAACCAGTTTTTTATTTAATTAGGTGTAAATTGGTTCTAAATGAGATGCTTCTCTTCCGGTTTCAGACACTAATCGTTGGTCCATGTCACTATATATTGCTCTACCTCTCTATACTCTTCATGCTCTCCCTCTTTGTACTCTTTATGCTCTACCTCTAAGTCTTTAATTGGCTTTGAAATTCTACTTTCTGTTGTCCCTAGTGTTTATTATGTCAAATATTGGTAGTTAGTGCTCCTCATTTTGAACCTAACTTACACTGTTAATGCTATTCCTAAGCTCTACTATTTGGTGTTACAGACCAAACTCTCTTTTAGGTTCTTTCGGATTTTACCTATTACATCAAACATTTCAAGTTAACTCTTATCATAGAGTAATTTGACATCTANTCAGGTCTTTCGGATTTTACCTATTACATCAAACATTTCAAGTTAACTCTTATCATAGAGTAATTTGACATCTAACTTTGCCGGCTAATGCTGTTTCTAGGCAACCTCTATTTGGCTCTACAAACTGACGTCTCTTTCCGATTCTTTAGGATTTTTCGTATTAANTTAGGTTCTTTCGGATTTTACCTATTACATCAAACATTTCAAGTTAACTCTTATCATAGAGTAATTTGACATCTAACTTTGCCGGCTAATCCTGTTTCTAGGCAACCTCTATTTGGCTCTACAAACTGACGTCTCTTTCCGATTCTTTAGGATTTTTCGTATTAAATAAACTATGACAAAATAGTGGCACAGGTAATTAAAAATGATAATAATTTTGATGAGAGCTAATGAAGGTTAACAGCCCATCCAAGATTCAGATATAAGTAATGCCTGGCTGAACCGAAGCAAATACCCCAATTTCACACAACAATAAAAACGCCAACTCCTTTTGGTTTTCTCGAATCTTTATAGTATAGAAAGATCCAAACACAACTCTCACAGATTCCGTCCGCTTGGGGAAATCGTGTACTCGCGATTTAAAAAAATTTTACCGGATGAAATGAACTGAAATGTAACCATCAAAAAAATTGAGAAAATGAGATTAATTTTTTTTTACATATTTACGGAGAATTTACGGATATTAAGGGAGGTTACGGATGGAGTAAAATTTAGATTTTAAATCATTTTGGATTTGAACACCCTTGAGCGCTCTGGAAAGATGAATACATCATTACCCTTTGTCTTGCTCGTGTTAAAAGTCGTCTAAATCAGGATGGTTGGAAGGAGGTTTTGTTGGTTCCAGCCGCTTTTGTATTCCATTTTTCTATGTATTCAAAACAGTCGAGGTGTTTCTGGGATGTCTAACTCGGGCACGTGCAGTTTGCAGTGGGACTATCTTAACCCAATCGTAGTTCTGCATACGACATGGAATAGAATGCGGAACAAATAGATTTGCAGAGAAATTTTGTATCCGATAAAATTGGAAAACCATCAGTAGGCGATGGAATGGGTGAATGACTGCTAATTTTCTAGGAATACAGCTCTAAATTTGTGAACCTATCAGTCTGTATTACTGGTTGTCCATAGGTCTTCGGAGGCATGATGTATAAAGAGACAGGCAACGAAACAGCACCATCAACAACCTTTGTTACCATGCAAAATGAACGAAATATTACCAAACAAAACAAAATGCCGACATTCATTTTAGAATTTCCTATTTTAAATATTTATTGGAAATTTTGTCGTGTCATTGAACTTTTATCGTCTTTTGTCTCAAACATTTCTCCTATTAAAATAAATTTAATCTACAGTTGCATCATGCCACTGTTTAGTTTTCAGGAAAGGGGACAGTTCGTTCAGTTTTACTACCAATATGGCGATTGTGCTTGAAGAGCTGCAGCGATTTTCGCAATAGCAAATTCACAATTCCAGAATCTCCCTGACCACAACATCATTTTGCGAGCAATTAGAAGGCACCAAAATGACGGAAGTCAAAGAAATCGCAAGCGTCAGTAATCATTTTGATTTTTCCCTTTTCTTCTTTTTTATGCGCTGGTGCGATTTTGTTGCCTATCTCTGTATATAATGTTACATAATGAATAAAAGTAATTTTTGATTTCGCCTTCATATAATTTGGCATCGTCTGAGTGTAAATCTTTTGATTTGTGTGACAAACTAATTCGAAAGTAGTTTCTAAGCGTCTATAGTTGACACTCAGCGTAGTTAGGGACAACCGANTTGTATGACTTGTGTGACAAACTAATTCGAAAGTAGTTTCTAAGCGTCTATAGTTGACACTCAGCGTAGTTAGGGACAACCGACTTAGCACAGCATAGAATAGATACAACCAATGCTACACCGGTTAAACAACATCCGTACAGTGTTTTGTTTGTTAAACGTATGTAAATATTTTGATTAGCTTTTCGAATGTTGGCAAATGGGGTTATTTCATCTTCTAATTCTCCTTGGTCTTCCCTAGTCGTTCTTGTTTCGTAACCAAATGGTTAATGGTGATTTTGCGTCAACAACAAGGAAATTAAACTAACGCGTCGTGATAGTTACCCGCTACCGCGAATGGAGGAAGCTCTTTATAAGCTTGTGATAACTACTATTACCAGGTCGAAATGCATTCCAAAGATCCCACTAAAGTTGCATTTGTCACACCGGGTGNTCTATAAGCTTCGAGTTGCGAAGGTATATTCTACAATTGATTGTGATAACTACTATTACCAGGTCGAAATGCATTCCAAAGATCCCACTAAAGTTGCATTTGTCACACCGGGTGATTTATTCGACCCAACATTGTTTGAGTTACTTTATTTAGAGTTTTTGGGATTATAAGTTAGAGCTTTGTTGTTCTGTTGGTCAGTAGTCGGCCAACAGAGTAGAGTTTGGATTGGAGCGGGAAAGGCTCCAATGCAAAAAGCTAGTTTGTCGATTTAAGTTTGTTTGCTAACTTTAACTTAGAGTTTTTGAATTAAAGTTTTTCGAATTTGGTTTTTTAATTCTAGATTTAGTTTAGATTTTCTTTAAATTGTTTTAAGATAAAAAAGTTTTTGATTGAGGACTGATCAATTGGTGAACTGTTTAGCGGCTGAGCTAAGCTAAAACAATCAGAATATTAAACAAAATAATTTGAATTCTTTTTTAATGTGTTTGACCATCTAAATTTCATTTGAAATTTACACTTTATTCTCCACAACAAGCCACGGTCATTCGATCAAGCGACTAGCAGTCCTTAACAAATATATATGTACACCTGCTTATATTTTTATTAATCATCTTTGGGCTTGGCATGATACAAAACGTCAGTATTGTAGAAAATCTTGAAAGCTCAATATAAAATATTTATGGTTTATAGCAATGTTTTTATTATTATTAATAAACTCTAATAAAATATTAATATAAACTCTCATTTCGAATGTTGCTTTAATTTAATATACTTCATTTGGATGTAGCAGGGTTTGCCTGCATAACTCAAAAAAATAAAATATACGCGGTATGTCGTTTTCAAATGATACATTATTCATATTTGATGGGTACTGTTGTGCCACTTCATGTGACACTAGTAGTATGTACAGCAAGGTGTTCTCCAACACCGACCTAAGTCAACATTGTTGCTAAATTACACGGACTTGTGAACCTAAGTTTGTTCACCGACTACCGACCTAAGTCTGCGATGTTGCCACATCCCGCAAACTTATCCAAACATGTTTAATACGTTTGGACCAATAGAAAAGAAACACTCCACACGCAATCCATTTCCCCATACTGATAAGCAAGGCCGACCAAAAAATGCGATTTTTTTTCTCAGAAAATGCGATTAAAATCGTAAAAAATGCGATTTAGTGCGATTCATTTTCNCCCCAACACCGACCTAAGTCAACATTGTTGCTAAATTACACGGACTTGTGAACCTAAGTTTGTTCACCGACCACCGACCTAAGTCTGCGATGTTGCCACATCCCGCAAAGTTATCGAAACATGTTTAATACGTTTGGACCAATAGAAAAGAAACACTCCACACGAAATCCATTTCCCCATACTGATAAGTGTCCCTAGCCATTTCACCCAATTCTGGGTATTCAGTTTCAATAGCTGAAATAGCAAAATTTTTGCTTAACCAATCTTCCAATCTAGCTATTTATGCATTATTATTTTGAACTTCCATGTTTTTGCAGCTCCGTTGTAGATAAATCTGGACAAACTGCTCGCTCTTTAAGATACCGGGTGAGTCGTTTTTGGCAAAGCTACAATTAACAAATTAAAATAAGTAATGTTTCAAAAACCTTTTCGATGCAGAGAAATATTAATTTGTGCTTAATTGATTTTCTGCAGTATGTGCAAGTATGTCTGGTTTGACTTCAATATAATTTTAAATTTTATTAACTTTTGACTTCAATTTCTACTTCTTTGACTCAATGAGTGATGACAATAAGTCAGTTGATTCACAGATTGAGAAATCCAACAGAAAAGAGGATCATAGATGCTTTTATTATTCCTGAAAACAATAAATTTTTGACGATATGGGGAAGTAAGAGATGAGGATGGTGGAGGATGCAGGTTCTTGATTGTCCTGAGGGATGAACCTCCAATGGTGATCCCTGACTTTGACCTCTGACAATCCCCTATACTTTAAATTAATTCCATTAAATAATAAATTTCAAAAACTTTCCCAAAATTTCCAATACTTAAGAGAACCTTTTTATTCACTTTCTAAAACCCAACTGAGCGAAAAACGCCCAGAACAAACAACAACTTTTTTCTTAACTTTTCATATTGGGGTTCAGCCCCACTAACTATTATTACTACTACTATTATTATTATTGAGCTTAAGGTTCTAACCTATGGGGAGGGCATAATTAAATTGAAAAAGAAGATGTTGCTTGAAGAGTCAGCTGGGACTCCTCGCGGGATCCAGTTGACTTTTCAAATTCGAAGTTGAGTTAACAAAAGGGTTCTCCGACAACGAGCGTGAAGGTCAGCATTTCCACGAGTTGACTTCTGCTAACTAAAATATATCAAACATTCTGGGTTTGAACAACTTATTATTGTGCTTCCGAATTGATAATCTTGCAAGTGGCGGTGAAAATATTATCATCTCATAATGTAAATATCTCTAACGGAAAGATTTGAAAACTGTCAGGAGAAATTGTCATCTTACTAAGCACAAAATAATTGAAATATCATTTTGTTAACATTAAAATTTACTTCGCCCAATTCTTCATTCAATATATCTCAATCTGTTGAATTCGGAAATCCTTACACAAAAGCTGGATAAATAAATAGTATTGCCAGGTTCTGAAAAAATAATAAAATTACAGAACGAATCCAACAGCGCCATTGTAGGTTATCTAACAAAAACTAGCAATTTTCTAACTTTCCAGACTTTCAGACCAGCGACTGTCAGTTGTCAGAATTATATGAGATAGAGCGCAGGCTTATTCAACTGTCAACATCTCAGAATATTCAAAATTGTTTTAAACATTGGTTTAACTAGTATACGACAGAAATTGGTACCAGAAAACATTCGCGAATGCATTTCGTTTAAGTTTAACAAAAAACAAATGTCTGGACTTGGCATTGAGAAGGGCTGCTTTACCAAGTTATGAAATCTTGTAACCAGTTGACTACAACTGATGTAACACTGTAAACAAAAGCGCCAAAAATTTAATTGTTTTATTTTATTTCGTTTGTTTTTCTTTATCAGTCCAATAATTTGTTTTGTTTTTGTTTACGGTACTATTGTTCCGTTTTGTTTTTTGTTTAACTACAAAAACGAAACGAAGCAATCCCGTCACTATTTTTTTCAAAACAAATTTTTCACCCAGTTGGATGAAGTACTAGATTGCAGGAATAGTATACACTGGATTAAAAAACAGTTATTTTCGTCTGCATTTGCTTTAGATTTCTAAAAATTTGACTTCACTGCCAATAATGGAAGGCACATTTTAAATTCCTGTCAAATTTCTTATGAATTGGCAAGCGTCATGACCAAATTTTAGACACATAATTATCAATTAGACATTAATGACCAGTATCGCAGCAATTTTTTTAACAATGTGAATGGCACAGATGGCATTATGACGTGAACGGTAGTCTCTAAACAATGATCCCCGCAGGTTTCAAAAGTTACGAGAAGTTAGAATTAATTAGATTGCGTATGTTCAATTTCGCAAAGGTTTCTCAATATCAATTTAATAAATTCTTCATTTTAAGTTCTAAAATTTGTATGATATATTGCCGGTAAACTTTAAATAAATAAATTAGTCAATACGTCTTTATTAGACTTGTGAATTTGAGTATATTTATTGTAGAAAGTGTACATTTTTGCGTTTTGTAGTTTTTATCATCATTAGAGTTGCTTAACTATTCAAAGTGAATCGAATAAAAGGCAATAACAATTTAACTAAATTGTTGTCATTGTATATGGGTTTAATATGTAATGAGTTAGTATTAAGATTAGTTGCGACTAGAGTTGTTCATGACTTGTTCATGAGCGATGAGTAGCCATCATGATAAGAGTGTATCGACCAATTAGCTACAGAAGTTGTAAGTGTTAAATTCAATTATTTTGGTAGCTTAATAACCATTTAAGTTCATGCGTAATCTCAGATGCTATACTATCATACTTCGGTAAATTTTTAACAAATCGAGCTGTAGTTACCAATCGTTTAACAATCGTTTAACAATTTTTTTTTTACTGTATTCCTCCATATACTAATCATGTAATTAATAACGGAAAGACGAATGCATTTACTAGAATTAGTTTTTGCTTATAGTCCAAGATATCACGTATTTTGAATAGACCATTCAGTCTGAAGAATTCTATTTTTGCAATTGAATTGCCATGGATTTCCCAAGTGAAGTGTTTGTCAATTATTAATCCGAGACATTTTGACGAGTTTTAGAAACTAATGGGGTGTCCTTGAAGTTGATTTCAAATGTAGAAAGAAGTCTTAAAATATTTTTACTTCCTATAAGCAACATTCGTGTCTTGGTAGTATTAAGTTCTAATGACTTTCATTCACTCACATATTGACTCTAAGTAGGTCATTAACTTGAACATTGATTATATCCATTTTATCAGTATCTTCAAAAATATTAAATTCGTATCACCTACAAATATTTCGTCAATGATATATAAAATATTATCTAACATACAGTGCGAAAATCTGGGGAGTAGACAATGATACCCAAATTCACCCACCCCACCCGTCCCAGACACCATAGACGGGCACAACTGTTTTGCACGTAAGAGAAAAAACTGAATGATTTAATTTAAAAGATAGCAGAGAATAATGCTTACAAGTTTAATATAAACCTCTAGTGAAAAATTTGTTCAAAATGACCCGTCCGTAAATAAGCAATGATTAAGTCTATGGTAAGACTCTTCCCTTACGTTTTTGAGCATTTGGGAATGACGGTTGACTTGGTCAGTAAATGCCGAAATTTTTGTTATTTTGGATCTGACTTACTACGACTTTGTAAAATAATTTTTGACTATTTGTTACAAGCCTGAAATTCTGCCGGTTGACTTCTACTAAGCATTTGTCACCAAAAATAATGCATCGCGTCAATTCCGATTTTTAATGGCACATGTCATACACCTATTCGCAAAATCTGATCGCCGCTACGCGTCGTCGTTATTCAGCATGTGCAGTATTTCCATTTTGTAGTGGTGGAAATTGCTCTGCTTTAGAATTTTCACTACTGACATTTATTCCGAAATTCACATCGAGCTTCCTTGTCGTCTGTGGATCGAGTAAAGCAGCAGCTATTACAACTGCTGGCGTTTTTTTCCAGTTGAAGATTTCTGGAGATTTTTTTTGGTTTCAAGTCCAGCAGTGTGAACGACGTTTCAAACTTGGCAATAATTTTGGTAGCCTTACTACGAACTTGATGGTTAATTGTAGATGGATGGCCATTATACCTGTCCATCACTTGTTGGTAAGTATTCTCAGGGTAGCGGTAACTAATTTTTATAATTATCAGTAATGAGAAAAAACAATTTAGCGTAAAACTATTATTAATTAACAAAACAATCAAAACTTCAAGCACAAAACCCAAATTTTGATACCTTTGCATTTTGGCATCTGACCCCCGCCCCCCACACCTAATTTTAACTCGCTAAAACAACTACAGGTTATCAATAATCTATTAGTTTAAATTCTGAACCTCGTCTTAATTAATGATATTAGTGAACAATTTAGTTCCCATATATGTGTAATAATAAATTCTGGATTGTGAGCAAGAGAGATTGAATGAGAATAGTTTAATGAAATAATAGAAGAGGTCTGATTTACACATAAGCAACTGCAACTTTTAAGTAGAACCTTAGTTATTATATAGACTGTTATCAAGCAATATTGTTATTCTTAGAGGTAAATATACACTGGAGGTCAGAATTTACTACGCATGGTGAAAGCCTTAACTGAAAAAGGCATGCAGAAAAAATGAGAGGGAAGAGAACCCTCCATCTCATTCGTCTGTTCAATTTCACTCCAGATATTTGCGCGCTTAAACTTTTTTACTGATGTAACTGTAGCAGAGTCAAAATAACCGATTCTGAACCCCAGCACTGACCACAAAAGTGCACGACCCGACCACAAAAATACACGGCCAAGCTACCACTCGGAAACCATAGTGGTGAGGAACAGAGCAGCTCGCTTATAAGTTTTATTGTGTTACTGACGATACCATCCATACCAAAATGAAAATAATAAATAATAATAAATAAATGTGGTTGTTCGCTCGCCCCATGGCTCAAGGATTGTTGCATACCCTCGTGGCCCAATGCCTAACTAAGAATAAGTCACAAATATTTTGAATAAGGATAACTACCGTTCGACAAATGTCTACCATTCATGCGAAACTTAGTGAATAAATAAAATAATTTCTAGCCGTGATAATTAACACCAAACATTCGAAGCAACCTGCTATGTTCCTCGCCACAACGGTTTCCGAGTGCTAGCTTTGTCGTGTATTTTTATGGTGGGGTCGTGTGCTTTCGTGGTCGGTGGTGGGGTTCGGAGTAGCGTATTTTGACTGTTCTAGTTTGAATTGTCTCTATTGTTGTTCAATTACTGGATTCCAAGTTACTGGATGTCAATTACTGATTTCTGAATTCAAGCACTGTTTATTTCTGGAATTATTTAATATTTAACAACTTCTAGCTACTCAACCACAAAAGGATCCCGTTTATCCTTTCAGCAAGTTTGGAGCAAAATCGCATTAGTAAAAATATTAATTTCAAAATTGTTGGCAAGGTTTAGTTGCGCAATACCAATTTTGTCGCAATTATTTATAGCAACGTCCAACCTAAAGACTGAATTATCTAAATCCAATCCCAGATTTTCATTAAGTGAAGGTTTGTAACAAAAAAAAGGCCAGAACGTGGTTTAGTATTTTCTTTAGACAAACTATGAGAATCAAATAAGGTTTAGGTTAGGTTAATTTTCTTTACAGATACCTCTGTCATACGGTGCACAACTCAAAATTTTTTATAAAGATGTGTTTATTGTTAAAAATCTTTCACCATGCGTAGTAAATTCTGACCTCTAGTGTAGAATAAAGAGTAAGAGGCCTTAGTCAATACAAACAAAAGAAACTGGACTGTACTAGTAATGAGAAATGAAAGGTTCTAAGCCTCAAGAGTTTAATGACTCAGAGAGTAGAGGTCGAGGTTGATTTTCTCCAACGATATGCTGCTTATCTAGTTCGGATGGGGTGGGTGAACTTGGGTATCAGTGTCTACTCCTCAGATTTTCGCACTGTATTTACAATTATCAAAGTAAGAAATCTGAGAAAAGTATGTGGAAATGTATAATTAAGAAATAGTTTTGTACTGAATATTATAATAACTGCATTTTGTGAGACAAAAAGTAGAGTAGCCGATATATTTCTACACTGGACCTTGTGTCTTCTTACCACATGGAGAGATATTAACTAAATACTTGTCATTGTCTCTGGGGATTAAAGCCTCGCTTGATTACTGTGATTCTACGAATTTCATTATATCTAACAACCTAGGCGTTACAGAATCCTTCCATAATCTCTGTTAGAAATAGTGGAGAAATAAATACCAACATAACATTTGTAATCGTTATTACAAAGTCTAATTTGTTTTGATTGTAGGAAAAATTGAAGTTNGTGATTTAGTGCAAAAAGTGCATTTGGTCGGCCTTGCTGATAAGTGTCCCTAGCCATTTCACCCAATTCTGGGTATTCAGTTTCAATAGCTGAAATAGCAAAATTTTTGCTTAACCAATCTTCCAATCTAGCTATTTATGCATTATTATTTTGAACTTCCATGTTTTTGCAGCTCCGTTGTAGATAAATCTGGACCAACTGCTCGCTCTTTAAGATACCGGGTGAGTCGTTTTTGGCAAAGCTACAATTAACAAATTAAAATAAGTAATGTTTCAAAAACCTTTTCGATGCAGAGAAATATTAATTTGTGCTTAATTGATTTTCTGCAGTGTGTGCAAGTATGTCTGGTTTGACTTCAATATAATTTTAAATTTTATTAACTTTTGACTTCAATTTCTACTTCTTTGACTCATTGAGTGATGACAATAAATCAGTCCCAGACACCATAGACGGGCACAACTATTTTGCACGTAAGAGAAAAAACTGAATGATTTAATTTAAAAGATAGCAGAGAATAATGCTTACAAGTTTAATATAAACCTCTAGTGAAAAATTTGTTCAAAATGACCCCCGTCCGTACACAATAAACTGTCCATGTTAATCAAAGGTAAAATGAGAATAGTACTTTCAAATATAATTTATTGGAGTAAAGTGAAATCGAAAAACGGATTTTTGTATGAATAGAACCAGAAATGTAATACAATTAAAAGAAAATTTATGAAAATCAGGTAAGAACGTTATATCGCTGGGAGGAAGCTGGTACGCCATTAGTAATTTCAACTACTAAGACAGGCCTGCAATTAATTTGTGGTGAGCACTATAATGCAATACGGTAATACGCAGCAAATGTATCGGCATGAGTGGATAAACGCATAGGAATATGCAGAAACAATATCGAATAAGTCACAGATTTTTTTATGTGAATTCGACTAAAAAAGATATTGCTTGGATCATAAGAACTTTGTGTAAGAAATGTTTGAAATTTTCAACAACATTTGACTTTGCTAAATTTCAACCAGCTTCCCTAAAGTATGGCAGCGGTTCAGACCAATCATTAGACAAGCATCGGATTCATCTTGATTTATAAAACAGTATTCCATATTGATAAAAAAATTTTAATTTTAATTCAAGTAGGCCGTAAACAAGAGTCTTTGTAAAGTTTACGGGCATAAAGATCTAAGTTGGTTGCTTTGTAAATTGTCTTCGCGCTTCGTGTAAAACTTAATGATCACATGAAGAAAAGCTATATTTTGATGTAAAAGGCAAGAAATTTGGGAGAAAATATTCGATAACGGATTAATCGTTTTTTCTGAATCAATTTAAGAAAAATACTTTCGAAATCTCATGGTCCACTAGATTTTCTGATATGAAACATTAACGCCGGGCGTCACTTTATGAGTCACAAGTCATCTATTTTCTCAACGGTACTCCCATGAGAAAAGTTGGTCAAATCTTGGCATTGGTATTCTGTTGTTTGTAAAAAAAGCAGGTGGGGTGGTTTGGTTCACTTTGTTCGTGTTACTAACTATATTCTAATAAAAATTTATTATTTTAAGTTAAATTAATTTTTATAAATAAATAAGTAAAACCTTAAAATCCTTGAAAAAATTTCTTATAAATAGAGAACCCGGACCCAGGCTAAAGTTAGTTCACTAGCGGGGCTTTTACCATAAGCTTCTCTAGAAAACAGAGCAGGGCTTTTACCATAAGCTTGGCTCTTAGAACTTTCTTGACAATAGTGGGGCTCTTATCATAAGCTTGGCTATGAAAAGTAAAATTATTTCAGAACAATAAAGTATTAAATCATTAATAAAATATCAAATAAATCTTATATCAAAATCCCTATTATTCTGTGTAGCAGTTCGGTGCCTAATCAAAATATACTATGCTAGTTTAGCATTAACGATTTCTAATATCCTGTTACTTCAAACTAATTTTAGGCTCCTCTTTATATAAATAGCATCCTTGACCGAAATGATTGGCACGTTGACAAGCATTGTTTTACTAAGAAATTGACATCAACCTGTATAAACGGCGAAGAAAACTTATAAAAAGAATAATCACATGAAGAAAAATGAATACATGAGTAGCGATGGGAAGATAAGTNCGGCGAAGAAAACTTATAAAAAGAATAATCACATGAAGAAAAATGAATACATGAGTAGCGATGGGAAGATAAGTAGTGGTGGTAAAATAAAAGAGAATGAGCAGGGTGGGAGTATGAAAATTGTAGCTTGGGTGAACATTCATGGATGAAAGGAATAAATATTTGTGGATGAAATTTATAGATGAGCAGAGACGGCATATTAGTGGATGAGTAAAAATGGAACGGTGATAGGAGGGTGATGGATGAATTTTAAAAGATGAAAATGGATTAAAGCACTACCTATAGCGTAATGAGCCGACTGGGGAAATACTTTCAAACCCTGGCTACACGANTGAAAATGGATTAAAGCACTACCTATAGCGTAATGAGCCGACTGGGGAAATACTTTCAAACCCTGGCTACACGATAATAATCCAGTAGTTCTCACCCGTAAGTATTTTTCCTGGTGCGGAATTTATCATAATCTTTATCATCGCTTGGCAGAAAACGATAGGCTTTTTTTTGCTCATAAGCGCTTTGCTTCAACTATCCCACACACATTGTGTGAGGCAGGTATCTCTTATGATGAATATTGCCTACANTGAAAATGGATTAAAGCACTACCTATAGCGTAATGAGCCGACTGGGGAAATACTTTCAAACCCTGGCTACACGAGAATAATCCAGTAGTTCTCACCCGTAAGTATTTTTCCTGGTGCGGAATTTATCATAATCTTTATCATCGCTTGGCAGAAAACGATAGGCTTTTTCTTGCTTATAAGCGCTTTGCTTCAACTATCCCACACACATTGTGTGAGGCAGGTATCTCTTATGATGAATATTGCCTACANTATAAGCGCTTTGCTTCAACTATCCCACACACATTGTGTGAGGCAGGTATCTCTTATGATGAATATTGCCTACAAGTTTACTATTCATAGCTTATGTTTAATTTGACGGATATCCTAACCTAGTTCCTGGAGCTCAAACAGTCTGTAAACATAAAATTAGACTTGAACTACAAGATGTTGCAAGGAATGGTTAAGTGGAACAGAAATCTCTCATGATAAATACTGCGCACGCAATCCAACCGTTATGAGGAACTTAGTAAAATTTGAGAGAGCAGATCCTGACCTAGTTCTATTAATAAAACTGGATGAGCACTAGGCGCAAAATGGAATCAAATTAGAGATCGAGCCGAAACAGCTCGTATAATTTTTGCCTGAGCCTCTCAAATGATACAAGAATGGCCATTGTGATAGTGTGCAATAGTCATTATGGTATTGGTTATCCAACACCTTTTGCTCATACTAAACAAAATTGAAATTAAATGAGGAATGTATAAAGATGGTTGTGGGGGACAGATTTCCATAATAACGAAAGAGTATTCTATGCAATAAGATTAAACCTAATTGAAAGCATGATTTGAAAGCGAAGAATTATAAAATGAGGAAAATGTGTAACTACCAAGAATATGTAACTTACGATTTATAAGTTTAAAAGTTATTGCTATTGCAAATCAGTTCAAACATGTATCAGCACATAGTTCATTAATCCTACACTTCAGCAATAATTGTTTCCAATAACTAAAAATTCTGTTAATAAATCCACTCTCCCTGGCTTAAATTTAATGAAATTTGGAAACAAAATGGGTTATTCCAATAGAGTTGCTGGCGTCAAATTGCAAGAGCATTCATTGTCAGATGGCGGAGTTATGGTCGCAAATATACAATATCGGCGGAAGAAA
The DNA here is from genome assembly GCA_002738285.1 of Holacanthella duospinosa. Classification (NCBI taxonomy): domain Eukaryota; kingdom Metazoa; phylum Arthropoda; class Collembola; order Poduromorpha; family Neanuridae; genus Holacanthella; species Holacanthella duospinosa. Next base: position 465,376 of record NIPM01000051.1, on the reverse strand, counting down.
GGTACAATAATTTTTGTCCCCGGTTGAAGCAAAATAGCAATTCTGCCCTTCGCAAAATATCATCGGTTGTCGCAACAGTAAGTTTCTAATATACTAATTGAAATTATTTGTTATAAAATTAGAACTTGCATGCAAAATCATTGACTGATAAGAAGACACGTGTACGTGGAAGTACTACTTTTCTACTTTTGAAAAGAGTCAAATCATGGCTCTCAAAACAGCTGGAAATTCATTATGTCAAATCAGTCGTCTGTTTGGAAGCTCCCATTCATGTACATTGACATACATTTCTAATTATAAAAAAAAAATCCTTTCTCACAACGCTGTACGTTGCATACTATGGGAAACGACCAAAAAGTTATACTATTTTAAGTTAAAAAATTATTGTTATTTTACATTAAGGTTAAATGAATTTAAAAATGTAGTGGAAAATGGCTGAGAGAGACCTCCAATAAATTTTTGTGAAACATTGCAATTTAAATGCCAAAGCCAGTTTACTAAGTATTTTGCGATAACGTAGAATCAACTAAATAATGAACTACGCATAAGAAGTCATTATCAATAAATTGCATCTTGTCTTTCGAGTTATTTTTTTTCTCCAACTGGTCACAAAACTATAAGTACTTTTCTTATGGGCGTGAATATTTTATATTCGCGCCCATATCTACACTTTCTCACAACTAATGATTTAGCAATTTGCCGTTAGCATCTCTACCAGAATGACTTATTTTGTATACAAATTTCTTTGAATTTGAACGATGGGGAGTGAATTTTCCAACAGAATGGTCAGGTGGTCACAAAAGATTATTGCAGAAGCGTATAACTAGACTGGTATTGGTATAGTCAGACTAGTTTATTTTAAGAAAAGTAGTAAACATAACATTTTAAAAATTTTAAAAACTATTCTTATTGAAATGTAAGTAACTGAGTGCCTATCTAGTTCACTATCCATTGATAATAATTTAATTTATCATGAATTTAGACCAATTGACACTAACCGATGTATTTTATTAACACTTCATNTAAAAATTTTAAAAACTATTCTTATTGAAATGTAAGTAACTGAGTGCCTATCTAGTTACACTAACCATTGATAATAATTTAATTTATCATGAATTTAGACCAATTGACACTAACCGATGTATTTTATTAACACTTCATTTGAGTCTATCCTCTACTGTATGGATCTCACACTTAGACGACTTGATAGGCCGATTGGGGATTTTTTGATTTTCAGGCATATTAAAATTCAAATTAAAAAACAAACTTGATTAAAGGTGAAGAATATGTTCGTTAAAACTTTTTTGAGTCTGAGTTACTTAGCCATTATCCAAAATCACATAAAAAGTTGGTTGAGAAATTTGATGCAATTCTGATGAAATAAACATTTTCTTTCTTACTTCTTGCCCAGCACTAACTGGTTAAGTTAATTAATTCCTCAATTCTGCATTTTTATGTAAAAATTACTCGACAGAAAAATTCATGAGAGTTCTATTTCGCAAAAATAATTGTTTCAATTCAAATTATGGCTCTTGTTAATCCTAATAACATTAAAGAATCGTTTTAGGTTATCCTCAGTGTCTGACGAAATGAAAGACAACAGTGGCTATTCCAAATTTAATTATTTAACTAAGGATAGGAAAATCATGATGTAGCTTTCCGAGTTTAGCTACATAAATCAAAGTTTTGAAGTCTACTGTTTATGACATTATAGCAACTTTCGTACAAGTAGTGGATTAGTTACTAATTTACCCGAATGTGAAAGCAAAATATCTTACTCGTTCTAACAGGTGCCAATTGTAATGATTACTATGAAACTATCCTTTTGTTAGTGCACCAAAAATTTCTAAATAACATTAAGTTAATTTTGGCGAATGTTATGAAAACAAATGTAAAAAAACATGATTTGCACATTCCCTAGCCTACTCGATTACTTCCAATTCACTCCAGATATTTGAGCGCCCAAGCTATTTGACCGTTACTCACAATGGCTAGCAGTAATTCATACGCATTCATAGCTTCTTGTCATTAATTAATTGATGGATGCACTTGGGTGGAGTGGCGCTAATTATTTCTCTCTAGTGTTTCAGGAAAAATACCGAACACTAAAATGGTTTTAAAGAAATATGCGGTTAGAGTTTTCAATGCCTGAGTTTATCAATCAAATGATGTATTTATCAATTTACAGAAGTTTAGTGCAATGGTCTAATGTTTATTACTGTTTTTTGATTTTAGGTTTTTTTGTGAGCATTATCATTACTCCATAGTATGGTTATATCTTGTGGACGGTATTTTGAAGCCAAATCCTTACTGGAGAAACATTTTACGACTTGTTGAAATAAAAATCAACTTTTCTTGGTTCTGACGGCATATAAGTTTATTGGATACAATTATACACAGTGGTGTATCTGTCATGGCGTTGGGTTCAATGTCGGGAACTTGGATTTTATTTACAATGGTTGTTAGGTTGTTACGTCCGAATGGTTTCAAACTTTACTGTGGTTTTGAAGAAAAACATTTTCTTTGGTGTTTCAGGAAACAAAATTTTCAAAGTGGAATAATGGAGAGTTTTTTGTGTGATTGAGTATGAGAATAAAAGTGAATCCATGCGGGAGATTAGAGTATTTCATGACTCTGACTCAAGAGTCGACTCTTGACTCATGTGTCGACTCATGAGTCAGAGTCGACTCACAATATTTTTGAGTTTGACTCTGACTCTGACTCTGACTCTGACTCTAAAACCAAAGAGTCAGAGAGTCGACTCAGTGGGTCAATGACTCTTGACTCTTTAGTATTGAAGTCTGACTNTATGTCTCTAAAACCAAAGAGTCAGAGAGTCGACTCAGTGGGTCAATGACTCTTGACTCTTTAGTATTGAAGTCTGACTCTGAGTCGACTCTTCAGGAAAAGAGTCAACTCTTGATAACTCATGCCTAGAACATTACATTCCGTCTCATTGAATTGCATCAGACATTAATATAACACGTATTAATTCATCAATTTGTCGTTTGTGATTTTCTCTACAAGTTTTCACTTTTTATTTACATTGTATTGACTTTGTTGTTTTTCCAATTCTTACGAAATGAAAGATATCCAGGAAATAATTGTACTTAACGAACTTCCTGATGCAGCAACGGAATGCAGATCTCAATCAACTAATAAAGTGAATCTTAAAGGTGTAGTACAACATTTTACAGTTCTCGAGGTTAATAATAAACCTCAATACGTATGTAGTTATTGCACGTAAGTGAACTTAATTAATATATAGTTAACATCAAAGCAATAATTAGACGAGTAAGCAATTTCTTTTAATTAATTTAAAAAAATTGTCATTTGACTCTAGAGTCGACTCAAGAGTCGACTCTTTCACTCATGAGTCATTGACTCACAGGGTAAAAATCCAAAAGAGTGAGTCGANGGAATGCAGATCTCAATCAACTAATCCAGTGAATCTTAAAGGTGTAGTACAACATTTTACAGTTCTCGAGGTTAATAATAAACCTCAATACGTATGTAGTTATTGCACGTAAGTGAACTTAATTAATATATAGTTAACATCAAAGCAATAATTAGACGAGTAAGCAATTTCTTTTAATTAATTTAAAAAAATTGTCATTTGACTCTAGAGTCGACTCAAGAGTCGACTCTTTCACTCATGAGTCATTGACTCACAGGGTAAAAACCCAAAAGAGTGAGTCGACTCCCAAAAAATTCAAACTTTGACTCTGACTCTGATTCACTAAACTCAAAGAGTCAGAGAGTCGACTCAGTGAGTCAATGACTTTGACTCAGGCTATAATGTGAGTCATGCGATACTCTACGGGAGATACCTTATTGTTTTCGTGTCATGTATGGAACNACTCAGGCTATAATGTGAGTCATGCGATACTCTACGGGAGATACCTTATTGTTTTCGTGTCATGTATGGAACTAAAAGACGGACTATCAAGAACCCCTTCAACNAATTTCTTTTAATTAATTTAAAAAAATTGTCATTTGACTCTAGAGTCGACTCAAGAGTCGACTCTTTCACTCATGAGTCATTGACTCACAGGGTAAAAATCCAAAAGAGTGAGTCGACTCCCAAAAAATTTAAACTTTGACTCTGACTCTGATTCACTAAACTCAAAGAGTCAGAGAGTCGACTCAGTGAGTCAATGACTTTGACTCAGGCTATAATGTGAGTCATGCGATACTCTACGGGAGATACCTTATTGTTTTCGTGTCATGTATGGAACTAAAAGACGGACTATCAAGAACCCCTTCAACCACCTGTTTCTTGTCTTGTTTCAAACAGAACAATTTTCTCTTCATTACTATCAATGCTTTTTACTATTTGTAAATATATTTCTCTTTGCGCACCTAGAAAGTTCGCAATTTTGCTGTTAATTAAATCACTGATTACAAAGTATTCAAAGAAAATAGTTGACCTCACTCCTCTACCTTTTCTCCCGTCACTCTCTTTAATTATATGTTCAATTGTAATTAGTTCTTTTGTTTGTCCCAGTTATTATCAAGTTCTAATTAATCTAATTCCGGGTCGTGGTCTAGTCTTCCGTATTGTTCTTTACCATCTATTCTTCCTGATTGTTTCCGATAATTAATGTTCCAGAATGTTTTTGATTCAACTGTCATTTGATCTCTGTCATTATTCACCACTCAACTCCCGCTTTTCTCTCAAAACTATTTCTGTCTATTGTTCCAAAATCAGTTTTTAATGCGAGATAGCTTCTAGGGCTTCTAAACACTAAAATCCTACTTACCAAATGTTTTATCACTTTTGTCTCTCTATATAAACATTATTTTTCAAATCATTCCTATCCTGAATTTGGATACAAACAAACCAGCACGAAGTGCAATAGGGGAAATTCGTAAATTTCTTTTTTTTTTAATTAAATTTTGATTTTACAATTAGTTCAGTAAGGTTTGGTTCATTTGAAGATACTTTTGGCTTGTGCTCTTTGCTGGTAAAAGCGTGAACCAAAGGAAATGGCCAAATCATCTTCAGGGAAAAAAATTTATGGGAAAAGTGTCCACGCATTTCTGAAAGATCACGCGAAAGTAGCTAGAAGAATTTGTTTAATCAATCCCTGAGACGAGTGCAAATACAATTTAGGATTGTTTCAAAATTTCAAATTTGGTATATTATACTCAGACGCCGGTTCACCAGACACATCGTCACAAACAATTTCCCAAATTTTTTCCAAATGTTTCTAAATCCCGGTTTTTTGGAAACCTTCGCTATTACATTTCCAGATACTTTTTTCTCCTGTTACAATAAATTAGCAGTAGGAATTTTTACATATGCTAATTGGGTTGCTAGAACTTATTAGAATTTTAAGGAAAAAGTTGCTAACAAAATATTCTAGGAAATCAACGAAAATGCCTCATAAGCAAGAAGTTTCTTCCACGGTATAATGTCTGAAAATTTTTTTAAATCAATTAAACACTTTTGCTTACACACCAAAAATTTATTTAGTCTGACGATAAATGATACGTAGGGAGTACTTGTGCCTTAGTTTGTTGTTAAAATTTCAGAAAGGACTCATGGTATACCCATTATCCGGTGCATTGTTAACAAATATGTTTAGTATTTTATTTAACCAAGGAGTGTGACCGAAACACCTTGCGATCTAGATTATAAATGAAAAAATCCATTCATTCGTAAGCATTTAAAATGAATTAGCATTTGTTTGTTGGTAGATTAAAATGGTAAAATTGATTCAAATTATCGTCTAGTTAATGCATTCGTTAGTAACCTACGTTATATAACTTTATATTTTCTGTATTCNTTATCGTCTAGTTAATGCATTCGTTAGTAACCTACGTTATATAACTTTATATTTTCTGTATTCAAATGGAAGTACTACTGCTAGGTTAGTCCGCTTTCATAAATATGGAAATTGAATCTCTNTATATTTTCTGTATTCAAATGGAAGTACTACTGCTAGGTTAGTCCGCTTTCATAAATATGGAAATTGAATCTCTGGGATGGGAAACAGAAACTGTACGCAAAATTTTATTATCAATTGTCAGATAAAAAACTCAGTCAGGATTTAAGAAAATTCACTTATTCAAATATTTCGAGTTGAGGCTTTCTTTCATAATTCCCATAGAGTCTNTATATTTTCTGTATTCAAATGGAAGTACTACTGCTAGGTTAGTCCGCTTTCATAAATATGGAAATTGAATCTCTTGGATGGGAAACAGAAACTGTACGGAAAATTTTATTATCAATTGTCAGATAAAAAACTCCGTCAGGATTTAAGAAAATTCACTTATTCAAATATTTCGAGTTGAGGCTTTCTTTCATAATTCCCATAGAGTCTTCTACTTTCTTTTCAAAAGGAAGTTTCGTTCAAAAGTTAACTGACANTTCTACTTTCTTTTCAAAAGGAAGTTTCGTTCAAAAGTTAACTGACACATTCAATAGGAAAATTTGAAAACGAAAACAACCTCTGTAACTTTTCAACCACTTACAAACTTATCCAAAAATGAGTATAAAGATACAGTTAGTTGGTAAAAATTAATATATTATGAAATACCTAGTATATTGAAACCATTACGGAAGTGTGATGACACTATTGAATGTTCAGGTTTCAGCTGAAGTTGTGTTTGTAGCCATATATGCCGTCCCAAATGCTGTATATAGAAAGAATTGTATCAACTTAATGAAAAAAAATTTGTGTATTTTTAAATGCAACCAGACAAAAACGTGTAGGAAACGAAAAGACAAACGCATCGAAAAAGCTATGACGAATACACACCACTTTACCAATACTAAATTAGCCTATCACAGTTATTATCATTATTACAGTTAATATCAGTTATTATTAGGGATGTAACGAATACCGGTATTCGGCCCAAATTGCTTATTGCTTCGAAGCGAAGCAAGATGTTTGGAATAACGAATATTCGGCAGAATATTCGTCCGAATATCTCATACTGTGTAAGTGGGGTATCTATCGAAAGGTCTCAGCCCCAGGATTTGCATTCATGCGTCTGAATTACGTTTTGATGAATACCGCAGATTTTACTTTTAAGAACTTTCTTTAAAGCAAAGTAAGTAAATTTAATTTAATCTGGTACTCATAGTTGAGTCGAGGCAAATTGTGATGTATGACTCACTTGAGATTACAGGAACATACAGCACTTCTAAATAGCTCTTTTGACATTTTAGATAATTACTACTAGCAGAATTTCCGTGAAATTTTTCAATCAAAAATTTGAGATTCTTTCTTTCTTCCATATCAGAGTCAAGATACCCGAATCCGAACCCCAGCCCTAGCCAGCAAAATATTTCCAATCATAACCAGTCGGAAAATATACTGTACAGTTTGCTTCTATGGTAGAGAGTTTTTTAAAGATTAGTTTGTTTTTTTAGGTTCTTTTTTATTATTTTAGATTATTTTAGTTTTTTCTTAGGTTTGTTTTCAGCTTTTTTTTTTAGGTTTTTGAAGATTTTTTAGGTTTGAAGGTATGCCAGTTTTTAAGGTCTATTTTTGGTTTTATTTTAGGTTTTTTTAAGGTTTTCTTTAGGTTTTTATTTTTTTTTTAGTTTTTTTTTAGGTTCTTTTAGTAGCATACCTTCAAACCTAAGAAAACCTAAAAAAAAACCTAAATAGAAACCTAAAGAAAACGTAATAAAAACCTAAAAGCAAATCAAAAACAAATCTTAAAATCTGGCATATCTTCAAACCTAAAAAACCTAAAAAAATAAACCAAGTACCAAAAACAAACCTTAAAAAACAAACCTAACACAAAAAAACCTAACGAAAAAAAAACGAAAAACAAAAAAAAAATCTTAAAAAAACTGCCTACCTTACAAGCAAACTGTACTGTATATTTTCCTACTGGTTCCGAGGAGTTGGATTGTGGTGGACGGTAATGGGACATCGGAATGGGGTATCTTGACTCTGGTTTCTTCCATTCTGAATTGCTGTTGTCACTGTAACGTTTTAGTTCACTTGGATTCATGTTCAAACTCGCTTATTTCATGTTTGAGATATTCGTTCGAAGCTTCGTCATGAGACCCCGAATACGAATATCTGTATTCGTCGGCAAAATAGGCCGAATATTCGTTCGGACGAATATTAGTTACATCCCTAATTATTATCACAGTTATTATCACAGAGCGAAAACACTGATAAATTTTTCGTGACTATAAATATTTTCGATTTATTCTAACATTTTATGTTATCGAGTGTAAATTGAATTGTCGGAACAGAAATTCATGAGTATTATTCTTCAAATTCTTAGGAAAAGTGCAATGAACAAAGTAAAAGGGGAAAGTATTCAAACCCAATTTTGGAGAGCGTAACACCTAAAGATGCAATTAAATTTATTTTTTATACTCAAAGTTCGAAAAATCAAATATATTCTTCCACTGCGGGAGAAAGTATGTTAACTAAAATTAAAAAAAAAGCGCCCAGTGAAACTAGAATTTATAGAACTTCAACTTATAAAATATAGTGGCAAAAACTCGAAAAATTTTAAAAATTTATCGAAACTTGTATCTCAAGATTTAAATTTGATATAAGCATAAAACTTTTCTGTTGAAAAATGTATGCATTTAGCATAATGCTTCATATTCAAAGCCCAACCACCATCAGACGCTCCTTGTCAGATTAGCTAATTTGGTTATGATAAAAACGTACAAATGATTTGTCACGTCATCAAAATGGGTCAAGTTAGAAGTGAATAATCTCACTTTAAGCTATGATAGTATGAGCGAATATTCACAGAAAAATCTAAAGTAAGAGAGGAAATATTCTAGAGATATGGAAATGTGACATTAAGTGAATAAAGGAAATATGTAAGTTCTACTTCAATTTGAAACTTTCCGCTCTTTCTTCAGAATGGTTAATAAATTGTTGCCTTATTGCCTCTTACAAGAGTAAAAACTCTGAAAAATTTGACAAGTTGACGAGAAATAGAAACTGAATACATAATTATACTTAACGACTAGTATAGTAGACATTTTTTCGTAGAGATGTTCTGGATGGAAAAAATCAAAAACAGCATCCTTTATACAGTCTTTTTGAAGAATTGACTCTGAAGTTGAGAGGGTCCCCTGTAGTGACATAGGAATATTACATTTGAAAGTAGAAAAAGAAAGCCGGATAAACTTGAGGGCAATTTTTTTGAAAAATGGATCGTTGGAAGCAGATGGTTCTTGAAAATTAAATTTACCGCTTCAAATCATTTCTGAATAAATTTTACTCAGACCAATTCAGAAGAACGAGTATACAAAAGGAAATAATTTAGCAATCACAAAGTTCCGTATTTTCTACAGAATAATGAAAATTTAAATGTCCAATTTTCGCTCAAAAAAAAATATAACACAAAATTATCACAGTGAAAGATTTGATACTTTAATACATGACTTATGTAAAATTCTAGATCTTGTTTCTAAGAAAAAGAACTTACACCGTAGAAATTGGCCTGTGACTACCAGAGGTCAGCAAAGTTAATATTGTTGAAAATAGGAGGATCAGGTAGATGTTGCTAAAACATTCCGAACAGACATACAATGGGACCTGAACAATGTTAAAACGATCCTCCATTCTGTATAAATTTACCTGTGACCTCCAAATTCAGCAAATTTTTTAGTGCAATCTGATATCTCTGACCCTTCTGCCAGTGACTTTAAAATTACACCTTTTTTATTTTATAATATCCGGACAATACGAATTCGACCGACCACTTACACTCTGCAATATGTCCAGGCTGAATGGATTTTTCATCTGCAGTCAAGAGCCAGTAGGAAAAAAAATATGCTGGGCGGCATATAAAATATACAAAGTTGTGGACCAAAAAATATGACGCCGTTCCATTCCGTTTGGCCCTTTCTGAATAACTTTAAAATCACACGTTGACCCTGGCATCCTTCCAGTGTTCCTCATTAGTCACATATAGTTCCGACGCTGCCAAATATATATTTGTGTTTATATGTGTACTATACAGAGTGAGTGAATAAGAGCTACCTAGAGATCCTCACTCCACCGGACCTTTCTCTGCGTCATCCACCATAAATCGGCGTCAGAATTTTGTTTATTTTATAACATCACATGTTGTTACATTTAAACCAAAGAATCATTTAGTCGAAAGTTTTAGAAAACATAAAATATCAAAGAATTATTGTTTTTATTTTGTTGTCCTTGTTTTAACTAAATGGGAGTACCACCTATCCTTCGACTGATTTTGATCAAATATCGCTATCGGTACCCAGATCTTTTGGGGTTATTTGTAAAGCATCGTTTTCAACTCACCTCGCCCAGTAAACATAAAGCAGCTCAAGAATAGGATTGAAACCTTTGTTGCCACCGTAAATGAAAACCCACAAATGCTACAAAATGTCCGACGTGGTTTTTATGAATGAATTAATCATTGTCTAGACATGGACGGTGGTCACTTTGAACAAATGATCTATTAAGTAGTTGCTGCTAGATTTAGTTAAGAAATAAATAAATTTCTGATGCCGATTTATGGTGGGTGACAGATAAAGGTCCGGTGGAGTGAGGATCTCTAGGTAGCCCTTATTCACTCACTCTGTATACGTACATATAACCTATACTACCTACCTATGCTATGTATATGTGTATATGTACGTATATGCATATATATAAATATGTATATATATATATACGTATGCATATACAGAGTGAGTGAATTGTGTGACCCCTCCATCCCTCATAATGTTAAATTTGGTGACTTCTGTAGCTTTTATTGCTTCCATCCACCTAGGGTTTTCATCGCCCCAATACCTATTGCAAATAATTAAAGTAAAACATCGTTATAACCAGGCTATAAATTTAATTGTTATCACGTCAATCAAAAAACTTTTTGCCAGATCTCAGTTTTTATTTTAAGGTTCCAGGGGGCATGCGGGCGCGTGCAGGAGGTAAATAAATGGAATAGTATGTCGGAATGTTAATTGTACCTGAAATTTTGCCTATTAACTTCACCATTTGAAAATACTGTGCATACGTCTCCAAATATCACGCCACCGGTCCACTCCGGATTTTCATTACACATATCGTCGTAATTTCAAAGATGTAACACTTGCATTTTATACGAGTGAAATTTATTCTGGTGTAAAATCTTAACGATGGAGTTTGTACTAATATCAGAATACATTGCAAGTTTTCTGACTGTTGCGTGAGGGTGCAACTTTGCTGCTGCAAAGGCTGCTGCTGCTATTCCTTCACCCGTAGCAGGTATAGTGAGTAATTAAATTCCAATCGATGAATAATTGCTTTGATAGTATTCTTACTCTGAATTTGATTGTTCAAGGTAGAGGGATGAGCGTTGTAGCGCACCATTAACTCCTGGTACGACTCATTGGGGTACTGGTAATGATATTTTATGACAATGAGTCTAAGATTTACTGGAATCCCACCGAGATTACATCCCGAGAAATAAAAACAAATCTCGGAAATTAAATTCTTTAAATAGCTAATAAACCTTAACAACAACAGCCAAAATTCGGCACAATTAACTCCCTTCATCTTAATTAGCTCTAATTGGGAGCGCAGATTATGCCGACCTTCCCACTAATTTCTAATTTTCAAATTTAATTAATGTGGATACCAACTAAAATGGTAAGAATAGGGTGGTGTGAGTAACTCTGGGCAGTAGTTAATCTCGCTGTATATCCCTCCACTGTGAGAATTTTGTATTATTCTCTTTTCAAAACGGAATTGATGTTCTACAGAGCCATACTTTGGTGCTGCAGTGCACTTTGGTTATAGGATCGCTCTGTATAAGCCCTACTACACTATTATATCAGAATAATTTTTCTGATTCGACTGAGGCAAATTGAATTTGCTGGCAAAAGGATCATGAAATTCTGCCAGCTGACTTGAGCTGAGAAACTGATAGCAGGTTTGTGTTGCGGTAGATGCGGAAAGTAACATTATTAAAATATATAAACTGGGATATATTATAATCAAATTTTATTAATTTTTTCATAATACAGTAGAGCACTTTATGAAAATACGTTAGGTATGACCGATTCTTCGAATTTTCAGCAGTAATTTGATAAATTGCTATTGAAAATCCGAAGAATAAACTACTGTATTTGGAGTTTACTCTTGAATAGAAATCAGCTACCTCATTAATTAATTTTCCCATTGCTCAAATCTTAATTTTTCAAACAAGACAAAGAATTACTTACTGAGAGCAATCCCAGTTAAATGACAGAAATCTTCGTTTCGTACTATGCTTATTCGCTCGGAAACGTAAATTAAAGAAAAAATGACATGGAAACTTGCAAATAATACATTTGTTTTCCTTAACATATAAAACGCAAACTAAGAGAAGGTTTTTTTTTGCAAAAACTATGTACAGGTAAAAGAATATGTATACTTGAAATAAGGTAGGAGAGGGTCATAATCCAAAAGTATACAAATCGTGATCCACTTGCCCTCAGAGTATTGAACCCTTAGTTACGGCTATTAAGATAGAGGAGCCAAGAGTTTGTTGACTTGTTTGTTTGGCGAAAGTGGAATTTGGAAGACTGATTTAGACTTCCAGTTGAAAAATCACTTCCATCAAAAGTTTTTAATTTATATTATGTTATTCTAATCTTGTCCTTTGTAATTATTAGTTTTATATTCTTACATAGTTTTAAATGAGTATAATTATGTGAATTAGTCATGCCCATTAAGTGTAAAGCTTGCGATTTATCATTTGAAACGGATCCAGGCAGATCTCAACACCGGTAAATAATGAGTTATACAATAAACTAAAACTAACAATTAATACTTTAAACAAGTTTATACTATAAATTTCCAGCAAAGGGAAGTGTTAAATCTCACTGGAATCAATTTGTTGGACAAGCGATAGACTGGAATCCAAGTAAAGGGAATCGACATTGTGGATCTCATTTCAAAGCTGGAAACACTAGTTTAACAAAAACAGGAAAGTTGACATTGAAATGGACGAAAACCAACAGCAACTCTCTCTTAGACACCCGAATTCTAAATCTTTTCAATGGAATGTGATGTATATGATTAACTTGTACGGTACTAACTTTCCTTAAGAATAAAGTGGAGAAAATGAAAATTAAAACAATTATGCAAAATCAAAAATCACATTAGCAGCGAGACTATAAATAATTTTTGGCTCCTCTATCTTAATAGCCGTAACTAAGGGTTCAATACTCTGAGCACTTGCCATGATTCATCTGTGGCATTTAAAAATCAATTAAATTGAACTTTTGCAAAATCTTGCATTTCAAAATTGAAATATTTTGGAAGTTATCTTACATTAACAATGGTATTTTTCTTACAAAAATGATTTAGTCTTAAAAAAGAAAATCCTTAACCATTGTAAGAGATGAAAATTTCATTGAGATGTTTTGCTCTACTGCAGCCAGTCGGTTTGCCGCATCTGAGAAGTAAATTAAAAAAGTTAAACTTTGACATTGAAGTTGTTATGTACCCTAGTGTGTTGATACTTTCTTTGCAGTTGACATGTGTCATAAAATGTGAATTCTGTGTAATAAAACCGAAAAGTTTTGCAGTTTTATAGAAACCTGAGTTTTAAGGTGACTCCCTTTTTTGCATTAAGTAACATGTTTCAAAGAAGTGATTTATGACCTATGCCTCTATAGATTATAAACTTTCTCCAACCGAGGAAACCGGGATGTTCTTTTCCAGTACCTTCATCACACAGTGAAGAGTTTAGAATGAACTTATCTTGAAGCTTTAGAAACTGAAACTTTTATTAAGATGTGCAACGAGAAGAAAGGAGACTGAATAGTAAAATGAAAGGCGACAAAGCGCAGTGAACTCATCTCAAGTAAACCCAAGAGTAACTACAAAAGTTAAATTTTTTGTCGATGTAAGTTGAACATGCAGTACTAGGAGGTCAAGCTTTTACAGTTAGATAAACACAGATTACTACTCTGTGCTAACTTTTTAAATTTTATTCCAAACTTTTCTCAGTGATATTAAAATATAACACTTTTGAAAAAGACGTCTCTATAAAAACTTTCTATCAGATTTCGCATTTCGTTTGAGTTATCAGTACATAATTTTTATCCGTTTTCATATGCTAGTTCGTAATGCAGCTTAACCAAGCAAAAGCAAATCAAATGAGATAGAATGACAAAATATAATATATATTGTTATGACTGAGAAAGTTAGAAATAGTTTTTTTTTCTAGTAATAGATTTTTTTTCTTACCTTGTGGTTTTTTTCCTTTGTTTTCTTTCTTAAGTTATTATTATTATAATAATAGAAATTGTGCACTAGGCACTTTTGAATAATTATGTTATAATTCTTTTGTTATTTATTATTATTTATAATAATAGTTTTTTTTGCTGTAGGCACTACAGGGTTCCAAGGTATATAAACCCTGGGATTTTGCCCAGGAGAGTCATTCTAAGCTTTAGACTTATGTCTCTCACCTTGAGTAGGTAAAGTTAGAATCTAGAAATTGTTAAAGTCATTGTTGAGGGATTTATTTTTTTTTTGTAAAATATAAAAATCAAAAATAAATAAAAACTTTTATTTATTTAAAAAAATCTTAATTGTTACAATTGTTGAGTTTTTATTGCATAGAGTTTATTGATAATTCACATTAAACTTTAAACTTTAAAACTTTTCATTGTTGAGATTTAATACAGTAATGAGTAACATGAGCTCTAACTGTTGAGACAAGAAATTAGAGAAACAGTGGGAAAAGCCACAAATTCAAAAGTTAAAGTTTCAAATTTATTTATTTTGTTTCATTATTGTTAAAAATCAATTAGTTAATTGTTTATAGTTATGGACCATGGAGATTTCGTCCAACAAACCAAGGTGAGTTGGTCGATTTATTCTTTAGTCATAACAATATGTTTTATTTATTTATTTCTGATTTGATTGTACGCAGATATTAGTGATGAATAGCTGACACAAAGAGAATGGGAATGACGGTAATAGGACATTTCTTAAAAATGAACGAAATTTATATTTACTAGAATTTATATAATTCAGACAGAGTATTTCAGCAGTAATAGGGTATTATATTTGTCGTATTTGTCTGTACGGAGTTAAAAAATGTTAATCTGCCATTTGTCTCAACACTAGAAATTTGTTATTTGATATAGAATATTTCAATAAAAAGTATTTAAACAATATATGCTTTTTGGTTTTTGAAAATACTTTAGGCCACATGACCTTCATTGCAGAAAGCAGTAACTTTATAATATACTTTCAGCCTCTGCGAAAAAAAATTTTCAGAGAAAGTTTAACATAGACAATGGGAAAGGTGACAAACAACCCTTTGTCATTAATACAATAAAAGTTATAATTAAAAACAAATTTAATTTTGAAAAGTTCAATTTAAACGAACTAGTAAAAGATGAGATTTCCAAAAGAAGTTCCAAAATTCATAAAAACAATAATTTTTTTTAGTCATGGTATAGGATTGATATTTTCTATTTATTTTCTAACTTTGAGCTTATCTGTTTTAATACTATTGTTTAATACATTATATTTAATATAAATTTGTGTATTATAAATACTATATACTGCATGTAATGCATAATGTAAAATATTAGTTTCCGTTAGTTTTTTAGTTAAATAGTTTTCAATATATAAAAATTGAATTAATAATTTTCAAATATAGGTTTTTCTCTATTTTATTAATGCTTATAATTTTTTTTGCGCCAATACTATCAGCCAATCTACTCAAAACGTTACTTGAACATGGATTCATTTTCATCAGTAGGTTCAAGAATTTCCCTCCATAGTTCACAGTGAAAGCATGTTCATTCAGAAGAACTGGATTTACAAGACTTGAGACTACACAAAAGAATTGCAACAAAAAAGGCAGAATAATAAATTTTTTGCTATATATCTTTGCGAACAATAAAATTTTGTGCGTTCCATGGATTAGATTCATTAGCTTAAACGCGCAAGTAACTAGTACTATTTCGCCACTTCGAGTCACTCTAAAAGCCACAGCTTGATCCTATGTCTCTATTGTTTTCTTAAGGACATCAGATATGGTTTACCATCCGATGTCTATAACATTCCATCACTTTTCATCTCATCTGATCCGATGACTGTTACCGGATGAAACCTTACAATCTGATCTGATAATATTTACCGGATTCAGATCGGATTATCGGATTATCAGATATCTGTCCGAGCTCTAGGTACTACTGAACTTAAGATCATTGCTTTAGGAAACCATCTCAATTTCTAAAAAGAACTACTTAATCCTTTCAAACACCTTGAACTAAGTTTAGCAAACTGTTAGAGTTGCGTCAAATTGCTCAAGGCTCCTTAGACCAAGGAGATCTTTCACAAAACATGTTCGTATTTTTTTAAATTCATTTCTATTTTCCCAAATTGACTATCGTGTTACAGTATGGGTAGACCTTTTAAATTTGAAATCAAAATCATTACAAAATAAAGCACATAAGTTACTACTATCATTTTTTTTCCTTGAGTTTTTCAAAAACAAATACTAAAGAAGCTTTACACAAGATTTTTTACAACTGAAAGTTAAATACACATAAGATCATCAATTACAATGATGCAGATCTCTACTCTTTATTCGAATTATGTAATATTCTTTCAGTTACAGAATAATTAGAGTACTACACTCTAATTCAAACCTTCAAACATATTTATTTCAATATTGTATCGACTTTGTAAACGAAAAACTAAACCCAGAAAACAGATCTATTAACATAGTCACTGAAGCTTTCATTATATACAAGGCATTCTTCTGAATCTATAGAGCGTCAAAAATTTGGAACAACTTGATGTTTTCTCGTATAGGGAATAATAACAAAGCTATATTAGATAAATTTAAGGAGTTTAAAGAACACGCTTCCAGAATTTCTCATAGAGCATAGAAAACGAATATGCGGTTTAAATAAAAAACGATAGTTTTTCAACCAACTTGAACAGTTTTTACGAACTTATGAATCTTAAACTTACTATTCAGTTACTAGTTTAATTAGAAAACTTATAATATTCAATCTAACAAACAACTCTTTGTTAAATATTTAGTGATAAAATTATATTACTAATCTTTATAATATAGTCTGTCTGCGTACGTTGGAGTTTCTAAGTAATTTACCATTTTTAATTAAAAGGATGCTTTCTGACATTAAAATAAATTAATTAAATCAAAGGAAGAGGTGGATGCAGCCAGAAAGGAAGGGACGCGGATTGAGATGGAAGGATGACTTCAATTGATAGATGCATTCACTGACAGATGTCAATGTCCTGGAAAGTAGCAATCACGTTATTTCTAACATGGAGAACTTTTATGAGCTTCAAATTGCCTTGCAACCGCTAGAATTTGAAATTTTTATGCTTAACAGTAGCTTTAAATCCATTTAAACTTTAAAAATACAAAAAAAAATTTTAATTAAAAAAAAATTAATTGTTTATATATAATAGTAGACGAGCCTTCAACCTCAATTTGAAATAATACTTGAGTACCCTACCGGGTATCATTGGCACTAATTGTTCATTCTCTGGTGTGTTAATTTTCTGTAATGCTTCAAAATAATGAGTTTAATTTACGAAAAGTAATCAACTATCAGTTACTGAAGCACAAACAACACTTCTGGTTGTTTCAGCTTACACATCTCAACAACTTGAGCTAACGACATGTCCAGCTTTATTCACAGGTACAGATAAAGTAATTGATAATTCTTAAAAATTTCTATTATGTCGTGAGCAAACTTTACACGACATAATCTGAGTTATTATTTCGAATTACGCGAAATTAATCTTTAACTCCGGGCTGATTTTAAGGAAGGTGACTTTCTCGGTGATGGAGAAATTTGGATAACCCTGTACCATTTCGAGGTTCGGACGGAAGATTTCATCTACCCAGACATTCACTTTCGCTATAAAATTACCCTACTATATGTACAGGGTGAGTTATCTTTAGTGTCCTTATAGCCGAAGGAGAGATAAGGGCTATACTCATACTTTCACTTTTATATGTTGTAGTCGCGAAAATCATAATCCAAATTTAAATTATAGAAAATTTTAATTGAAGTTATTATTTTAGCGCCACAGAATATCTTCCTCAAGATAGTCTAGTCACCGAATATAATCTCAACCCCATTGAGTTTGAATAACATGTGAATTGTATGGCTGAAATCATAGTCATAAGCGGATAGATGTCATGCGACCGTTTTTTTCTAGGAATGAGATTGGAAGGAGAAGAGTGAGGGTCTGGCGTACCCAAGTTAAAAAACTCTGAGACTTTACTCCATTTAAAAGTGGAAGGATGACTATAGCCCTTATCTCTTCCTCGACTATAGGGACACTAAAGATAACCCACCCTGTACAAATAATGTTATGATGTTATAATGTTTTTTCAATTTTCACATTGTATGGGAGGTTGAGTATAGTTTAGTCTAGTCTTAGTTTAGTCAGTGGCTGTTAAAAATAGGAGGTCACCAGAAGTTATCAAATTTATTTGTGATATAGGCTTGAATGATCAGATGGATTTGCAAAAAAAAACTTGAATTAAGTCTTCAAATTTTTATTAAAAATTATGAAAATATTTTGTGTATAAAATTGTACTTTTTTCTCTTAACTTCTTATCGGGAATTTTTTTACAAGGAAATACAAATTTTTGTTAACAAAATTTTTATTGACAACTAAGTATCATTGGAATAATTTATAGCAAAGAATAGCCGATTACATGGAAACTTATGAATGAGATTTGTTTTACTGGAAAAAGTGGGACTGGGTATAGTCTAGTAAATTTGGATGAGGATAGTTTAGACAGTAAATATCCATGCTAAAGTGAGAGACGTAAATTGCTTTGTGCTTTCGTATGCAATTCATTATTATTTACATCTTCCGATTTAATTTGAAGAAACGTTAGTCTCATTTGGAATAATCACTGACAATCATACGGTAAGTTTCTAACTAGATTGTAAACTCCATTCTTCCATTGTATGCAAATCAGCATCCAGTCTTCTTGGCAAACGTCGAAAAGGTGGAAGGAAACTGTCATTCGACACTGAAATTTGAAGTCTTGTAATTACGATCACTTCAAAAATTACTTCAATGTTTAGTTTATTGCTAATTATTGAAATGTTTTTGATGACTATACTATATCCATTGGGTGCCTAAACTTACCCTACTCTGAAGTAAGTTTAGTCAAAAATTTAGTTAACTTTAAACTTAAATATCAATTAGGGACTTTATAATAAAAAACGTTGGTTTAGATTTTATTAGTCCCAAATAGTGGTAGCAACTTCTGACTAAAAATATTTCTTTCGAAGAGTTGTGATTTCGGTGCAAAAAAATCAAATGTAAATTTTGACTAAACTATACTCACCCTCCCCTACCTTTTCTCTCTTATGATTTCTTTTTCCTTACCGTATATGCACATAGAGTCTCGACAGCGAATTTTACAAACGCGACGACGATTTTGCTGAAGGAGTCGGCAGGTTCTCTGTTGAGTCAGGTGGAAACACACACAAAAGTCAAAACCCTCGAGTTTTTTTCTCAATTCACCATCTATCAGCATTACAGAATGGTGCATCGTCACAAAACATGTGTTTTCATTGGACATAAGCTAATGCAAAACAATACAGCAAAGCAGAGAAAGGAGAAAGAGGAGTCGGCAGGTTCTTTGTTGAGTGAGGTGGAAACACACATAGGGGTCATACTCTGTTCCTCGATTTGATTCTTTTCCCAACTCACCATCTCTCATCATTACAAAATCGCGTATCGTCACAAAAAATATCTGTTTCGAACAGATATGAGCGAATCGTTCCTAGAGACAATAAAATATCTAAAAACTCACATCACGATTGAAAAAACTCTCGTCGCGAATCTATGTGAAGGCTTTTGCGTCAATCGCAAATACTAAAATCGTCATCGCGTATGTAAAATTCTCTGTCGCGTCTCTATGTGCATGTAGCCTTATTATGGGAAGTGTAGAAAGCTAGTGGATAATCCTGACATTTAAAAGCAATACAAAATCGCAATCGTTATTTTAGATAAATCCTCAGTGATATATTTGTCAAAAGTGAATGGAAAATAACACAAGTGTGTCAACTTTATTACAAAATTGTAGGTGACAAGTTTTCATAATTAAGGAAGGAATAAATACTCTGAAATCCGACATACCTTCTATAGATTTAACAAGATTTAAACATAAATTAACTAAACACTATTTATAAGCTACAAAATAGAACTCGCTTATTTTTATTCATAGGAATTGTTTAAACAGTGTATAATTTGAACAGTTAAATAATTCAATATAACCTCACTGGATTCATGTTGAGGGAGTTTTATATCAACCACAACGAATGTTAAACAATTGCGAATATCTCTGAGTAAACAATTTGCCCTCGCGTAGTGACAAAAAAATGAAGATATTAAGAATTAAAGTGATAGCCAAATCCTCAGCAGATAATGATAATAAAGCCGTCTTGGAGTCCCTTACCTTCCTTTCCTTCCCTCTCCTCTTGATAGGGCGAAAGCCAAAGTCAATTAAAAATTTAAATAATCATTGTTGGGTGGGAAAGTGGATTCTCCCACTTTTTTCAATATTCTACCATTCCTTCCCTCTTCTCTTTTCCCTTCACTCCAAGTTGGATGGTCTCGTAGGCGAGAGGAGTATTTCTTCCAAGCCGGTGACACATCCATTTTGGAAAAAGAGAAATGGAAAGTCAGTCTCAAACCGGCTCTCTCTGGCACAACTCCTCTTTTCCACCATTTTTCCTTTTTGTATTTGTTTTGACTTTCGTTAATTTGTTTTCAGTGAAGTTCCTTTTGGAACTTTCAACTTTCAGTTTTGTTCCCCCATGTTCCTTTCCTTATTTTACACTCTGACCTTCCTTTTTTTTCGCAGTTCCATCTCCAAGTTTCCCCTAAACCCCCCAAATACCCAAAACACTTAACAATGGACAACCATCTAAAATTTATCTGACATCATGGATGAGCATATAAGATCCGTAGAATTCATAGATGTTTTTTTTTTATTTAGAAAGATTTTTTATGGAGTTACATTGAGAACATCTTCAATGATTCATTTAACAGTATCTCTTTAATATTTTGAATAAGTCTGTCTTATGCTCCAATTACACTAGGCAACGTTATTCGAAAGTTTTAATGAAATTTTGAAATTTTTGGTGTAATCGCACATGAAATCTTACAATTTCTCTTGCACAACGTCATCATACGCAAGAAAATTTCAAGATCCGAAATTGCAATCGAATGCAATTTCGATCATGAAACTTTACAACTTTTGAATATTTTGGTTCACATAGCCCCATCTCGTAAAAAACAAGTTAATGAGGGACAAGTTTTATTTTCAAAAAACATCAATTTGACAAAAATCCCAGGCGGGTTTTCAAATATAAATCATTTGAGGCAAGTTGAGCGGAAGTGATAATAGGTGAATTTCATAGGTTTGGTTACTAGTGTAATCAATAATGAAACAAAAGTTTCATACAACTTCTTGCACAAGAAATTGCATAAAACTTTTAGCCAAAAGTTGCGCAACTTTTGCTTTCTGGTGTAATTGTAGCATTATACTCATCAGCATTAGGGAATAAAATGCAAACAATCCGAACCTAAATTCCTTAAATTGCATACACAAATAAATTCCGTATAATTTTGTTTTTAGAGACATTGTCTATAAGTTTAAGTGCGAAAACGTGTACTATTTCTCTAGAATTTTGTAAAACTAACAACCTTTTTGTTCGTTATAGAACAATTGCTCTAACTAATTTTCTCATTACAAGGCAAAAAAAATTAATAGCAGAAAGGCTAACCTATACTTTCGGAAAACAATTCGCTAACTTAAAAACTTTTGAGTACATACATATACCCAACTACGTCACGTTTCCCAACGCAATAAGATTTGGTGGTTAACATTCTAACTTTCAAATCTAACGTAGTTTCATTAATATGTCTGACCAACGCAAAATATAGCTTCTAGTAAAGAAGTCAATTTTACCTACGCAAATTTCTCTCCAACAAATCACATGATTTACAATGCGTATTTTCTTGGGTTCGGTATCCATCATTTTCTGGACAAAATGAGAAATAGTGTAAAAAGGTAAAGCGGCATCAATATTGACGACCATATATAATAGGAAGCAGAATATGAAAAGGGTATCCAACCCCATTTAGATAATAAGAAATATAGAATATTGAGTAATAATATAGTAAATGTAATATAATAAGAAATAGAGAGAAATAAGTTCAAATGGAAAGAATCAAAATGCATTTCAAATGGAAAGATATTCCGTTTACATAAGTTTTATTACTACAAAACAAGAAAGATGGGGATTCTACTTCATAAAACATGAACAGTATTCCAGCTCCAAAAGCAGGAATAATTCTGCCAGTTTTTGCCAAATTTAAGAACAAAAATTGTTCTTGGATTTTTATATTGCGGGGCCGCAATTATGGATATCGTCTAGAAAAATTGCCGTTAGCATATACCTTTTCACCGGACTCAATACTTAATTCATTATACTAGTATAATGGATGCAGTCA
The DNA here is from genome assembly GCA_002738285.1 of Holacanthella duospinosa. Taxonomy (NCBI): domain Eukaryota; kingdom Metazoa; phylum Arthropoda; class Collembola; order Poduromorpha; family Neanuridae; genus Holacanthella; species Holacanthella duospinosa. The sequence goes on along the minus strand of NIPM01000051.1, from coordinate 442,874 downwards.
CTCAGGGTGAAATATAGATTTCCATTCGTTGCCAAATGGTTGATGTAAGAAGATAGGCAGCCTAGTTGAAAGGTAAGTTATATTTTGTCTAATATGAAAGTAGTCTAAGTCTACTTAGGTGCTGTGTGCACATCTTCGTGCTCAAAATAGGCAAGAGTTGCTTACTTTGCACTCCAATATTAAATAATTTCAATATTTTGTGGAAGAGTATTTACTTTTTATATCCTAACTTTTGAAGACTCAATAACAACAAAACAAATTTTTGTTTTTGCACAAATAAATTTTAATCTCGAACACCTGCCACTGAAAAGAAAACGGGCCAGAATCGAGCCAAATATCCGAACTCCAAATGAAACACAACAAAGATAATTCTAGTGATAGTGACCTGCCCATCATGTCACGCTTTAGCGGACAACCATAACGATGCCGCTATCAAAAATAAAATAAATCTATTGGCAGATGTATAAAAAAAATGGGTTTTACGTGTTTTAACATAAAATCAAGTACTTGTATTTGGACCGACAATCGTTTAGTCCGAAAAGACCACGGCTATTATGACGCTTTACTGTCGGTTCTTGCCAAGAGGTAGGCACAATAATGTTAAAAACCTTGGTTATAACGAAGTCGCTTGAAATGAACAATCGGGTGCAATGAACCATACCTTGCTATCCAGCCATTCACTTCTCCATCATGTGAGATGAACTAGAAGTTATTTTGTTGAAAATGTCATAAGTTTAATTAATAGCTTTAGATATGCATAAAGAAATGATAGCTTGAACCAATAAAATAATGTTTCCTGCAATTATGTTATTCAGCGAACAAAATAAGACACTAACAAAAGATTTATTTTTTTCATTTTTTAACTCAAGTTACAAATTTTTTAAATTGTAAGGAAATACTAGCAGTGGACAATGTTGAAGTTATTCTACACTGTCTTTCATTATTTTTGTTTCTGTTTAGGTAAATTCTTTGTTGAGTTTGGCGGTGAGTTACCAGAATCTTGAAAAAGAAATTACATGAACCACAAAAAAATAAAAAAACATGGGGTGTTATGAACAAAACTTTAAATTTAATGTTTGTTCATTATTCAAATGAACATTGGGTGTTATGAATTGAATTTTGTACTTACGAAGTTTATTATAGACGAGGTTCACTGTATTTCAACAAATACACGTTTGTGTAACAAGGTGCAACAGGACTCTATGACGATACATTAGATCAGTTGTGTTTCTGGCAAACATATTTTCTGCAATTAATACTACGGTTATAAGAATATCTTTTAAACATATTCTTAAACCTTTGCTTACGAATGAAAATATGATTTGGACAACATTACCGTTTTACAGCAATCAAATCCTCGATTCTTCAAAAATTAGCAATTGGCAAAAATGGTAAGGAATTTATAATGTTACTGAATTCACTAAAACAAATAGCACAGTTTTCAGTAAATGTAAATAGTTTCAATTATAATAAAATTTTGGCAGAAACAATTGGTTCGTAGTTTCAGTCTAAATTAAGGATTTTATTTATTTATTATTATTTATAATTTTACAACCGCGTTCAGAAAAGCTATGAGCGATTAATTTGATATTTGATGTTTAGTTCGCCTGTCTACATGCTCGTCCATCCGTCCAACTGTAATTTAACAAAACTTGGTATGCATTTGTGGGACTGTGTGAGTTCAGTAGTTACAATTTTTGAACTAATTACATAAATTTTATTCTTCAATCTTTGTTTATCAAATCTCTTTGCATTATCCATTGTAATACCATCTCCATTTTTAGTTGAATTTACTTGTGACTTGATCAAATGTTTGACTTCAACTGTGTTACCAAAGTCGTCATCCAATGATAATTTCCAAGTAATTCATATCGAGTGAAATTCAAAGGCTTTCTGTGACTTCAGCTACTACTAGATAAAACATTCATTATCGAGACGTATGAAAGAGTTAACCCACTGTCCCAGATAATTGAGTAGAAAATGAACTCTTCTTGTAAACCGAAGCCCAGTTAGTAAAGGCTTTACGTTTTAATTTCTCTGGGTTATATGGGTGGGGTGTTTGGAAATTGTAGGGACGCATGGAAAATTAATACGCGAGCCTAATGGTCAGAAATGTCGGTATCAGGTTTCAAACTTTGTTGTTTTTAAAATTTTCATTCACTACTGTTAATACAAAAAGACTAATAAAGGAATTGTACACAGTAATTTTGGTGGACATTATGGAATGCATAAATGGCATTTGGTATAAATGTGGGATACAAGTGCTAAACATACTACATTTTCAAGCTTGCTTTATAAGAACAAATTTTACAGCAGCTGTTCAATTTGGTGCAGGTGTTACCCTTTTAATAACTGAAACTTCTACTAAGGATAATGTGCTCGCACAAAAATTCATTCTTTTGATTTAGAATTGGCAGTAGGAAATCAATAAGCCAAGTATTGTATTTCAATTATCATCGTGTGAACCAACGTCTGTCAGTATGTTCTAATGAAATCATCAACACCGGAATAAAAATATAGAAAAATGAACCCCGTCGCATCTAATAAATACAAATATTTACTAAGTATTTCATTAATAAATCCAAATGTCTCTCCGACTTTCAGAGAGGCATATTTAACAGCAAACATTTTGAATCCAACCATGTTTAACAAATGACACCGACATTCAATTTCCGAGGCCATTTGCACACATTTGTTACTCAAACATGCAGGCTCGTGTTTACTCTCCCATATACGTAAAATCTTTATTTTCAACCATCACTTATGGATAAAACAAAATGGTCAGATATCTAGCTCCTTATTATGGAAGTAGTTTGTGAAGGATTACATAAACTAGCATAAACTAATTTCCTACATCAAGCATTTGTGAATGTTTCATGTCAGCGTAAATGTATGAATAAACGACGATCTGAGGAGATTCGAACCTGTCTCCTCAACTTTCCTTTGTCTACTATTTTTCACACCTTGACATTTTCTATAAAGTCCCTTCGCTCTTCATGGTAGTGGCGCACAAGACCCTGTTTCTCAACAATCATGATTATTGAATACAGTGTGTATTAGTAACAAATAAACGGGGATACCCACTCTAACCAACCCTCACCGAATCCCACCATCAGTTATGGGCAACAAATCGGGCTACGGGAGTGACTTAACAGGAAGAGATGATACACTGAACGAATAAATCCCAATTTAACCAACGCTTTTCCATTCCACACTTCCACGCATTCCCTTGTTACTGTCGTATTTTATGCATATCTTAAACTAAGTCTACCAGATTACCTCTCGTTAATGAATCATTTGTTTGAGGTGTCCTTTTCCAAACAATGATTCAGTCGATCGTGAAACCCGTCTTACATTTCGCAGCATCCAATATTTGCTGATATGACTCGTTTGGATAGCGATAATGTAATTTTATAATAATTACACAAAGATTAGGCGGACGCCCGATGGTTATCATGAAAAACTCGAAAACTACTATTTCGGAAAAGGCAGAAATTATTAGTTAATACTTATAACTGTTATCAAACAAATTTTGATTTTCATCCTTTTCCGCTCGACTTAAATATTACAACAATAAAACAAAAATTTGANGGATAGCGATAATGTAATTTTATAATAATTACACAAAGATTAGGCGGACGCCCGATGGTTATCATGAAAAACTCAAAAACTACTATTTCGGAAAAGGCAGAAATTATTAGTTAATACTTATACCGGTTATCAAACAAATTTTGATTTTCATCCTTTTCCGCTCGACTTAAATATTACAACAATAAAACAAAAATTTGAATATCAAACTGCAAATCGTTGCCCATAACTGATGGTGGGATTGGGTGAGAGTTGGTTAGAGTGGGTATCCCCGTTCATTTGTTACTAATACACACTGTATATAACTAATCCCTTTTCTTTGACTTCACCTAAGATGTTGCAATAAAAGAAATGCTACATTATATGAAACAAGTCGAACTATAATGGTTTTAAAGAGTTGTCTGGAAATGTGACAAACCTAATTAGCGCTTACAATCTATCGTTATCATATGTCTACAAATTTAGAAAAACGAACAAAAATGTAGACATAAAATACGCTTTCTATCTAGAAACATGGAGGAATTGTTTACAAGTAAAAAAATTTAATATTTACAATATTTACTGCAACGGAAACTTTGAATATATTTTTGGATTTAATTAAAGAAATCCAGTTGAGATTAATTAGACAACTTGAATCGCTAAGTTGGTTTGTAAAAGTTTTCTAAAGATTAATAAATCAGCTTTTTCATATTTAAAAAAATATTTTTATTTTATTGAGACTGACGTTAAAAACAATTATTATAAAAATTTGATCAATTGAATTTTAGGTTTCCGTTTCCGTTTTCTATAACTCAAAATTTTAAGAATTTTCTGAATATTTTATTGAACATTTTCTGAATATTATTTAATATTTTATTTATAATGATAATCGAGTGATGAATTTCGGTTATAGTTTCTTATCATAATTGAAGGAAAATTCTTTACTGTGTTAACGAGAAATGAATAAGTGAAGTATAGAAGATAACATTTATACAAGTGCATGAAGGGTCTCACCCAATTAGAAATTAACTTTAAGCATGTTGAGCAGTTGGGATCTTATACGCTCATACATGATGCACAATTTTTTTATCCAAAACTATGCTTCATAGAAATAATAGTGTACTTTTATTATCAGTGATGTGTATCTGTGTGTTTAACTCCATTAGATGTCACCTCCAATTGTAAGTATATCAGTATATAGTCGGAGCAAAATTTATGTTCAACCCTATTTTTCAGAGCTACTCTACATATGTTAAATCAATTTTTGTCTCGATGCAATGATTAGGAAGCTAGATTTTATGGTTCGCCGCTAGTTGTTTTTCTGATAAGTGTCTAAGTATACTTTGCTTTTGTGCCAGGCAACATGGGTTATTTCTTCTTCAATATAAATTGTTGTTTATATTGACCTCTTGAAGTTTCGATGAAAATCTAAATGTCTTCCTTTGATTTCAAACGAACTATAAGTGGGTACTTTGGATATTGCNTTGAAGTTTCGATGAAAATCTAAATGTCTTCCTTTGATTTCAAACGAACTATAAGTGGGTACTTTGGATATTGCAGCTTTATGCATATTTTGCCTGCAAATAATTTTTCCATACTAATCAAACAATAAAATACGGTGTTAAACGTGAANTGCTTTATGCATATTTTGCCTGCAAATAATTTTTCCATACTAATCAAACAATAAAATACGGTGTTAAACGTGAACTGACGTAGAACTACACAATAGCTACTTATCTAAATATTTCCTCTGATCTCATTCTGTCAATAATCATCTTCCAATTTCTACCCATTTACAAATATCTTTTCTTGTCATTCTATAAACGCCAGATATGTTCCAATGTCTGTCTACTCAATCATCTATGCGGTCATCTTTCAACTTCTACTCATCAAAACTTCCATTCACTTCATCGTCTTCTTNTCATCAAAACTTCCATTCACTTCATCGTCTTCTTTCAATTTCCAGTCTACAATTCACCTTATTTCCTCTTTTTGTACTCCCATCTCTATCCATTTAAACATTTTTTTCCCTACTACTTCCGTACCCTGGTTTCTATTCATCCACCTTTCCCAAATATACTCGGACTATCTCTACCCACCTTATAATATCTTGACATCCACCCATCTTTACCCCCGTCATTTTCCANTTCAATTTCCAGTCTACAATTCACCTTATTTCCTCTTTTTGTACTCCCATCTCTATCCATTTAAACATTTTTTTTCCCTACTACTTCCGTACCCTGGTTTCTATTCATCCACCTTTCCCGAATATACTCGGACTATCTCTACCCACCTTATAATATCTTGACATCCACCCATCTTTACCCCCGTCATTTTCCANAAATATACTCGGACTATCTCTACCCACCTTATAATATCTTGACATCCACCCATCTTTACCCCCGTCATTTTCCAATCCTTAATCGTGCACTTAGCTTCTTTTATTTTCCTCAGTATTTCAATTCATTCACAAATTTTCCCCTCCGTCATCTTCTCACTTCTACCCATCTACATTCCTTCCATCGTATCGCAAATTCCTGATTTGGCTGTCCCAACAATTTTGCTGCAATCTTTGAGGTTATAAGAACAATTTGCAAAAAGCAAGCTAAACAATTTTTTTAATCAAACTTCAAATTATTCATTGTAATTATACGCTTCTTTGAATTTCTAGTGGCAAATATTTATTAAAATTTGCCCATATTCTGAATAAATTAGAAACTGGGTTAAGGTGATCGGGCACTGTGTTAAAATTTGTTCCTATGTCAAATGTTGTTCAAGACGATACATTTTCTCATAACAATGCTTCGGACTTTATACAATGTAATAACTTTCATAGTGGTTTTCGATTTTTCGGCGTTTATGATTAGTAATTCTATGTCGGATTACCTGCAACACAACGGGATTACAAAACATGTACTTTCTAAGTCTAATCTCATTAAATAAAAAGAAATGAGATTTGGTGTAAACTTTCCCATTTATACCTGTAGTTATTTACCTGTTTCCAAGTAAATTAAAATAAGAGCATTTGCCTTACTTTCCATTTTCTGTTACAAAATCGTTAATTCCAATTTTTGTTGCGCAGTATAGCCTCACTTGGATTAAGGAAATTTTTTTATGTATCTTGAATTACTTTACAGATACGGTTGATGTTGTAATAGCTTAAGCGTATTTTTAAGGTCTTCTGATCCCAGATTAAAAATCTGTTTTTAATTCGTAAAAGTCCTTAGACACAAGTGGTGCATCAACACACTCACAATATATCGATTGGTCAATGCAATGATGAATTTTCTATTAGACTTCCTCTGAACGTTTGAGTGAGGAATTCCAATGATTTTTTCCTCTTCCAAGGCGAAGGGATTCACTTTTGTGTGACGAGCGAGATTGATTTCGTAGCGTACATCCACAGAAGGCGTGTTTGAATGCAAGTCTAAATCCTTTGTTCATGAAACAGTACGTGATTGGGTTCACGCAAGAGGAAAGGTATGCGAGTAGTTGTATGAGGGACACCCCCAAGGGACCAATGAGATGGTATAAATGGGAAGGGCTGAATAGGTACCACGTGTTCATGACGTAGAGTGGTGTCCAACAAAAAAAAAATTCCAATACAACAACACCTAACATTTGTATCACCCGTTTCTTTCTCCGCAGGGATTTGGCGAAGTTCGAACGACGTAGAACACTTTGGCCTGGACCCAAAGATAGGCGCTCATTCCTTAAGTATTCACTGCTTTTTTTCCTTTGTTTATCCATTGTGCAACTCCGAGGACGAAAAGATGCTCGAAAGGACCTAAAAGGAGATGTAGGGGGAGGAGTAGGAGGATCATCATTAGCAAATTCTGCCATGGTTACTGTTATTTTTGGGTTAGATGCTGTAGTTGCTGAAGTAGAATCTTCTCTACCACTTGCCCCCAGCATGTACGACTGATCTGCAAACATACAAGCGAATACTATTAGACAAGTTTGTAGTTATTATCCTGGTTAGACATGAAGTATACACACAGTGGTAATGGTAAGAAAATACGACAGACAGATAAACATATGGGGATAGGTTTGTTGTAAAGCAATTTAGATTTCATATTCGAGGTTAGTATTACAGTACAAAATATTTTTGAAAATATAATGGATGAATACAATATAAAAGTATGTCGCGGGAGTAATAAACTATATAGTAGTGTAACCAATTGTAGCGAACAAAATTGCAGACAATGTTTTTAAAATTTTTATTTAATATACAGTATGTTGTACAAAACATTCATTCATTGGATGATTTTGCTCAAGTTTGGTGTTGAAATATCAACTTTTTTACAAGAAGTGGCAATTCCAATTACAAATACTNGGATGATTTTGCTCAAGTTTGGTGTTGAAATATCAACTTTTTTACAAGAAGTGGCAATTCCAATTACAAATACTCTGCAAAAAAGATAATATAATGTTCCAAAAGATTACGAAGAAATTGAGTAAAAGGTGAAAGAATAACTTTATTTTCGCTAGTTTTTGCATTCAAATTAAAAAAACTTTTGNAATAACTTTATTTTCGCTAGTTTTTGCATTCAAATTAAAAAAACTTTTGCTGAATAACATGTAATTTGAGTTTACAGATATTCTAATCAATCATCGTAAAAAAAATTCACAAGAAAATATGCAATTTTATATTTAGTATGTGAATCGTCAAGTGAAAGCAATGACCGATTGTGATAATGAAAAAATTAACATTTTGTTTAATTACAATCGTCAATTCTACTATGACGCAAAACTAATAGGTGAATCTGCGTTCTACGTTAGATATTTANTGTTTAATTACAATCGTCAATTCTACTATGACGCAAAACTAATAGGTGAATCTGCGTTCTACGTTAGATATTTAGCGAAGAAATTGCCAAATATGTCTCAAACTATGAAGAGAAAGAGGAAAGTTGAACTTTCTACCTAGTTAGAAATGGTAATACTCTACGTAGATCAATTCTTTTCTGCAATTTTATAAACTTATCTCCCAAATTTTTAGAAATTTTTAGTACCCAGAACAGTGTTTTTAAACACCAAAAGGTACTCAGAGTAGTTATTATAATTGCACGGATTTAAAAGTGGTTGAAAAGTCCCATACATGTGCAATAAATATTGCTTTCAAAATTTCTATAATAATATTAAATTATTAATATTCAACTTTATTTAAACACAATCATCATATCAACAGTAAATATCGGAAATAACGTTGATTCCTAACTCAAAATCTAAAGTTGTGGAAATTTTTATAATCAAGTCGGAAATAGTCAACTTCATTGATTGCTTGGTATTTTTACATACTGGTTTAGAATTAAATTTTTACCTAAAATATTNGGAAATAGTCAACTTCATTGATTGCTTGGTATTTTTACATACTGGTTTAGAATTAAATTTTTACCTAAAATATTCAACGGCGTTGAGACATATCTCCATCCTTGTCGAAACTCCTTTAGGTAGTAGTCATAAATTTGCGGGCAACTCGTTTTATAATTTCGGATCTACGTACTAACTATCAGCACTTAAGGGTTTAAGGTATATTTCAATTCTTGTAGCAAATATTTTGCCTATTCATCTCGTCAACAATTTATTTGCGATCGGCTTTTGTGGATGACCAAACCTCTCTCATGCCATTGCAATTAACCTTCCTGAATCATCAGTTTTAGCAATTCTATTTTGCTGCGATAATTTTCCTAGCATTTCAAAATTATACAGTTTGCTTCTCAATCATCTTCAACTCGTAGTCAGCTATTTTAACACTTTGCCGTAAAGTGTTATTATAAAAATTCTCGACTGAGGAAGTTCTTAGAATTTAGAACTTTCAAGAATTTTAATAGTTTTAGAAAATTAGGATTTAATTCAGGACCATATGTGATTTAAATTATAGGTTTGATTTTTAGTAATTTAAACTTGACTCTTCCCTTCTCCCTTGATTAACTCGAATAAAAAGAGGACACAATAAAATTATTCAAAGCGTAAGANCCGTAAAGTGTTATTATAAAAATTCTCGACTGAGGAAGTTCTTAGAATTTAGAACTTTCAAGAATTTTAATAGTTTTAGAAAATTAGGATATGTGATTTAAATTATAGGTTTGCTTTTTAGTAATTTAAACTTGACTCTTCCCTTCTCCCTTGATTAACTCGAATAAAAAGAGGACACAATAAAATTATTCAAAGCGTAAGATCCCAATGAAACCGGGAAATAAGAATGCGTGTGCGGATCAGTTAGGCACTTGTCCTTAAAATAGTAATAAAAAAGTTAGGCACGACTCCTAATTACTAAGACAATCCTCAGTATTGCTTTACTATTTCTACATTTAATCGCAACATCCGCATACTCAAGTCGCGCTTAATTCGTAATTTTTAAAACCTACTTCTGCTGATGTTTAGATAATGACTAGTACTTCCACTAACAAGAATGAATTATTTTACGTTGATTTGAGCTTTGGACAAACACGCCAAATCGGAAAGGGGGATAACCTTAACGGCACAATTAGCACTTATCAAGATCACTCAATGGTGTGAAATCAACAAACTACAAATTAACTGGACAAAAACGGAATTCGAATTATTCTACAAAAATGAAGACTGAATCAAAACCACAACTGAACTAACAGTAGGAAATAACTTACGTTATTTACGCCATCGTTAAATAACTTTTACGCCATCTTGGAGTAAAATTCTTATCTAACACTTCACTACTACTCTTCTAAGCAAAAAGTACGGAACAAATTTAAATCTAATTTTGACAACGGTTTTGTGATGAACTGTAAATTTATTTTGTAAATTGTCAAGCGATAAAATACAAGTTTAATCAAGTGTAACAAAAATGCGCTTTAGACCATCATGTTTTGTGGATAAAAAAATTCCGTTATGAAATTCAGTAGAATAGTACTTACGCTGTGAACGATTCAATAAGTTTTCTGGTTAGGATATTGCCTGGTACTGAGTCTTTTCACTGGCTTTAGTCCATTGCTTCCCGAATCTATCTTTTGAAAGTCTTGGAAATGGTGGGTTTTCTTAATGGGATTTATTAGACTCTTTGTCTTCCTACGGGATTTTCTATTTCTGGATTTGAGAAAATTCATTTCCTTTCTCCGCCAAGTGAAAAGTTTCTTTACGACCATTTTACATGTAATGGCTCCGTTGTCCATTTCTAAGATTACAATGGTTTACAAAATTTAAAAGAATAGACCTAATATTTCTGAGTTCTGTTACTATTGATATTGTTACAGTTCTGCTAACTATATAGCAGAATTTTTTGAACGAAACAAATGGTAACTGTCACTTTCAAATCTTTCTAAACAATTAAAAATTACAAGAAAACGCTCCTTAAAATTTCAAGTATTTATTGCTTAAAGAAAACCTTTGATATTGTAAAGAACTGAGTTCTGAAAGAGCTCTACCAAAATACTGATTACCATGTTCAAAATTGTAGCGCTTTATAAGTCATAGTGCGGACTTTTAGCAACCCTAACTTGTCTTAAATTTAATTTAAACTTCTAGGAATAAATGCAAATTAAAAACAGATAAACTTTTCTTGAAAAGTTAAAAATACAACTATAAAAATAAAAATAATTCCTTTCCGAGATAATTCTATTGATTAACAGAATTGTCTATGAATGAACTCAGATAAAAATATAACTAATACTAACAACTAATTATAATTTAACATAATTACTAACAAAGTAATAATAATAACAAAAAGACTAACTTACGACAAAATACAAACTATTTCGTCTCTGTTACAATATCAAAAGAACAAAGGTGCTTATCTGCGGTAATACTGTTGCAGCTGAACCATAAACAGTTGTTAACTGTATGATAAATAAGTACCATTAGTTTCATATCCATCATCANATGGTGCTTATCTGCGGTAATTGACTGTTGCAGCTGAACCATAAACAGTTGTTAACTGTGAGATAAATAAGTACCATTAGTTTCATATCCATCATCAGTATAACTACTATAACATCATTTTGTAGCTAAAATATCTAAATTAAATAATTATGTAGTAAATGCAAAAAGAATAGAAAAATTTGCCTCAAATTAGCAATCCAGAGATACCTAGAGCTGAATTTGTAGTTTCTACCATAGTTAGAAATAAAAGATTGTATGATTACCACCCAGTAGTGAAATGGGATGTTGGACATGTTGGAAATGTTTGGTGACAACCACATACAGAGGTATTTAACAGATTCTGTCTAAAAGTAGTAGCGGAACATCTCATACAGAATTATTCTACACCAAATACACCTAAAGAGTGATGTGTTATTGCAGCATGAATAAATTTTTGAGACAAACATGTTCCTTTGCTGCACCAATTGACAATGTTAAGAACCATTTTAATTGGCTCTAAATTACCGAACTGTGTAACCAGCACCGATACTGTTAATGATAGACATTAGGGACAAACACGACAATCACAATCCCACGGTTGCTATGAGAAATTTACAAAAAACATCTTGATAAGTCCATAACTCGGCTCATTTTAAAATTTTGTTTTTGTAAAGCTGGATGTCGGACCGACATCTAACTTCGTCCCCAAGGCTATAATTTAACATACTTCAAAATCGGAAACTTTAAATTTGTTGAAATAGGGGAGTTATGGACAAACCTTATCGAAGACGTCAAAATTCCTAACCTTGCACAATTCCTTCTATTACTCACGTAGTCTATGAGTAATAAATGGTCAGCTTCATGAATTCGAAAAAAATGTGAANTCATAGCAACCTTACACAATTCCTTCTATTACTCACGTAGTCTATGAGTAATAAATGGTCAGCTTCATGAATTCGAAAAAAATGTGAAATAACGGGATACCGTTGAATGTAGTAATATGTATATAACAAAATCGTTAGAACACACCATTAATTATCTAGACAAGATGAAAAAAAAATGTAAATGCAGACGCACACATCTGACAATTAGATTATCTAACCACTAACTTTAATGTAGACACCCGGATGAGAAAATGCCTCCACACTTAACACTATGGATCCAATAATTTGATAAGCGGGATATATGAATAGTTACATTGTGTATTCAATTAATCTACATTACTGGGTGTACAGTTTTTTAGCAATATAGCAACACATTATTCTACTAGGTTTACGCAAAAGTATGCTTCGTCCAAACCTATTGATAATTGTAAGCCGTAGTAGTGCTATCACCTTCCATATCAAGAATGAGCTTTCAACACATCTTTACAGCAATATTTGAAGTCACATCAGAGACTTAGAAACAACTACGCTCACTTCTCTACATTACATATACAGTGCGTTATATAAATAGGTCCGGTTATTTATTTATTAAAGTGGCATATCCTGGGTTTCATGATGCCGCACTCTAGCAGTAACTGCAGAACTATGTTTTCCACACTGACATTGCGCATCATACTAATCTAACAGTCACCCTTACAATCAATAAGCTATTAACTTTACGAAAATCATATTGAATTGGTTTACGCGTTCAAATCACTGTAAGAAATTGGACGACATGAGCAGGTAAAATTTTGCAAACCTTGACAGCTCCATCGGTGTGTAAAATATTGCACAACCTAGCGGAAATGTGCATGTTGAAAAAAAATTGCATTATGGAATTTTTATGGTTTCCATGTAATTCTCGTTTGTACATTAAGTTATTACAATAGATTTATTCAAAGCAGCGTTGCCGAACTACTGATTTTACAGGATTTTTGGGAAATAATGTAGCTAAAACTTGCCAGCAAAAAACCTGTCCGGACCATCGGTATGCAATATATTGCACACCTTTTCTGCCGGACTTTCGTTCCGGACCATCGGTGTGCAATAAATTGCACACCCCCCTTCCTGTACTAAATTTCCCGTTTTTGGTGTGCAATAAATTACACACCGATGGTTCGGTCCATACTTTTTCAGGGTGCGGAGCTGTCAAGGTTAAATATTCCAAGTATGGTTTTTAATTTCATAAGGAGAAGGACCTGCTTTTGCACTGTTGGGTTATCGTTTGGGGTTAGGAGAGAAAATAAGTTAGGCCGATTATGAGAAATTTGTTGAGACTCGCAATGTTTATCCTGAGAAAATTTCTAAACTTTTCAGTGTCTTTGGCATTTTTAAAGTTTGAACTGAGAAAGTAATGTCTCATTGAAATAACTCTCTGAATTACTAACATTAGGTACAGTATGTTCGAAATTAAAGTTTACTGTGATTTCTTCGCATTTCCCTAAAAATGACGAAGGTGACTTAATGCACCCATAGAATCAAAAAGTGGAGCGAACTTAGCCAACATGCAACAAATCAACAACAGCTGAGAATCTAAGGAAGAGGGTTGGGAAATCAATATTTATTTCATGTAATTACTGGGTTAACCATTGATTAATTTAGCCATAGTGATAATTAAATTGACCAGGATTTGGTTTAACCCCAAAACTTAATAAGATCTAGAAATTAAATCACCGAAGGTTCGTTTTCATAAATTTCTGATAATGAGTTTAATTAATTTTGGACTCTGAAGATTAGGTTATTAATGTAAGTTTTCTTTCAGAACTCACCACTACAGTTTAAGAGTTCCTGATGTACCATCAGTGTCCTTGGCTAAGAATAAAGTTTGTAACCTGAATTGAAATGCATACAACTGAGCACTGATTTTTAAAGCGGTTGTACTCTTATGTAAACTTATTGATACCTATAAACTGCAGTGTTGAGTTCTGAATATAAGGAGTTTCATGAATACAATAATCTTCAGAGTCCAGAACAAATTAAATTCATTATCAGAAATTTATGAAAACGAACCTTAGGTGAGTTATTTTCAAGATCTTATTAAGATTTTAGGTTAATTCAAATCCTGGTCAATTTGCTTATTACTATGATCAATCAATCAATAGTTGACCTAGTGATTACATGAAATAAATACTGATTGCCCAACCCGCTCCCTGACTTTTCAGCTGTTGTTGATTTGTTGCATAATGGCTAAGTTCCCTCCGGTTTTTGATTATACGTACGTATTAAGTCACCTTGGTCATTTTTGGCAAAAGGCGAAGAAAGCACAGTAAACTTTAATGTGGAACATACTGTATATACTTATGGCAGTTCAACTGTAGGTTAGCTTATCGTGCATTAAATGGCTAAGTAGAATTAGAGTGTCGCATGACTGACTCAGCAGTAAACTTTAGAGTCAGAGTCGACTCAATATGAGACGACTGAGAATATTTTTGAATTTGACTCTGACACTGACTCACTAAAACCGAAGAATCAGAGAGTCGACTCGGAGAGTCGTTGACGCTTGACTCTTTAGTATTGAAATCTAACTCTATGTTTATCATGCCTAGAACATTTATCCCGTCTCATAAATTTACATCAAACTTTTTTCAATGATTCCACTTCTGTGCGATGGTAGGAATTGTAAGCACTCGTTTTCGAACAAAATTGTAAATTGTCAAAGCTAAATCCATCAGTTAATTGAATAGGAATGGAGAGTAACACATACAGGTGCAGATCATTGGCATTTGAAACCAAATCCTTCAAAGTGTCTAATTTACATCTATTGACATTCAGTTGCAGAATTTTGTCGTGTGATTGCATATTTAGCAAGATCCATTTCATTCAACTTCTCGTATAACGAAAAATTTCGTTTGTTTACTTTATTCATTTTAGCAATCAAAGATTTTGCAAATTGACTAGTTGAAGTGACAAAATTAGTAGCAAGAATTTATTTAAAAACGTGGAAGTCCTAAAGGAAGGATGAGTAACTTAAATTTTGATATTGTGTATATGTTGGTTTTATAGAACGATTTCATGTGATATATGCTCGAAAGCAATATGATTGAAAAAGTTACAATCGAATGCGAATATGTCGAGTACAATTTAAAACAACGTTGGAACATTTCGATTGTAGAAATGATTGAAGTTGAGAATATTTTGTTAAAATTGAGTGACAAGTTTTCCGTAAAGAATCAAAAAAAAAAATGTAAATGTCGAATAATATACCAAGCATAACAAAATACGTAACAAAATCAAAATTATGAAAACCAATAGGCACTGAAGAAAGTACCAAACATTACTTGATTTCGTCACCTTTCCACAAAAAAAATCTTTGAAGTTTACAATAAGCTTCATAATGTTTATGGATAGCTTTTTTGTAAAACAAATGCTTTTGCTGTTTCAAGGAAATTGAGTTTCATCAACTGGAAATCAAGTAATTCACAAGCCTGTATAAATTCACTGTAAGAGGTTAGATGAATTATTTTTACCTGCTCGAACAAAAACTTTCATGGCGTAGTTGACTGTTCATGGATTGCCTTTATTTTTGTAAGGATTCATTTAAATGTTTTCCTAGCAATTCTCAAAACATTATGATTTACGTTATGATTACAGCTGCAAATATAATACATCGTCAAAAATAGTAAATCCTAAGTCATATCCACCGAATATATAAATTCTATTGAGGTATGGAATATAAATTGGGGCAACCATAATTCTCTGTGGTGGATTTACAAGTTTAATATTTTCCATCTGTCTTGAAATTATGTTAAACTTATGGATATTAACTGTGGCAGTTGAATCTGAACCAATTATGTACACTTCGCCTTTTACATCAAATGCTGCGGACATAAAGCATTGACATTTTGCTTCCAATAATTCAATATTTCCTGTAGATGGAGTAAACATGAGTACATTGCTATCTCTCGCACCAGCAATCCCAAATGTATATACCGATCCATCTATCCACACCGAAGACGTGTATGCAATCGTAACTTCAGGAGTGTCTGGTAAATCGGCAACATTTTTGTCACTTCTTGTATTGAAATCATACTCGATGTAGTTTCTAGTGTCCGTTGTCATGTCGCCGACAAGGTAAACTCGTCCTTGATCATCCGTAGCAGCACTATGACCGCACCTTGCACTTCTAAGGTTTCCGAATGGAGTGACATCATTTCCGTTGATTTTAAAAATTGTATAAACCGGGTTATTGAATATATCTGTACAGCCACCAAAAATATAGTCTGATCCGTTGACATCCTGTCCAACCGCAGCTGTCATGGTGGCATTTGGTAGTCGTCCAAGAACTTTTACTTCCTAAGTTGTCAGATTGTATCTGAATATTTGTGGTTGGATATTCTCAAGACTAAAGCCACCAAGAAGAAGAATCGAGTCTGCACCCTCGTAAACTGCATGAAGTCCAGCCCTTGGCACAGGTAAACGACCCGCCGGAATGAATTCAGCACATTCGAATGACGGTAGTAGGATAGTCGTCAGCAGAATTGGCAACAATTTTAAATCCATTTTATGGATGTCATTTTTAAAATCTTAATTACAGAAAAGTTTATTTTTCTACATTTGCAAGGTTTTATGAGTTTGCCTAAAACAGTCTGACCTATCAAATGACCATTTTCACTGACCTCCAGAGGTCATCAGTTTGGCATAATAAATCGAAAATTTTCATACTCCATAAGAACGTGGGTTATAGTTTTAAGCATACCTTCGAGGCTGCGCGACTGGAAAAACGTCCGGTCACATATTATAAACTACGATGTTGCCTTATAGCCTTCAAACTACATTCCCACATCCTTCCCATGCTTCCCCATAACCCTCTCAACCATTCCCAAATCCCTCCCGTGCTTTCCCACAGGCCTCATGACCTTTTCTGCATCCCTCCCATGCTTTGTAACAGCACTCCAGACATATACCGCATCTCTCCCGTGCTTTCCCACAGCCCATCCGACTTTTCCCGCATCTCTCCCATGCTTTCCCACAGCCCTGCCGACCTTTCCCACATTTTTTTCGTGCTTTTTTACACCACTTTCTACCTTTCCCGCATCTCTCCCATGCATTCCCAAAGCCCTATCGACCTTTTCCGCATCCCTCCCGTGCATTCTCACAGCCATCCCGACCATTCCCATTTTGATCCCGTGCTTTCCCACAGCCCTCCCGACTATTCCCGCATCGATCTCGGGCATTCCCACATCCCATCCGACCTTTCCCGCATCCCTTCCATGCTTTCCCACAGTCCTGCCGACCTTGCCCACATTTTTTTCGTGCTTTCCCACACCACTTTCTACCTTTCCCGCATCTCTCCCATGCATTCCCACAGCCCTACCGACCTTTTCGCATCCCTCCCGTGCATTCCCACAGCCCTCCCTACCATTTCCATTTTGATTCCGTGCTTTTTCAAAGCCCTCCCGACTATTCTCGCATTCCTTCCGGGCATTCCCACAACCCATCAGACCTTTCCCGCATCCCTCCCATGCTTTACCACAGTCCTCCCGACCTTTCCAACATTTTTTTGTGCTTTCCCACACCACTTTCTACCTTTCCCGCATCTCTCCCATGCATTCCCACAGCCCTACCGACCTTTCCCGTATCCCTCCCGTGCATTCCCACAGCCCTCCCGACCATTCCCATTTTGATTCCGTGCTTTTCCACAGCCCTCCCGACTATTCTCGCATCCCTCCCAACCTTACCCGCATCCCCCCGTGCTTCCATACAGCCCTTCTTCTTTTTCCCGCATCTTCCCCGTGCTTTTTCACAGCCCTCCCCACTATTTCTGCATTCCTCCCGTGCATTTCAAAAACCCTCCCAACCTTTTCCTCATCCCTCCAGTGCTTTCTCACATCCCTCCCGGCCTTTTTCGCATTGCTCCCATTGTTTTCCCACAGCACTTCAGACATTTCCCGCATCTCTTCCGTGCTTTCCAACAGCCCTCCCGACCTTTCCCACAACCTTCCCGAGCTTTTTTGCATCCCTTATGGCTTTTTCTCAGCACTCCAGACTTTTCCCGCATCCCTCCCGTGCTTTCCCACAGCCCTCCTGACCATTTCCGCACGGGTGGGACTTTATTTTATCGTATAATATGACTGGCATCGCTGATGGCATGACCGGACGTTTTTCCAGTCTCGTAGTCTCCAAAGCCAGAAAAATTTGGAACCGGATTCAAATCCGGCCGCGTAGCTGCGTTTGAGACCATTTGAAGGTAGGATGTTAAGAGTTAATTCGTTTAATGTTAGTGTGGATACAAATCCACAGCATCAATCATAGCCCTTTGTAATAAAATCGTGTTTTCTCTTGATGCGTATTTGTTTTTTTTTGGTTCAGCGTCTGCAATACCGGGAACAATAAAGTGAAATATTTTGTTGCATATTGTCGATTATGAGATGTAGCTCAGACCATTCATTTGGAGTTATGTCTAACACTGATTCTGTAATGCTAGATTATTAAATGATGGGGGGACTGATTTTGTAGGCCTAAATATTGTTGATTGGCTGGAGATGAATAATGTGATAAGGCATAATTACCTGCTTTATTTTTGTGATTATTGGAGTGGTTTGATCTGAAGAAAGGCATCACTCCTTGCTGACCTGATGGATGATCCGTTTGCTAAGATCGCTCATCAGCTTTGCTTGGAACGTTTGCACCTCTCTCTCGATGCTTTGTGTATTTTGTTCATCGTGGATGACGTCCATATGCATCGTGTTGCTATTAAATTCTACCCTTGGATTGATACATTGCCTTTGATCGGTTTTGTATTTTTTGATGAATCGTGTAATAATATTGACGCAATGGTTCATGTTGTTGTTTTTTATTTCTGATGGGGTCCACATGTGCGCCCATTGCTCGATAACGGCCTGATGTACATCAATGAGTCCAGTTCTGATGTTGGTCGGTCCGGATTCTGAAGNTTGTTGTATTTGGCGTCTGTCCGGAGTCTGTTTTGTTCATTAATGGAATGGTGTTTTTATATAAAGCGTGATCTGTAATTGGAAGCTTTCATAAATTAATGATATCCAAAAAAAAACATTTTTTTGTGGATGTTAATCTACCATTAAATCTATTTTCAGTTTTAGAAATTTGTTATCTGATGGTGCATATTTTGGTATATAACTATTTGTTACCTAAAAGTTAAATTTCATATTTAAGATTACATACAATGACATGGCTTAAAATCTATGTGAAAAGACANGATTACATACAATGACATGGCTTAAAATCTATGTGAAAAGACATTTGGCTTCTTGCCCTTTGATGATAAAAAAATTGACTTTATACTAAATGGTTAAAGTATGTAAATCATTACTAAAACATTTTTACAAAAATTATAAAGTTTGGTGAATACAATTGAAAAGTAGAGAAACAGAAACAAAAAATCAGACTCTCTGTCATCACTACAACAAAAGATCTAACTTTATGACAAATAAAAATTTAATTTTTGATAAAGTTTGAGCACTACGACAACCATTATAAAGCACAGGTATCCCTAGTAACTGGAATGAGGACAAAGTTTACCTCCTTTAGTTGCACTGTATATAAAAATTGCGTTTATATTTCTAAACGTAAATTCTTCACGTTATCTTTGTAAATGTCTATCATTTTTGTGCTTGAATACCATCAGCCAGTTCAGGTGTATCTACAGTTACTCAACACCTTGTTTGTTCTTGCATAAATTTTTATCAATAATGTCTTTTCTCCCTAGTTACAGTAAAAGCAAGTTTATTCAGACGAAATAGACTTATAAGACTTGAGATATTTCGCAAAAACATTTCGGAATAGAAGCCAGGGTCATAAAATTCCCACTTTAAGACTCTTCGAACAATAAAACTTTGTACGTTCTATAGATTAAATTCCTTAGCTTAAACGTCAGCAAAATATATTACCCAAGGAACAAGAAAAAAAGACAACGAAATCACAACAATGAGGTCACAAATAAAGACAAACTCTTCAACCAATCAGAGCAAATGTGGGATAAGTTTCAAAAAGTCTATAGCTGTAACTAGGAACTGAACTCGATACCGACAGAGAAAATAGATACACTAACAATTGACTCGGTAAATTAGGATTACGAAGTTGTTGCAAAAGCACTCATTCAAAAGCAGTGAATTAGAATAGTACTTGACATAGAATTTTTCTGGAGTNTTGTTGTATTTGGCGTCTGTCCGGAGTCTGTTTTGTTCATTAATGGAATGGTGTTTTTATATAAAGCGTGATCTCTAATTGGAAGCTTTCATAAATTAATGATATCCAAAAAAAACATTTTTTTGTGGATGTTAATCTACCATTAAATCTATTTTCAGTTTTAGAAATTTGTTATCTGATGGTGCATATTTTGGTATATACTATTTGTTACCTAAAAGTTAAATTTCATATTTAAGATTACAGTACAATGACATGGCTTAAAATCTATGTGAAAAGACGTTTGGCTTCTTGCCCTTTGATGATAAAAAAATTGACTTTATACTAAATGGTTAAAG
Organism: Holacanthella duospinosa; assembly: GCA_002738285.1. Taxonomy (NCBI): domain Eukaryota; kingdom Metazoa; phylum Arthropoda; class Collembola; order Poduromorpha; family Neanuridae; genus Holacanthella; species Holacanthella duospinosa. The sequence continues at coordinate 422,089 of NIPM01000051.1, read as the reverse complement.
TATGTAAATCATTACTAAAACATTTTTACAAAAATTATAAAGTTTGGTGAATACAATTGAAAAGTAGAGAAACAGAAACAAAAAATCAGACTCTCTGTCATCACTACAACAAAAGATCTAACTTTATGACAAATAAAAATTTAATTTTTGATAAAGTTTGAGCACTACGACAACCATTATAAAGCACAGGTATCCCTAGTAACTGGAATGAGGACAAAGTTTACCTCCTTTAGTTGCACTGTATATAAAAATTGCGTTTATATTTCTAAACGTAAATTCTCCACGTTATCTTTGTAAATGTCTATCATTTTTGTGCTTGAGTACCATCAGCCAGTTCAGGTGTATCTACAGTTACTCAACACCTTGTTTGTTCTTGCATAAATTTTTATCAATAATGTCTCCCTAGTTACAGTAAAAGCAAGTTTATTCAGACGAAATAGACTTATAAGATTTGAGATATTTCGCAAAAACATTTCGGAATAGAAGCCAGAGTCATAAAATTCCCACTTTAAGACTCTTCGAACAATAAAACTTTGTACGTTCTATAGATTAAATCCCTTAGCTTAAACGTCAGCAAAATATATTACCCAAGGAAAAAGAAAAAAAGACAACGAAATCACAACAATGAGGTCACAAATAAAGACAAACTCTTCAACCAATCAGAGCAAATGTGGGATAAGTTTCAAAAAGTCTATAGCTGTAACTAGGAACTGAACTCGATACCGACAGAGAAAATAGATACACTAACAATTGACTCTCGGTAAATTAGGATTGCGAAGTTGTTGCAAAAGCACTCATTCAAAAGCAGTGAATTAGAATAGTACTTGACATAGAATTTTTCTGGAGTTATAATAATTTCTAACATTTTGTAATATTTCAATGCATTGTAGTTAGGAAACTTAATAACAATTTGGTAGTACAACTATTAAGAGTAAGGGTAAATTTGTCTAAGTGAATCGCGACCATAATTTTGAAAAAATGGTGCAATATTGAAATAAATCGGATATGATATTTGCAGGAATTATCTGTGCAGTTATTAAAAACTATAACAGACAAGTTTATTTCAGTTAATGTAGATTTGGGAAACAAAGATAAGGGAAACAAGTAATAGCAGACAAATGCATTTTAATAAAGTGTGAAATTCGCTAAATTTTTGTCTGTTATTCAACTCGACAAGTAGTACCACATTTTCCATTACAGTAACACATTCTATGTGTGGTTTGGATGTTTAGGAATAGTAGATCTAATCGTTTAGTTAGTAATTTGCTCCATACTGCGGATATCGCGTTAAGTTTTATTGTACCGTGCATTTCAGGTATAAAAGTTTTCGATATAAGACACGAGTATCTCACAACCTATAAGAGCAAGATTATGAGTCCAGAAAATTTTTTGTTTTTTTTATATACCAACTGCAATCCATTTGGAATGGGTATTGAACTTGTTATAAAACAACTACATTTTGGTTCCAAAAGATTTTTTACCTAAGTACGTGCACTGTATTTCATTTGGCCTTTTCCTGGAAGTTCTGTGGAAGTTTCCGATGTAGTCAATAACCAAAGACATCCAGATAAACACTCGTTCATGTGATAAACATCCAATAAGTTTTACCTCTTGCAAATCCCACAAGCAAAATTTGATTTTCAGAACAAAGTTTTTAACGGAAACAGACAATGAAATCATCTAGAAATTTAACTGTTCCATCAACATGATATACCAAAATAAGAAAAAACGTAACAAGAGTCATCCAACTGTTTTAAACAAAATCAACTTTCAGACGCTGCAACGAGATATGAAGTGTTTTGCAACTCATCGTAAGACAACTAAATTACCACTAGAACTGGTATATCCCCGAGTATTTCGTCGCATATTGTTAATGTAGATTTTCTAAGATAAGTAATAACCTGCATATCGAATTTTTCTGTATACAACAAGGAAAAGTGAACACAATAGTGAGTTTTAGAGAATTGTAAAAAACGTAGGTGTGTTTTCCATTTGAGTTTCTTTGGTAGTATTCTGCGAGTTTTACTTACCATGTGTTGATTGGTTGTTGGTTGGTCCTCTCCAGAGAGTTCTCGTTATGAGAGAGTATTTGACTGACATTATCCCCAAAGGCAAAACCAGCAGCGCTACATCAAGAAACACTGTGTACGAACGTTCAAGTTCCCAGTCTGGCCACTCCTCCCGGCATTTATGTCTCCCTGTATAGAAAAAATGAGACAGCATTACTCTAAAGAAAAAATTCAAATTTTACAAAAAGTGTTCAAAATTTTGAAAGGATTGAAAATTTAGAAAAAAAGAGACTGCACTGGATATTAGAATAGCCTCTTCAAATTAGAATTTAGTGTTTAGGAAAAGTAAGCTCAAGTTTCCAGGGTTCTACATACCTGATGAGGTATTATTTTATTAGGTTGATGATTTATCAATGTTTACCACTAATTTTTTCATATTTACCTCATTAAAATGCTTTTTTTAATAATAGTTCAACGTTACTAAATGATTTTTGATAAAACTATTGGTTAAGCACACGATTATNTTTTTTCATATTTACCTCATTAAAATGCTTTTTTTAATAATAGTTCAACGTTACTAAATGATTTTTGATAAAACTATTGGTTAAGCACACGATTATTTTGGAACCGGGATTCGAGATCGTCATAAGAAGAGTGATACTTTGATTGCTAAACATAACCTCACCTTGTTATGCGTGAGTCGTTCGAAAAAGTGATNTCATAAGAAGAGTGATACTTTGATTGCTAAACATAACCTCACCTTGTTATGCGTGAGTCGTTCGAAAAAGTGATGTTCGTCAAATAACACTTTTCAAATTTCAAGTTAATGCGTTTTCATTCCATGAAAGTGAATCTCAAGATATGCAATATCAGCCCTTGTCAACACATTCAACTAATTTTTATACTTCTTCAAGAGTTTCTTGTCTAACTATTGAATTAAGTGGCAAAGCGTTAACCATAAATTGATTCAATTGAATATTTTCTTTAGTTGTGTTACTGAAGCGCGAAGGCGAGCTGCACATGCATCGAAATCATTGCTTAAGAATAGTTTTCACAGACATAAAACCAATGCTTTAGAACAAAGTATAGAAATTAAGTTGAAAGATGTTTTCAATTAGAATCGCCAAACGTATAATTTTAGAATGTAAAATAATTAAAAAATTTTTAAAGTTTTTGAGGATACTATCATTCAAAACCTTATCTGTAAACTTAAGAGATATTTCATTGCGTATGAACTCATGACTTTATTCCATTGCCAAGCTGCTCAAGGTGTTGTATCCAGACACTAAACCGCATGTCAAAAATCATGTCGTGCATCAGTTTTGAACACAAGATTCTTTATCGTGTGGTTTCGTTTAATCTCATGTCCGACATGGAGACGATAAGTATATGACACTATTCGATGAACGATAAAAAACTACCATACTGCAATTTGTCTAAAACAACCTTCTTCTTTAATTACAGCGAAAATTCTAATGTTTAGTGTCCAGTTGGACAATCACTTTGTTCCAAGAATCTGATTTTAAGCTTCTATTTTGATTTGAAAGGACGATGTACAGTCAATCTACAAATATTAAATTCTTCGCTAGTTAGGTGTTTGTTTATTTTATTCGTCCGGTATTTACAAAAATTAGTGATATAGCTTCTGGCCATAAATAGGCAAAATTCGAACACCCACCACTCCAGCACCATTGGAAATGATGAGCACTCTAGCACTCCGGTAAAATATGACAAATCCGCCGGCGAAGTGGTGAGCATCTGCAACAAGGGCGTGACTAAAATACTGTGTTGTGGATAGGGTCCTGTTTGGATCCTTGGTGGGTCCTAAGGTGGGTCCTTTGTGATGATGAGTCCTGTCATGGTCGCCAGGTGTTGTGGATAGGGTCCTGTTTGGATCCTTGGTGGGTCCTAAGGTGGGTCCATGGTGATGATGAGTCCTCTGGAGTGGGGTCTCGGAGTCACCAGCAACAATTAATAATTAATAAGTTTAATTAATATTTTAATTTTAAATTAATAAATCAAAAAAGAAATCAGAAAAACTTTTAAGGAATAATATTTTTTTATTATTCTTCTCAAAATCCAAAATGGAAGTGAGCGTCTCAAAGAANTTGTGATGATGAGTCCTGTCATGGTCGCCAGGTGTTGTGGCTAGGGTCCTGTTTGGATCCTTGGTGGGTCCTAAGGTGGGTCCATGGTGATGATGAGTCCTGTGGAGTGGGGTCTCGGAGTCACCAGCAACAATTAATAATTAATAAGTTTAATTAATATTTTAATTTTAAATTAATAAATCAAAAAAGAAATCAGAAAAACTTTTAAGGAATAATATTTTTTTATTATTCTTCTCAAAATCCAAAATGGAAGTGAGCGTCTCAAAGAAACGTTTTCTATATGTTCTATATATAATATTATTATATGGAAAATCTTAACCTAGGGAGGGTAACTTTACTTTAAGAAAGGGGTGAAGATATGGGTTTCTTCTTCTTGTGCGATGCTGCTGTCTCTTGCTAGGGGACACAGCAACACAGGAACGGGATGGTGAGGACGACGAGAGGAGGCTCCTGTTCCCTCAACTGGACCAGTTTATCACACCAGAAAAGTCTGGCACTATTATGATCTACGTACTTCACCACTCCACTAAATTCAAGCACTCCAGCGCTCCATAATTCTAGCCTGAGTGGAGCACTCTACCACTCCAACAGTAAAATAAAACTTCGCACTCCAGTAATCAGGAAGAATATGACCAATACGGCACTGGAGTGCACTTCGCGGAGTGCTGCCTATCTATGCTTTTAGCAGATTGCACATGCCATTGTGAAACATTTTTATGTTTTACAGACACATTATGTATCTGTTTTGTCCGTTTGTACACAATCTAACTAAAAAACGACTAGACGGAACGATATGGGTTTTCACTAATAGATAGCTTATCCACTAGAAACACACAAGCTCGAAGATGAGCCATATCCGCCAATTCTGACCTAGTTTTTTTCAGAGACTATAATTGCTGCTCAAATGAATTTACATGTTAAATGATACCTCAAATATTTCAAAAACTAATGGATTGATCCCGTAGGGTTTTCAATGCGGGATAACCCATGCATCAAATGCACCTGTGAAGTGTGCAATACACGCGAGTACTGTACTTGCGTGTTGTAACTGGACAGTGAATGTTGACATGCGCAGTAAGCAAAGCACCTACGCAATAAAGGTTTATATCCTCATTCGACCATTATATGTGCACTGCCCACCGCCTTTCTAACATCAACCACGTTCTTTATCACCCTGCAAAGTCTAACCGCTAACTGCCATTTAACTGTGCAACCGGACGCCCTAGCCCCCAACCGTCCCAAAACACTACCATCCAACAGCCTAGCCTCCAATTCCTATTGTTTTAACACAAACCATACCACCCCAATGTTCTCAAACTNTCTACCATCCAACAGCCTAGCCTCCAATTCCTATTGTTTTAACACAAACCATACCACCCCAATGTTCTCAAACTCCCCCCCCCTACACCGCAATACATACTGCCCCAACATACTACCTACCATTCAGCAGCACTCTCTACTAACCCAGCGCAATTTATACAGCCCTCCTTATAAGTCAAACTCACTCTTTACCGCCCAAACACCCACTCTACCGCTTTACCGCTCTTCTTATCGCCTCACTGCACTTCCTTTCAACGCAATCCCTACTACCAAAGCGACTAAATACACTCCCTACCGTCGAACCCAACGAACTATCTATCACCCCGCAGTTTATACATTACCTTCCAGTTGCACTCACTACAGCTCAACCATCCTTTTTAGTGCCTACCTTTTCCCTTACGTTTTGTGTATTTCATCACATGATTACTCCCGTTTACAGTGATTTGTTAGACATTAACTATCAATACTATGTTTAGACTGTTTCGTATTTATTTTTTGTTATGAAATGATTTTACCATTTAAACTCCGTGGCAAAGTATTTGTAGTATTTTGTTGACAAAAACTTCATATGCTACGCGGCTCCAACTACATTGGTGATAAAAATTAGTTGAGGACGGAGACGCTATTTCAAAATTGGGTCATATTATATAGCAGAGTAACGTCATCGCAAAATAAGTGCGAACTTATGCTCTATGGACTGAATTTTTATACCCATGAGCCTTCTACTATGCCGTTTCCCCATACTATTGATTCTTGAGGTTGACACTTTGAAAGCTGAAAGATTTAAAAGAGAATACTCCTGAATGGGAAATCCGATTATGCCAAAGAGTAAAATAAAATTGAAGAGACCCTTGTTTGAAACTAAAAGATGTCTTTTAACCTAAATGTGGTGATGTGATAATTTTTTTTGAGTCTTCGTAATCTCTATGCCCCTGCCAAAAGTCTCGGTGTGATTCCACAAGGAGACAATAGGTCTTGCCTTGGGTCGTCCTTTGGCAAATGAAAATGTAAATAATGGTTCGCCTTTCCGCTTAGTTAGATACGAAAGGAAGAAATTTATGGCTGAAAGCCTTAGTAACCCTTTCACATACACTGGAACCTCAGAGAAAAGGATAAAAACTCAAATAATCAGAAATAATGGATTTAAGTTAAAGAATTATGCTTTTTTTTTACTCTAAAATAATTCCTGGTCCCAAAGTNTAATCAGAAATAATGGATTTAAGTTAAAGAATTATGCTTTTTTTTTACTCTAAAATAATTCCTGGTCCCAAAGTTCTTTCTTTTGTTAATGAGTAATAAGTAGTACTTCTAAATTTAAAATGAATCTTTTTCAAGAAACTACACAAAAGTAGTTAAATAAAATCTAAGGTGTTTTGCCGAAGGTGAAATGTCAAGGTTATTTTAATTGACACTTAACGTCCGNTAATCAGAAATAATGGATTTAAGTTAAAGAATTATGCTTTTTTTTTACTCTAAAATAATTCCTGGTCCCAAAGTCCTTTCTTTTGTTAATGAGTAATAAGTAGTACTTCTAAATTTAAAATGAATCTTTTTCAAGAAACTACACAAAAATAGTTAAATAAAATCTAAGGTGTTTTGCCGAAGGTGAAATGTCAAGGTTATTTTAATTGACACTTAACGTCCGNGTAGTTAAATAAAATCTAAGGTGTTTTGCCGAAGGTGAAATGTCAAGGTTATTTTAATTGACACTTAACGTCCGTTTTAATAAATAAGGTAGGAAAGAAATTTGGGAACCCTATCTCCACAAAAATACCTTCAGCATTCTGTGGTCCCGAAGCATGGATCTGCCCGATTTACCATTTTTATTACTGCCAAATCAATAAAATTGTAATTGACGAGTATTAAAAGCTTCAAATAAGTAGTATTTGGAACCGGGCATCAAAATGCATTTAGCAAATATAACCAAATAAAAGCAAATAAACCTAAACATCCTCAACACATATGAATCCAAATTTCATCATTCTTAGAATAAAATTCCTGTCTACTCTTCCATAGCTTGTTTTTTGTGACTAGTTTTCTTTAGCTACTTGCCTTCGGTTAATTTTCTATTACTATTTTTCATTTGAAAGTTTTCTGTGACAAAATACATTTTTTTTCCGACAAATCATAGCAAGATGACCATTAAATATATACAATTTGACAGTAATGTATATTCTTCGTAACTTATATCAAGTTTACTGAGAGAAAGACATCCAACAGGGTAGGTCTTACACGTGTAGAATTTTTAAATTTTCGAATTTTGAAAAATAACAAATGAAACAATTTGTAAAGTAGTCATTATTGTGAAAAATAAAACTCAACAAATTATTAACTTTACCAAGTTTGGCTTTGTTCTTCTATTTCTCTTTTTATAAAAACCTAAAATAACTCGCAGACAATNTTGGCTTTGTTCTTCTATTTCTCTTTTTATAAAAACCTAAAATAACTCGCAGACAATTCTACTTAGAATATTAATTTCCGTACACAATAGTACTTACGTATATTTAATTTTTAGAAACAATGGTAATTTACTTAATTAGATGTTGCCGAGTAACTGCTAAGTCACACAGAATAGAAGGATTTGCTTCGAACCAATCGCCTTTTATTTCTAGAAACCAACTGTGTGACTTTGACAAAAAATTACGTACTTTTCCAACACAAAAGACCAAGGTTGTTAGNTTCTACTTAGAATATTAATTTCCGTACACAATAGTACTTACGTATATTTAATTTTTAGAAACAATGGTAATTTATTTAATTAGATGTTGCCGAGTAACTGCTAAGTCACACAGAATAGAAGGATTTGCTTGGAACCAATCGCCTTTTGTTTCTAGAAACCAACTGTGTGACTTTGACAAAAAATTACGTACTTTTCCAACACAAAAGACCAAGGTTGTTAGNATTTCTAGAAACCAACTGTGTGACTTTGACAAAAAATTACGTACTTTTCCAACACAAAAGACCAAGGTTGTTAGGAGAAAGTCTTTAAAACCGTTACAGATTAAATTTATTATTTTGAAAGTGGGAGTTGGTTAATTTTCTTGATAATTAAATCTGTGTATGAACCAAACTGTCTCATTTTTTGAACCTATATTTTTTAAAGCTGCTTTCAAAATTAAAGACAAGATGGATTTGTTTATACCCCATATTTTAAAATTATTATTATATAATCTGAATTTATAAATATATAAATCAATTTAATAAAACGATAACCAAAAAGTTTCATTTTCTATCTGTTCCTTAGAAATATGGAGATTAATCATTTACACCTTCATGCTTCCTTTGTGCCCAACGCGTTCAAAATTTAATGCAAAAATCCCTCCCATGGTCAGTTTTTATTTTTCTTGTTAATCATTCAAAAGTTTAGATGAATCTTTTGATTTAGTTAAAATTTATTTTTAGGTTAAATTTACAGATAGGCAAAGATTTATTCTCATTTTCACGGGAAATACACCTGGAAATTTGTTTTTACGTCACTCTCTCTCAGAATTTGAAAAATGTTATTTTAATTTTTTCATAAACACTCAACAAGCCGAGGATATTAGATAAAGTGATTTATGTTAAAGACTCAAGCTTGAGTAGTTTAATTTCTATGTGTAAATTTGGAAACTGTAATAGTAAAGATGATCCGATTGTCAAATCCAATTGATATCTAACAATCACTCCCACTAATTGTTGACATTATTTTTGTTTTATGTAAATGTGTTCTAAATACATAGTAATCGTTTCTACGTCTTCATTTAATATGACCTAATCCCACTCTTTGGACTATTTCAAAATGTATCCGCTCGAAGTATATTAGAATTCAGATAAATATTTCACTACAAAAAAAAACAAAAAAAAAACTTTTTTTTTACTTTATTTCTTTTAAAACGGTACANCAGATAAATATTTCACTACAAAAAAAAACAAAAAAAAAACTTTTTTTTTACTTTATTTCTTTTAAAACGGTACACTTTGTGAATTAAGTTACACTGACATCTTTAGAAGAATTTAAACAAAGGTGGGACAATTAAATGCATATTATAATTGAATTACACATTACACTTTAGGTTTATAAATTGAATTCAATTACAATTNCAGATAAATATTTCACTACAAAAAAAAACAAAAAAAAAACTTTTTTTTTACTTTATTTCTTTTAAAACGGTACATTTTGTGAATTAAGTTACACTGACATCTTTAGAAGAATTTAAACAAAGGTCGGACAATTAAATGCATATTATAATTGAATTACACATTACACTTTAGGTTTATAAATTGAATTCAATTACAATTACAATTACTTATGTGATGTAATCGATTACAAGTAATTGTAATTGAATATTGTTAAATTANTACAATTACTTATGTGATGTAATCGATTACAAGTAATTGTAATTGAATATTGTTAAATTATATGTTTGTCAACTACAATAAAGATTCATTTAGAAAATTCTTATGATATCTTTAATTCAATAAATTTTATTTCAGGAAGTATTTAACGACTATTATTTATATTGTTATATAAATATTGTATCTATTTCTATTGCAGACATAATTAATTTTTGCAACTATATTTCTTACATTATTTAGTCGCATTATTCTACAAGGGGCTTTTGGAAAAGTACATCACAAAGCTTGGTGCTAAAATCGGTCAAATTTGTTAAATTAGGCTAGTTGTCTATTCTAATAAAACTTAAAAGAATAACAAATTCATCTCAACCTGAGTCCTAATAGAAGTTAGAATTCTGAGGATAACGATTATTTTTCAAATTTTTTCTTTTTTTTTCAATTATTTCCTTCACTTTGCGCTTAATGCTGTTGGAAGACTCAGCTAACAGCGAAATACTCCCTGGAGTGATGTTACCATAATCGAGAAAATAAAATTAGTAAAAAAGTGGTAATGTAAACTGTGTAATTACGCCCAGTTTAGTGGTCACTTTCACCTATCCGTCTCCTGAGTAATCCTTTAGAGGTAGGATAAATTTTTCAATTTAGAATTAATCTAAGCATCTCTCAAGCGTTGGTTGAGCGACACAACAGAGAATGCTTTGAGAGAAAACATTTAGTGATAATCTCTCTCTTTCTTTCTCGTCNGTTGGTTGAGCGACACAACAGAGAATGCTTTGAGAGAAAACATTTAGTGATAATCTCTCTCTTTCTTTCTCGTCTCTTTTACTTAAACTTAGAAAAGTTAAACTTTTGCAACTTTTTCAGAAGTGACGGACAGGTGACAGGTAAATTGAAATTTTTAAATAAAATTTTCAGTTTAAAAATAATGCAAAAATTCTTTCAGTGATGCGTTTTAAGAAATTTCTTTACATTATGCTTCACCAAACTCTAAATACCTCGTGTCGACGCAATAGGTCATGGTGACGACACGAGATGAAACAAGGGTAAGATAGAGAGACCGCTTAACCGGCCGCTATAATGGGAACGAAAGCACGCTCAATAATAATAATTCAATACTTTATAACGCTACTACATAATATCACATAATGCTACTACTTATACATTAAAATGCTACTATATGCTCTTAAAAATTTACATAAACATTGAGACGGGCAGTTTTCATGCTCGCTACCTTGAAATTATGAAACATCATTTAAATTTATTAAAATAATTGAAACCAAACCTGTTAGACATGTCTGTTTATTAAAACTGCTTTCTTGAAACTATGAAATAATGCAAAAACTCAAAATTTTAATATAGTTGTCGTCAACTATACAGTTTTGTATGTTTAAGCAAATTCTCACAACCATTTGTCAGCAAACTTCGGAGCAAATTAAGAATATATGAAACGACATTATTTTGACATTTTAAATTATGAAAATTGATACCAGTGCATTGTAATCGGCGTCCGCAGAATCGTGGCACCCAGTATATTCCATTGATACTCCATATGGCATAAGTATTATTTTTCAAAATTAACAAAAAAAAACATAAATTTAAAAATTAGTTTCTGCTTAATCCTTTCGTAAATGCCAAAAAGCATTTATATCATGGTAAATGAAACTCATTTTTCAATGCTATTTTCTTTAACACCACATAAATGCATTTAAAATTTTTTATAAACGATTCCTTAGATAACGTTTACGCACATAATTTGAATTTTTGGGTTGCAACTCTTCTGAAATTTATAAATTATTGGTAAATATTTATTATAAAAACAAATATTTACGTAAATATTTATTATAAAAATAAATATTTACGTAAACATTTGATGCAGATTTGTTTTTAAATATAACCAAGTATTTCTGTATTTGATCAGCCTCTGACAATTATAATAATGGTATTTGAAATAATTCTTCCAAATTGTATATTTAACGTTGAGTATAATATTTAACTGTTTCTAATTAAGGTGCTATGTACAAAGCGCGCGTGGCTAGAAGATTTAGTTTAAAATAAACCATCAAAAAGCGAAAGAATACACAGTGGTATCCTAACAAACCGTTTACTCACTCTCAGCCATGTTCTCGCAAACATAAATTTCCATCCTTTTAATTACTTCATAGTTAATGTATAAGTATAACTTTAGTAATACTTTTAATACTAAAAGAACCGAATGCACTTGTTCATTCATTCTAACAAGAATACTTAAAAAATGTGCATGACTTTTCAATGACGAATGTCAACGCTGAGATAATTGCTAAGGTAATGTATAAACAGGAAACTGAGAGAATGATGTTACTTGTGACAGCAAGGGGTAGTATCGATGCAGAATTCCTATTAAATTGTTCTAATGTTATACTATACAATTTTTTAACCTTACTTCGAGCTGAATTTTCTGATTCTTTAATATCATATAAACCAGAAAATATAAGTGCCTGGAAACGAAAATATATTAGTTTAGATCTGTCCCAATCCAAAGGGTATACAATGATAACTTTTTGGTAAGGCATTGAGTTGTCCTTCCCAAAGTACAAAGTGTTTAGATGTGTTTAATTGGTTTTCAGTTGAAGATACATAATCTCCAACTCATTTCGACTTCCAATGAAGATTGTTTTGTTACTTTCGGCCATATCTGATAGTACTGAGTAATCTTTCCCGACGTCTATTTTCATGGAATCAAACAATGCTCCATATTTCGATGCAGAAATTTCCGTGTGCTTCAAAGAAAGGACACGGTGACACCAGTACTCAAGAAATGTATTGTACCTACTCGAAATTTTGACCAGTAAAAATTTTGTTCTTGAGTCTGGTATAACTATATTTTTTGATTCGCTTCTATTTTTATTTAAGTACCTAAGACTCAAGCTAATAGTTCGAATTACTTTTTTGCGAAAACCCCAGATATATCGTCCAATATATCATGATATAGCACGTGCCATTGTTGGTATTCTAACTATTTTGTGATGGAAAGCATGTTTTCAACAATTCTTACAAAAATTCGAATTCTCGGAATTTCAATTGTGGGTAAACTATGGAAGGAGTTACAGTTTCTACCTTATCGAGGGTTACAACTGATTTGTCAGTTGTGATGATGAATCTTGCAGATAAAATTTAAGAATCACCATCGAACATAGAATTCAGAAACCTGTCTTGAAAAAATCTGAAACTTTGATTTAGACAATATTATGCAGCCTATATCCAGTGTCATATACTTAACTGAACCAAAGTTTCATCTTTTTAAAGTTATGTAATGATTCCAAATTTGACTTTCCGTGATTCTGAAGTCCTTTTTTAACCAAATATCATCACCAAAGGATTAATCAACTAAAAATAATCATATTCAACAAATAAAGCCTACGACTCCCATTAAAGTTTAGCCAAAACGAAAACCCCGAACATCGAAATGCGGAGAGTTCCGTTTTTTTTTTGTAAGAAGTGTTGAAAATAAGCTTTCGATCACAAAATATTGAGAATAGAAAGAACAAAACCTCTTGCTACATCAAAATTGAACGATTTAGCTGGGGNCATTTTCGATCACAAAATATTGAGAATAGAAAGAACAAAACCTCTTGCTACATCAAAATTGAACGATTTAGCTGGGGTATCCACAAAAGAAATTTGCAAACGCTGCGAATTCTGGAATTGGAACCAATGTTGAATAATTCAGTTTAATTGCTTCATTTACACTCTTCAATACATATGTTGGCAATCCGTTCTGTAACCACAATTAATTAAGTGGTAAGCTTTAGAAAAACATGGATGAATTAGTTCTACACTGAACTCAGATAAATTNCGTCAATACATATGTAGGCAACGGTCTTGCCAGGTTCGATGTAAACTTTCCTTTATAAGAATTAGAAATTATGATAACTGTGCACAATAATACTGCAATGAAGTATCTTAACACCTCTTTTTCTCAATTGTTTAGGAAGTTGGACATACTGATCAAGTATAATTTGAATAAGTGGTAATATCGGATTTAAACGTTTACTTCGAATGTACCAAGCCATTACATTCAAACAAAAACCTGATAAAATTAATGAAAGACAACAAAAAATCCAAATAAATTTATCAAACACATTACTCAAAATTGTAAATGAAATATAATTGTAACTCCCATCACATGTAAGAAGTTATATGTAGATTCACCTGTAAAGAACACATGTCGGTTGTAATCACGATTGACATCATAGGTAGGATTCTTATTTACTTTTATTGTAACAGTAGAAGACAATATGTTTATAGTTAATTGATTTCCTTTATAAGATTTTTCAAACCGAATTTCCGTCTTATGATTAGTAAATTTGTTCACAATATCCACCGCATTTGTAAACATCATTCCAATTGGCATATTTGAAAATAAATTTTTCTCTTCATTATTTAAAATTGTTGAATTTGTTCCTGTGTATAGTGTCATTTTTTCAATCATAGCATATTGTCCATCAGTTTCTAATTCCCAACGAACTGGACATGAATACAGAACTAACTGGGATAAAATATGATCCATATTTGATGTTAGATTGACACCAAATTGGCAATCCATTCTGTAACCACAATTAATTAAGTGGTAAGCTTTAGAAAAACATGGATGAATTAGTTCTACACTCAACTCAGATAAATTCTGCATTATGTAATACTCAAATAAAGGTAAATAGTTAGGAAACAATTGAGTACTATGCCCAAACTGCATATTTTGTACAGAATCACTAGAAATATTTCTGATTTGTAAATTGTCGTATAAGATGATATAGTAAGTATGCTCAGCGTAGCATAGTGAGAAATACGACCTACGAATTTTTCGTTTTTCGCAACTTAGTAACCAGAACCACGATTCATGTACTATTTTCAATTCTTCTATTTCTTTTGGATAGGCCAAATAAATCACTTGACATTTTTCTCGTCGTGAATTCCATGTAGTGCTAAATCGTTTAATTATTTTATGAAAATATTGTCTAAATTCTTCTGTTATATTCAACAGTCTGTATCTTGCAACTGATTGATCAAAGTTACCCAAGTCATTTGTCTCAGCAAATTCTATGATAACAATGTGACAGTCTTCAAATCCATTGAGGAGATAATTTTTCAAATTTGTGTACTGGATGTCCAAAGCAATAATGGCATGTAGTCGAAAGAATAAACAATATAGAACAAAAATTCTCTTCATTCTGTAACTCAGACAGCAGAGTGGAAATTAAACAAGAAAAAATAAAAAAGAAAAATGCTAAAACAAGAAAAATTTAAAATTTAAGATTGATGAATTTGAAGATATGTATTTTACCACCAGCAGTAGTGTAAACTTCCTATTTCAAACTGAATACACCTATTTTATATCAGCAACAAAATATTCAACTTTGCAATTATATTTTTGGAAAATTTTCATGCTAATTAGTTCAACTTTTATACTTACCAGAATTGTAAATTTTTTTAATAATCACCACGCGCCAACATGGCTACCAAACAAGTTAAAATGAGAATAATAAATATATTCCAAATTACTCAATTTCAACCTATCCCTCACACTAGCCAATTTTAAAAGTTTAGTGTCGTGCAATGTCTCAAATAGTTTTCAAAAAGATAGAAATGAATAATTTAGTAACAAGAATCAATAGAATTTCCTTGTGTTGACAATATTGAAAAAAAAACGAAGTGATAATAAATGACGGGTTCAGTATGAAATTAGGTTCTAAAAATGATCCAAGGTGAAAATTAATTTCGTAAATAAGTAATTTACAAATTGATATTTTTCAAATTTCTACTATTCCTTAGTATAAATTTGGATATTTTTATAACTCCGGCTACTTAAAAAGCAAAATCGAAAAGTTTTGTACCATAAAATCTTAATTACAATTGACAACATGAAATTTGAACCTCACCTACCTTATTATTACTATTCTCGTGTACGGCTTTTTTACTGCAGTCTCCTTCGTTGAACAATTACAAAATCTGTCTGTTCTGGTTTTATTAGAATTCGGATAGAATATTTAATCACATATGTAACAAAAAAATTGATATTCCTTTCTCCTCTGCCCATTTTGTATATGAAATACAACTGACATCGATTAGGATTTAAAATTGGCTTATAATATCTAACAGTTTATTTATTAACGTACATACGCACAGCCAGACATTCAGATTATAATACACAGCTTGTAGAAATACATTACAATGTTTATTAACACACCGTCTGCTCACTCACATTCACATTCGGCAAACATTCATTTCCATCTTTTTAGTTACTTTGTAGCTAAATTATATTATACGACTTAATATTTGTAGTGTAACTGTATGTAATAAACTTAATTCATATATTCACTCATTTTAACTATAATACTTTAAAATCCCCATTTTGTTTTAACTAATAAATGTTAGAATTGAGAGAACTGCTACGTTAGCTTAAACGTAGCTCCCGTTACCTTACGTTTTACGTTGACGTCTTACTCCAATTTTGCAAAATCTGTCTATAATTTGTGATAGCAAAGGGGTTGTGCTAATTGAGAATTTCCACTCAATTGTTTCAATCTTATATCATACAATTGTTTAATGCAGAAAACATTACTTTAATAAAATTTCAAAGATATTGAGAAAAATTTTAAATCCTCTGAAACAAAGTAAATAGCTTGACGAATTTCAGAACAAAACATCAAAAAAGTTTCTTTCTTTATTAGATAATAGAAATGATGTTTGTAAAACTGATGACGAGATTTCGATTGCTTTTGCAAAATCATTTACTATTTCTGATGAAGTTGTATTTGAAAGTCCAAAATTTAACCCAAACACAAAAAAAAANAGATTTCGATTGCTTTTGCAAAATCATTTACTATTTCTCATGAAGTTGTATTTGAAAGTCCAAAATTTAACCCAAACACAAAAAAAAACATTCCAAAAGATTTATCCGATAAGTTAATTCTGGATAGTATCGCTACGACTAAACCTAGTGCTNTAGATAATAGAAATGATGTTTGTAAAACTGATGACGAGATTTCGATTGCTTTTGCAAAATCATTTACTATTTCTGATGAAGTTGTATTTGAAAGTCCAAAATTTAACCCAAACACAAAAAAAAAACATTCCAAAAGATTTATCCGATAAGTTAATTCTGGATAGTATCGCTACGACTAAACCTAGTGCTNCAAAAAAAAACATTCCAAAAGATTTATCCGATAAGTTAATTCTGGATAGTATCGCTACGACTAAACCTAGTGCTCTTAATAGACATAAAATACCTCCGGAGTTTTACGAAAAAACAACTACCTAATTAATAACTCCATTTAGTTACCTTTTTAACTTAAATTTCAGAATTTGTACGTACCCAACCTCATGCAAGACAGGATTAGTTCTTCCTCTANGTTACCTTTTTAACTTAAATTTCAGAATTTGTACGTACCCAACCTCATGCAAGACAGGATTAGTTCTTCCTCTACATAAACAAAAAAGTAAAGATGAATCCTTCAAATAATTAAAGATCTATAATGAAAAAATTTTTTCTTACTAAGGTCTTTGAAAGTTTAATAAAAGAGACTTAACATTTTTCTCGAAAACAATAATTTNGTTACCTTTTTAACTTAAATTTCAGAATTTGTACGTACCCAACCTCATGCAAGACAGGATTAGTTCTTCCTCTATATAAACAAAAAAGTAAAGATGAATCCTTCAAATAATTAAAGATCTATAATGACAAAATTTTTTCTTACTAAGGTCTTTGAAAGTTTAATAAAAGAGACTTAACATTTTTCTCGAAAACAATAATTTNCAAAATTTTTTCTTACTAAGGTCTTTGAAAGTTTAATAAAAGAGACTTAACATTTTTCTCGAAAACAATAATTTACTCAATGACAACGAATATGGCTTCGGAAGAGGTTTTAAAAGAATGCTTGACTCAGTTGATCATGGTATATTTAGTGTTAAATTTTTTAAGTGAAATAATTAATGTTGACAATGATTTGATACCTCTTATTCAAAATTTTCGTGTGACTTTTTTCAAGTATGGTGTCTCTTAAAAATTTTTCAACAAAGCCATCAAAAGGTCTGCTGAAAAACGATGAGGTTGTGAACTCAAATGATAGAAAAATTTATTAGTGTTCAAATTTTTCTATCATAAAAGTGACCAAAGTAGCAGAGTATGAAATGAATCAAACTAAAATCACTTTGGAACTAGAGTCATAATTCATCCATCTTAGAGACCAAAGAATTTTCAGATGAAAATTGCTTAGGGGAAGGTTACATAGGAGCTTTTACTTGCTTCATTTCATGGACCATTTCATTGAATGAAAAATAATTCAGAAGACAAAAAACACTGTGGGGGATTGAACACATGGATCATAAATTTCTATTAAACTACCAAGCTTTTACTACAACAAAATATTTCTATCAGACATAGCGTTGTATGCAGCAAACCAAAAACTAAACATATATGCATTGTAGGGTTTGGTAAGTAGTAAAAAATTTATGAGTCCAACCCTAAATCCTATTCATATATTAAATTTTGTTCCAAAACCCGAGAACTCTCATTGTTAGAACAAAGATTCTGACTTAATCAAATTTTCATTTTCTAATTGGTCTCCATATAGAAAAAGAGTTCATTGTGATACTTTCTGGTAAACAGAAACGAAATGAAAATATTTGTTTAAAAACCATTGTATACAGAAAGAGAATAAAAAAGTTATTATTTAATGAGAAAACATTGTTGCCATGTGTAATTTTAACAAATTTTTTATAAGGTAATTTTTTTTTTCAATTTATTAATTCTAAAGCTTCTGGTTTGTTCCTAGTTGCATCATTTGATTTTACTCTATATAAATCTCATGCTTATGAAAACGGATGTATTTAGGTTTAAATTGTTTGTTTTTCTCATTTGTGACCGGTGTGTGGAGAGTTAAATTGGGAAGACATAACAATCAAAATGAAAAAAATNGTTTGTTTTTCTCATTTGTGACCGGTGTGTGGAGAGTTAAATTGGGAAGACATAACAATCAAAATGAAAAAAATAGACCGTAACCATTTCGTGCATTTCTGTAACGTAGCATGCTTCACAATAAAACCTCAGCGTCACCTTCAAAGAACCTTTTCTTTTGGTCAACTTTGCATGAATGGTATTTCCATTAGCGGAAATTTTTCTGTAGAAATATTTCATCAAAATAGGAGAAATGAAAAAAAAAATTTTTTTTTTGGGATAGTCTGTTTGAATAATATTATTTTTGAACAAAAAATCTATGGGTATGCCATATAGAAAATAAGAAATATAAATGGAACGTTTCAAGAAAAAAAATTTCACTCTGTACACAAAACTAAATCCTAATGTAAAATTTAATGGACAAAATCATTTCCGTTCACTTGGAAGGAAAGTTTGCTGTTGTGGAGCATTCATATGGATGTTGTGAACCTAATATTACGTTTATTTTTATCCCCAAACATATTTTTTTATCGAAATATTCTTTGATGAAGCTTGGTTACCGAACGAGTGAAACGAAGTAAGTTTCTTTTAAAGAAAATATTCAGCAATGAAAATTTTTTTATTGGTTGAACAGAAAAAGTGATACAAGAAGCTATATTTGCTTCCGTGAAGCAATCCTACAACGGTGAAGCTGGGGCTAAGATGAAACTTACTTGTTCTCCTTTACTTTTATGACATTTATATGAAAAATTCTATGATCTTAACAAGGCGTATCTATATTTTGAAGTAATTCTACTTAATATTCAGAATTAGAAATGACATGAGTGAATGAAATATTCAGTATTAAGCAAAATGTATTGCTTAAAATAGGATTTGTAATTAGTTTAAGATAGACTTTATATTAGNGTTTGTTTTTCTCATTTGTGACCGGTGTGTGGAGAGTTAAATTGGGAAGACATAACAATCAAAATGAAAAAAATGGACCGTAACCATTTCGTGCATTTCTGTAACGTAGCCTGCTTCACAATAAAACCTCAGCGTCACCTTCAAAGAACCTTTTCTTTTGGTCAACTTTGCATGAATGGTATTTCCATTAGCGGAAATTTTTCTGTAGAAATATTTCATCAAAATAGGAGAAATGAAAAAAAAAATTTTTTTTTTGGGATAGTCTGTTTGAATAATATTATCTTTGAACAAAAAATCTATGGGTATGCCATATAGAAAATAAGAAATATAAATGGAACGTTTCAAGAAAAAAATTTCACTCTGTACACAAAACTAAATCCTAATGTAAAATTTAATGGACAAAATCATTTCCGTTCACTTGGAAGGAAATTTTGCTGTTGTGGAGCATTCATATGGATGTTGTGAACCTAATATTACGTTTATTTTTATCCCCAAACATATTTTTTTATCGAAATATTCTTTGATGAAGCTTAGTTACCGAACGAGTGAAACGAAGTAAGTTTCTTTTAAAGAAAATATTCAGCAATGAAAATTTTTTTATTGGTTGAACAGAAAAAGTGATACAAGAACGATATTTGCTTCCGTGAAGCAATCCTACAACGGTGGAGCTAAGATGAAACTTACTTGTTCTCCTTTACTCTTATGACATTTATATGAAAAATTCTATGATCTTAACAAGGCGTATCTATATTTTGAAGTAATTCTACTTAATATTCTGAATTAGAAATGACATGAGTGAATGGAATATTCAGTATTAAGCAAAATGTATTGCTTAAAATAGGATTTGTAATTAGTTTAAGATAGACTTTATATTAGTTAAATATATTCTTTCAAAAAGTATTTAAGTCACTTAACACTTTCCACGATGAATTATGAATTTTCAGGTGCCAATATTTTGTAAAATTCGAAAAACGAACAAACTTTATTTTTGAAACTCATTCCAAAAATTAAACTCGAAGCAATTCAGTAGAGTAATAATTTTTTTTTAGGTTTCAGAAACATGAGAATAATTGGATGAATATGGAATAAAAACAAAACTTGTTCGACTTTCTTGTATAACTGTTATTTATTATTATTATGTAATTCCTTAGTGATATAATATTTTATTTCAGTGTTCAGCTTTTACCAAATTTCTCACCTATGCTTTGCATTTACTTTCCAAATTAGTAAAAACAACAATATTAGCGGGTTAAATTTCCTAACAATGTTGGCCCTAATTTTTTTGTTGGTAAAAGGAAGAATACTGAATTTTATTTGTGAACACTAGGGGTCTACCAATAGCGTGCGAGGATTTGCTTGAGATTGTGTAAGGTTCCTCTTTTACGTGAAATTATGTGTTTATGTAAAAACCGAGAGAGATTTTAGGAAATTGTATCCTCTCTCATTGGTTAGAGTCACTATGCCCATCCCACTTGAGTGAGATTGTGTAAAAGAGGAACCTTACACAATCTCACGCAAATCCACGCACGCTATTGGTAGACCCCTATTCATTTTATCTTTTACATTGGCTGAAGAAAATGCCTGTACTAAAAACCATTTCTTCATGATTCTCAAAGAGATTATGTCCTGAATCCAATGGTTTTTTTGACAAATGTGACTGAAAAGTAGTAGAACATATGGTTGAAATACTGGACCACGAGGATCAAAGCGTCAAAAGTAATAGCGTATTGAAGATCATTTCATACAAGTAAATTTTGAAGCAATGACCATATAGGTCGGGAGGATCAATCTTCACTATATCTTTTTCGGATTTCTATATCACACAATTTGATACATGCGAGGAAAATGTTACAATCAAATTAACAAGCGAGACTCTTATGTTGAGAAATAATAATAGGGAACTATTGCAAATTATAGAATAAGACTTGTAAATATTAATTATAGAAATTTAAGTTAAAAGTTGTGATTCTATGTTTTTGTTGAAAAACCCATTGCAAAATTATTACTAGTTAAGCAGGATAGAAGAAGTAGCAAACGTTATGCAAAATGTTCACTTATACTTAACAGAAGGACATTGAGTTACAAGCTTTGGGATATAAGGTACGTCAGAGAACTGGCTCTTCACGTGAGAATTTCTTTGAAATATTTCATATAGGAAAATTTTCAAAAATGTTTTGACTGTGTGCGTCGCATAATACTAATATTAATTATTATTATTGTTTATATGAATGTTACAATTTATCTGTTTAATTTAGTTATTACTATTTATTATTATTCTCTCCAGTGTGGACAGATAGGCGAAGAATAGTTTTTTGTTATGTTTTCTATTTTTCTTCCTATTGCATATTGTTGAAAAATAATACTTTTTATAATTATTATTTTAGATATCCTTTTGGACGGACATATTTTTTGTCTATATGTTGAAGTATTGTGATAAATAAAGCTTTACTTTGTACATGTAAAATAAAAATTAATTTATGTTGTTTGTTTTCAGTCTTCGATTCTTATTTGATTTTAGAGTGAAGTAGGTCTAAGAACAATATTTCCGATTTCGGCTTTGGCTAGTAACGTGTGACCTATTTTTAAAACCCGGGAAGGGGAGGGGGGGGGGCAGGGATCTCAAGTCAGAAGTTTCTAATCGTCACACGTGGTGGAAATATATGCCGATGTTTGCACCTAAGCTCATCTGTAGTGTGCCGAAAGGTATTACTACGATTATACGATAGTAGTCTAATAGGTATAGAGGATCAGTTGCAGTTGCAGTAGTGCAGTCTGGGTGTAGTGCCTTAAGGTCTACAATTATGCAAACCGATCTCAAATTTGTCCTGAGGTCAATTTTGAAATTTGATAGGAGATCTGAAGTGAATTTATTCTACTTCTTATAAGACGCTGTTGTGCCAGCAGCATCAGTCNTGAAATTTGATAGGAGATCTGAAGTGAATTTATTCTACTTCTTATAAGACGCTGTTGTGCCAGCAGCATCAGTCTAGTGATTGGCTGATTTTAAATTTTTACCAAAAAATCAGCTGAGTGGGATGCACTCAAGGTGGACGTTTGAGCCTTTTACAATCTTGAATCGGTTCGTAAGGAAGCGAGTTCGNTGAAATTTGATAGGAGATCTGAAGTGAATTTATTCTACTTCTTATAAGACGCTGTTGTGCCAGCAGCATCAGTCGAGTGATTGGCTGATTTTAAATTTTTACCAAAAAATCAGTTGAGTGGGATGCACTCAAGGTGGACGTTTGAGCCTTTTACAATCTTGAATCGGTTCGTAAGGAAGCGAGTTCGGTTCGCTTCATGGACTGTCATTACGCTGGAAAATTTGTTTTTAAATTAATGCATTTTTGGGGGGTGGTGGATACACTTTACTGTTTTGTCTCACAAACTTAGAATAAGTAAAACTGACTTTCAAGTTATATTTCCCGACATCGGGTAATTCAACTATAAGAATAACAATGAGTCTTTAACGACTATGTCATTGGACGTGGGAGAAGGTAAACAATGGAACTATTTCCCCTAGACGGATTGTGTTGGATGTGTTGGTCATGGGAAGAATTTGGATTCGATGAGTTATCCTAGATCCGTGTAATCTCAAAGCAAAACTTAGATTTTGCCAAAAATCTGCGTTTTGAATTCATCATCTCAAAGCCGCCGTCACAGCGTCAAAAGTGACATTACCTACTCTTTGAAAGCAATAGTGAAAGTCTAACACCAGTTTCGGAGTAGTTGAGAACAAAAATCGCAACAGATAAATTTGGCCTTGTAGTTATTTCAACTTGAGTAAACGAGATTGATAGGAATCATAATATTTTAATCTCAAGAACGGTTGAATGAATTGGTATGCTGTTTTTATTAATACACTCTTCATATCATGGCAATGGATAAATTAAAATAAAATGTTACTTAAATGTTTCAAGTGCTTAGTATGCAGCCTTTAGCAGTTAAAATGTGCAAAGTATTCCAACATTTACATACATTCACTTTTTATATAATTATATTTGTTACCTGTGTTTCTGATGGGCTGGAGGGTGTTGATAATTACGATTGGAAGCATAGATATACCACTTAAAATCCATACAAGAGCAATAATTTTGTAGGCGTGGGATAGCGTCTGCCATCGGCGAGAAGTGAATGGATGACAAATGGCATAGTAACGTTCCACAGATATAGCAACCAATGTCCATGCACTGACGGACACAGAAACAGCTGAAAAAAAAGATACAGAGTAAAGAAATATGTTTAATAATGCTGAGTAGACTTCTTAATGAAAAAATACCGTTGTTAAAATTTAAGTAAAAATTGAAGGTGGAATATCACTAGCTTGCACAATAACTAATTTAAGACAATTCATGGAAGAGAGTTTTTGTCAATCATGCAAGTTTGTACGATCTTCAATGAGACGTTTTAGCGGTACACAATTTACCATTAATGACACAATGCACGGGAAAAATTTTTCACATTTTGACAAATCATAGCTTGATAGTCCATCACATGTTTGTGTTTGGACTGAATGTTTTCGACTTTAGATTTCATTTGACCTCCGATATTGATTTCCCTTTTACATATAGAAAAATCTGATGGTCCAATAGGCTGAAATTTTTCAAAATGTTGATTAAACTTATTACAAAATTACTTAAACAAATTTACATGAAGAAATTACGAAAATACTTAAAATTTCAAAATGGTTTTAGGGCTAAATTTTGAGATACAGAAATTCTCAAATATTGTATCCTTTTGCTAATATAACCAAACTGTTATAATTGATGACTGAGATGAAGGCGCTATGTCAAACCAGAAAAAAGTGAGATTCTAGTTCTCTTCTTAATAACATAGATACGAAATCTTGTAACATTTGTAATGCCTGTGTTCAACCTCTCTAAAATTTTAGACAAACTAATCTAAATTTGGAATTAGTGAACTCGGTGATAAAGCGGTGTAGAATTAATGGAGTTTAGAGATAATATTATAGGTTCATAGTATACTAANTTATTAGCAAACTATCCCAAAAGAAATAGGTTTTGACCATCAACAGCAATACTGAACAGTGTATATGAATAGTTACATTATATTATAGGTTGATAATATTATAATATGATAGTTATAGGTTCATAGTTATAATATTATAATATTCTAATAATATTATAATAATAATATTATAATATTATAATATTATATGGTGATATAATATTATATTATAGGTTCATAGTATAATATTATATAATATTATATAGGTGATAATATTATAGGTTCATAGTATACTAAACTGAAAAACTAGCTTGATTTATGTAATCTGCGGTATCTCTGACAGCATCTTTAGTTAGAAGTGGTTACTCTAGGGCAGATGAGGCGGAATAATTTGAATCCCCCAGGGTCTGCTTTTAACCACTGAAGATTAAACTTTAGCCATTAGATGGAAAATTCTCCCAATTCTTCTTCATCACACATATAGTTCAAAAATACATGAGAAAGGAATACTCTCGTAGAAGATTCTGAAACAAGACCAATAATTAACTAAACCAAATACAAAATGAATCAAAGGGATCAAAATTTCAGTTAATTAATAAATGAAAGTTACAATCGAATTAATTGGAAAAAGAGACTTGTAATATCTCCATTTTAAGGTAACTATTATTAAACAGTATTAGTTATAGTTTTTCCGTGTTTTGTAAAGTTGGTGCGACATTATCAAATACATTAGCTCATGTATGTGACTTTGAAGACATAAGAGTAAAGTATTAAAACAATAGCCTCAATCGCGTTGTAAAAAAAATTTTTTTTTTCATTTTGTTCCATATTTTTTATACTAACTGTTGAGTGCAATCAATAGTGTGTTTACNTATCTCCATTTTAAGGTAACTATTATTAAACAGTATTAGTTATAGTTTTTCCGTGTTTTGTAAAGTTGGTGCGATATTATCAAATACATTAGCTCATGTATGTGACTTTGAAGACATAAGAGTAAAGTATTAAAACAATAGCCTCAATCGCGTTGTAAAAAAATTTTTTTTTTCATTTTGTTCCATATTTTTTATACTAACTGTTGAGTGCAATCAATAGTGTGTTTACANAAAAAAATTTTTTTTTTCATTTTGTTCCATATTTTTTATACTAACTGTTGAGTGCAATCAATAGTGTGTTTACAGTATATCCCAACAAATCTTGAGGTTTTAACCTCCCTTAAACTAACTGTTTTAAGTCTAAACTTATGGTCTTGGAGTAGTTCTTGTGAACCCTGGGATAGATCAAGTGAACGGACAACGTGTAGGCTTCAGTGTATATTAATACTAGTTATGTGTTGGTTTACCAGAGCCAAACCAATACAAGACTAAATAATTAGATGGTAGGTATTGTTACACATATTTCACTTACTGCTGCAGGTAAACAGGTTTGCCGCTTATAAAATTAGAATTCAGTATCGTATCTGCCGCTATGCACCGTTTATTCTCGTATAGATTCCCGTAATTACCTATCAAATTTGGCAAATAAGAAAATGCTTTAACTTTCATAAACATACAGCTTGTATTCTTCTGTCTCTAAAGTACATATAAAATCACTATTGCTCTCACAAAATTTAACTCTTATAAGAGTCTGGTGTTATAAGTATATATGAGACCAGGCTGGTCTTACAAAATGTAATTTTTTTCAGATTTTGCGATCCATAATATCACTCTTTGAAATAAAGTGTACCAGAATGGATAAATAATTCAAAATTAAGGTGAATGAATGGTATTCCTGACCATTAAATAACTAAATCTATCTATTAAGCATGTTAAGTATTGTAACTAACTAATAAGGCCTAGTGCCAAGGAGAAAAGTATGTTGTTATATGTTATGGTCTTTTAATGCGTTTATTGCACAAGCTAAAGCCAAAACAAACGAAAGTTTTTAGGATCAAACAACCGTATTGGTACTACCAATTTACCACCTTACAAAAATTGATTTAATAATCGAATTGCATAATCTTTCCAAGAAAATGGCCCATTTCTTCATTAAACTATTACCATACTCATCAAAAAAATATTTTGCCAAATATTAGCAGGAATTGAGTAGAATTAGATAAATAGGAACTGTTTTCGACAAACAATTCGGCAAAAGAAAATTATTTTCAAAATTTTTNTTGAGTAGAATTAGATAAATAGGAACTGTTTTCGACAAACAATTCGGCAAAAGAAAATTATTTTCAAAATTTTTAAAATGTTAAGTTTGATTGGTCAAAATCGAAAAAAAGATTTTGAGGTTTCATTAGATTTAATTAAGTAATTAAAAATTTTGATTAGTTTTTTCACCTTGTTATATATTTTACATATNTTGAGTAGAATTAGATAAATAGGAACTGTTTTCGACAAACAATTCGGCAAAAGAAAATTATTTTCAAAATTTTTTAAATGTTAAGTTTGATTGGTCAAAATCGAAAAAAAGACTTTTAGGTTTCATTAGATTTAATTAAGTAATTAAAAATTTTGATTAGTTTTTTCACCTTGTTATATATTTTACATATTGAAGAAAAAATATTTTGGAATTTTCATATTTCATATTTATTGTGGAAAATATAATAAATTTATGGGAAATAGAACAATAAATAAATGTTCAAAAAATTAAATCAAAAACTTATTGTACAACCTTCTATTTAATTGTTGAAACTATTAAATATATTTATAAATATAAAAAATCCTAAATTTGACCGCTATAGGATTGTGTTAATCCGATGTCAAATTGTCCGTAAGTTTTGGTTGTTTGTAAAACATTTCGAACAGTAAATAGAAGAAAGGTTCCAAAGTACTCTCCTCATAAATAGGTTAATTCATTGCGTCCAAATTTGAGCTTTGAAACTATTAGTTTCATTAAATCAAATTTCATTCCCTGGATGGAAAATTTCATCCAACGTGGTAATATTATTACAAAAATTTCTCATGCACCTTAATGTTTGGAAAATTTGTGAAGACATTAATAGTTTTGACCTAAATTATTGTTACTTTGTCGCTAGATTATTTGTTGTTCTTTGATAAGTGTCTAAGCAAAAAATTTCAGTTTTTATTTTGGAACGAAGCTTCTGAAGTGTATTAACGAAGCTTCTGAAGTGTATTAATGGGTAAACTGGATTTTTATATTTTTACATATTTTTCTCAAATTTAGGATCTCTCCGAGTTTGACCTTTCTGACCACCCAAATGCTACAGTTTGCTACTTACATATTTTATTATATATTTTCGGCTTCTAGCACATTTTTACACATTGTTGATTTATTTCCACATAATCTAATATTTCTCTTATAGCAAATAATTTTCATTGCTTTGGTGATTGTCGGACATAGTTAAAATATTTTAGCACGAAATCTACATAACAACTATGATTGCAACGCAGAAACTGGTTGCGTTGTCCTGAGTCGTTCTACAAATTAATGTTAAATTAATTAGAAATTTTAAATTTTTAATACGATGTCCATGATTCAATCTAGTACAGTCTGTGAAGTTTTATTAGACTGGCCAAATGTTACTCTTGATCGATAGTACTTGCCACAAAATGTCCACGTCTAATAGTT
Organism: Holacanthella duospinosa; assembly: GCA_002738285.1. Lineage (NCBI taxonomy): Eukaryota > Metazoa > Arthropoda > Collembola > Poduromorpha > Neanuridae > Holacanthella > Holacanthella duospinosa. Next base: position 393,944 of record NIPM01000051.1, on the reverse strand, counting down.
TTCTTCATTTAGTTTGGTAAGACGAAATTTTTCTTTGGCAAAATCCTATTTTTTGGCGAAAGAATGTCGAAAAGTAGACAAAAATTAAAAAAACAGTGAGCTCTGAACCAAAAGGTCTAATTTGCTTTATAATAAACTATAAGGTTATAATTTATTAGAAAGCAAATTGCCTAAAATAATTCTGGAACTGCGGAAGTTCACTATAGTGTAGGAAAGATGATTGTCCAAAATTTATATCCGTATTGTTCAATAATATACTACGGTAAGTTATGTTCTGTAGTAAATTCTAATAGTTCTGAAAAAAAAAATTTTTTTTTGCCAAAAATTCAAATTTTATACACATTCTGGCACAGACTTCAAGGATTTAAGATCATATTTATGTAGATAAATCGGAATATTTTAACTACATAAAATTCTGGTCTTACTAATTACGTATCTAATATCTTCATCATAATTTTTTTTGTTCCGAATTGGGACTTAGATAATTTTGAAGTATTAGCAGGTTGTAGTAGACAGAGATCAATAATTATATTGTTATGCGGCAGCGACTCAAATAGCTACCCAAAACTGTTACATCATACATGATGCCTTACATCTGTAAAACTCCTTTTAACTGACTTCTTAAGAGATGAAAGAAAAATTCATAGTATTTCTAACGGAGGCACAATGTCTCACTTTTCAGGAATTTTTTTCGATATACTATACATAAAGTATACCCAGCGATTCAATATAACTTACGAAAAAAAAAATATTTTTATTATTTTTAAAGTCTGAAAAGTATATTTTTTAACTTATACACCCAATTTGAAATTACGTTATTCTTTNGAGATGAAAGAAAAATTCATAGTATTTCTAACGGAGGCACAATGTCTCACTTTTCAGGAATTTTTTTCGATATATTATACATAAAGTATACCCAGCGATTCAATATAACTTACGAAAAAAAAAAATTTTTTATTATTTTTAAAGTCTGAAAAGTATATTTTTTAACTTATACACCCAATTTGAAATTACGTTATTCTTTNTAAGAGATGAAAGAAAAATTCATAGTATTTCTAACGGAGGCACAATGTCTCACTTTTCAGGAATTTTTTTCGATATACTATACATAAAGTATACCCAGCGATTCAATATAACTTACGAAAAAAAAAATATTTTTATTATTTTTAAAGTCTGAAAAGTATATTTTTTAACTTATACACCCAATTTGAAATTACGTTATTCTTTGGGAAGGTAATTTTGAATCCCATCCCCTTTGCTGGAGAGAGCGTATGAATTAATTAATTTTGGACAACTGAACTCCTAACCTAAATTTTTTTTTGGCAAAAGTGTTTATGATTTCAGAAAGATTGTATAAAAGTAATGGGGTAAAGTAGAAAAAGCACGGGTCTACAATAACAAGAAAAAAAGGTATGCTTTTTGAAAATTTAAACTCTTGAATGTTATTTTGAGACGATGTTCAAATATAGGCAGGCATTTCAAAAAAACATCCAAAAGATCCAATTTTCAAAAATTACATAACTTTTTTTCTAGTGATTGTAGATACTTGATTCTTTCAACTTCGTACCCTACTTTTCAATGGTCTTTCTGAAACTGTATAGCGTTTCNTGATTGTAGATACTTGATTCTTTCAACTTCGTACCCTACTTTTCAATGGTCTTTCTGAAACTGTATAGCGTTTCCCTACAAAAAATTTTCCTAGCAACTTTCCGTGCAAAAGAATAACCTGTTTCCTCTGGGTACAAGTCTCTTCCTTAGAATAAACTAAATTCAGACACACTGTATTCAATTGGTAGGTAATCAATACCAANTGATTGTAGATACTTGATTCTTTCAACTTCGTACCCTACTTTTCAATGGTCTTTCTGAAACTGTATAGCGTTTCTCTACAAAAAATTTTCCTAGCAACTTTCCGTGCAAAAGAATAACCTGTTTCCTCCGGGTACAAGTCTCTTCCTTAGAATAAACTAAATTCAGACACACTGTATTCAATTGGTAGGTAATCAATACCAANTGGGTACAAGTCTCTTCCTTAGAATAAACTAAATTCAGACACACTGTATTCAATTGGTAGGTAATCAATACCAAATTGTGTTTGGAACCTGCATTTATTATAAATTGCAGAACAAAGCTCGAATTTCTAAAATAGTTTTCTTAAATCCTCTAATTGAGGAGAAATTTTTGCTTTTTTGAAAAGTTCGTGTGTTTAAAGAATTTATCGTTACTCAATCGTTATAGAGTTACTCAAACCGTTTTATGTATTCCAAAAAAAGATCATAATTTAAACATATGTAGAACACACTTCTTTAACTGAAAAATAAAAAATTGATAAGAAGGTAGTCTGTTGGTATCTATGAGTAATGTGAATTTGTCTGCGCTAATTCTTCATCAGATCAATTATGATGTAATGATCCTAACTTTTCTGTGAATCTTAATACTTAAACGAAATCTTCCTATTTCAAACATTTTTGCAAGTATGATAGGAAATTGGCTTCAAAATAACTACCACTAAATCTACATAGTCCCAATTAACAACTTTGACAACGTAAAATTAGCTTAATATAGGTAGGACACGATAATTCCATAAAACCCTACTGCTCGCGGTTACTAATGGAAAATTATCATTACTAGACTCAAACTAATGAACATTTCATTAAGTAACTTTGAGTGCTTTCACTATTGGTTATAAATGAGCAAGAGAAATCATTTTAATCAGGATTATGTTCGGATCTATCAAACGTCGGGAAAGTAGCTAATCCAAAAAGCACCTTTTTTCTACTTTCTCATGTATACAAGAAACCATTGTGTCACTGAATTATGTATAAAATTTAACTAGAATTTGTTCATCAGAATATTAAAATCTTCTTAGTTTTTTAAGTACGAATGATGTGTTGGAGAGTATAATTAAAAATATATTAACCTGCTGGAGAATGAAAAGATTCGACGTATATCTCAATAGTCGTAAACAAATTTTTTCAATCGTATACCATATAACGCGGAGGTAGTTCGAGAAAAATAAAATCGATATCATTTACTCAATGGATTATACAGTGCATTCAAATAAGAAAGTGAAAATTTTTGCGAAATGAGTTTGGAGGAAAATCAAAAATTGATTTTACGTCAGATAGTTTCACACATTATGAATTGCTCAAGTTACTGAAAATCATTATTAGAAAAGTTTAGTTAACTTTTCTTAAGTGAAACAGTATCTCAAGCGTGTAGTTTGTGAAAGTTTTCAAAACTCTAGAACTGGATTTTCTCATTCTTATGTGAGGACAATGTATAAAACGATGTATCAATTCTATTTTTTAATAAATAAAACCAGTCCAGTATTAATTAAATATTAAACCTGTGTTTGGCCTTCCATTCACCAAATTTACTCACATATAACTATAATGCTGTCATCAAACAATATTTGTTTTCACAATAAAATTATAAGAAATCAACGGTAAATTATTTGAATGTGTTGAATTTTGACGTTGGTAATAGCTGAAATTATATTTTTGGGTCTGCTTTATTTTTATAAATTAAAGTTTACTTTTTTTTTGTTAACCCGAAGAAGTAATAAGGACGATTCCCTATTGGTGCAATACTTTGAAAACTATTCTTGGCTAAACTTGACAAGCCTTTGAAAGACAATTCTTTGAGTGAGTTTGATCGTAATTCACACTCATAGAACTATTTTGGAAATGTCAAATATGGATTCAGAGTTGAGGCATGCTATTATAAACAGCCTAGATTTGTGATGGAAGTTGTTAATAAAAAGCTGGGAAATAATTGAGGAACTTCTTCTAATAAAAAGCTAGATGTAGACCGTTAAGGAGCTATATATCTATTTACCGAATTTTTTTTAGAAACTACATGGTTATGGTAAAAATGTGTGGACAAGCTAACTACCTTGTCATATTAATTTCTGTACAGTATTTGAGTAATAATGCAATACTGTGATAGTAGTGTATGTCCGACCGTCTCCAAACATTATTATCATGGTTTTGTTTATAGATATTTTGATTTTTATAACGTTCGAAATGAATTCACGCTTTAAGCAAGTTGATTTTCTTACAACCTACCTCCGCATACTACAAACAAATTTAGCTTTCGAAACAATTGCCATAACTCAGAACTTGCAGATGACTTGCAGTTTTCCATATGCAAACAATTAAAATTCAAGTGATTGCTGCTAATTGAACTGATTCAAACAGCGTTTATACAAATTTCAACAGCATCTAGCTTAGTTGTGTATGAATTGGCTAATTATGGAAGTACTTTTTTGCGTAATTTCATATTTGGAAACAGAAATGATAAAACAATCATCATCACAGGACTACGGGCATTTTTCAGCAACTTCGGGTAACTTTTAGCATTGTGCTTCTAAGCTGTAGGTTGACGGTAGCTTAGAGATGTAATTTGATAACCGGTAATTTAGATACATTGTCGTTGATTCTTCACGCTCAATGTTATTGTAGCACCAACAATAGAATACCATGCGTAGTACGTTTTTGAGTGAGGTGTTACTAAATAGCTAACCGCAACCATACACATTTTCAAACTGTGTTTACATTTTTTTCTTAAAAAAATTTGTCTGCGGGATTCGATTAGTGATTTTCATCAGTTCATCGTCATTGGAATTTTAAAAATGAACAGTAAAGCAAGAAAACGACAACACATCAATATATCTCGCGATATTTACAGATTTATAAATATCGTGAATAGTTGGCTAGTAAATTAAAATGTAAAAGAAGAACATTTTTGTTACAACTTAAAATAGATATGTCTGACATTCCACTGAACTGTTGCACAATTGACTATAGGACATTGTTGCGTTAGTGAGTCCAAAATAACCAGGTGTGCAAGGACCTGAAACAATAGTTTCTACAATACCATTAGATGTAATTGTAACGCCCGACATGTGGAACTATCGTAGATCGTGGCACGGTTCACATAGCTATTATAATATGTACCTGCAGTGCGCATATAGAATACTCACTGCGCATATAAGCGTTTAGTTGCATGTTAACGCTAATTNTAATATGTACCTGCAGTGCGCATATAGAATACTCACTGCGCATATAAGCGTTTAGTTGCATGTTAACGCTAATTGCGCCCTTACAATAATTATTACATATATAAACGTCTTTCGCGCACTTAATGGACACTTACAATTTGTATTTACAATTCAAATCATACCAATGAGCGTCGAGTGTGGTGAAAATACTTATTGAATATGTACAGTAATTACTGCGCATAGAAACGTCTTCCGTNTAATATGTACCTGCAGTGCGCATATAGAATACTCACTGCGCATATAAGCGTTTAGTTGCATGTTAACGCTAATTACGCCCTTACAATAATTATTACATATATAAACGTCTTTCGCGCACTTAATGGACACTTACAATTTCTATTTACAATTCAAATCATACGAATGAGCGTCGAGTGTGGTGAAAATACTTATTGAATATGTACAGTAATTACTGCGCATAGAAACGTCTTCCGTTNAATGAGCGTCGAGTGTGGTGAAAATACTTATTGAATATGTACAGTAATTACTGCGCATAGAAACGTCTTCCGTTAATATATATTGCGCGCTTACATATTGTACGCACAATACCCACTACAAATATAATTATTAAATGTAAGCGTCTTCTCTGCAAACACAATGCTTGCTACGCATGTCAACGTACACTACCTAAGTACAATGCGCAATACACAAGTGCCAGAGCTTGAAAACTGGGCTACTCGGTAATGATAACTCCATTTCGATCCATCCATTACTACTCAAAATATTATTTAACAAATTATTATTATGACATATTATTTAACATGTAAACTCCCATAAGGCAACTTGTTTCTGGAAAATGCTGAACGTCAGATNAACTCCCATAAGGCAACTTGTTTCTGGAAAATGCTGAACGTCAGATTTGACGTACATAGTTCAATCGATCATTGTTCCAAAAATTTCTGGTATTAACCCGATGATGTGCTCATGTATTGTGTGTAAGTTGACAGATGGATGGATAAACTGACGGAAAGAATAGGTCCATAATGTGTTTGCAACACAAAATAAAGTCAACTGTTCGAATAAATATTTAAAATTTTCATATCTGCAGAANGTCCATAATGTGTTTGCAACACAAAATAAAGTCAACTGTTCGAATAAATATTTAAAATTTTCATATCTGCAGAATGAACTATGAGTAAAGAATATTATTTTCAAACGAAAAACGGTTTAACAACTCTTATCACTTCAAGGCCCCAACAGATACCCGTGTAGATGCGTTTGACTTTAGAGAAACTACCAGTATAAAATTTTGTTTCCGATAAAACCAAATCTCATCAAATTTGAATTATTTGCCAGNTTAAAATTTTCATATCTGCAGAATGAACTATGAGTAAAGAATATTATTTTCAAACGAAAAACGGTTTAACAACTCTTATCACTTCAAGGCCCCAACAGATACCCGTGTAGATGCGTTTGACTTTAGAGAAACTACCAGTATAAAATTTTGTTTCCGATAAAACCAAATCTCATCAAATTTGAATTATTTGCCAGAAAATTATTTCTGAAGTTAATTAATTGGAAAAGATGCAAAGGGATGATTGTAAATTCGAGAAGTTTAGGATAGGTTTAGTTAGGGAAAGAAACTAATTTATGTGCATTGGAAGGATGAAGGAACATTGTAACCGAAGTTGGAAAATTTTTCCTTTCAATTTTAGGTGTGACTATGCATAAATAAACAGTCAAAATTCATCTGGATTGGCCATGTTTCCTAGGTTGAGTTGTTAGATTTAGTACCAAGCTCTTTATCATGCTCTCCATAAACTTGAAGAAAATGCTCCAGAAAAAGTGTTATATCGTGATGTTTTTTTGGACATCTCCAACATCTCCAATCAAAGCAAAAAAATTAGGCATCTCAGCTGTTTTCTGAAAATTCACCCTTGAACACTATAGCTCACTAGAGTTTAGATTAAGGGAATAAGAGCAATAATTTTTATTTTTGGGTATTTTTTCAAGTGGTTTGCTTGTAATGATAAAGAACGCCTTAATTTTACCTCTACTGATCAGCCAATAGCTGCTTTTACCTTTGCTAAGGATTATTCTTATACATGATGTGGCATAATACTACATGGTTACAACTTACACGTATTGTTATTGCATAATTTTTCAATTCTTTTAATTCTAATACTGCCTATCTCTTAAAGAACCTTAGAATCGCTGTTACTCGTAGACAGACTATTACTTAATGGTATAGCAACTAGAATTTAACAGTTGAAGTTTTTAAGTTGGAAAAATCCTCTGCTATAGGTGTATTACATATCACATTATTATGTGCGCAAGGTACACTACTTATGTATGAATTGTAATAATGGTATATACTACTAAATTTATGAGTTATGTGCTATAAATCTATCCGGAGTTCCCCAAAAAAAAGTTTTTANTAAATTTATGAGTTATGTGCTATAAATCTATCCGGAGTTCCCAAAAAAAAAGTTTTTATCTTATTCTGTCGACTTTGCAAATGTAAAATTTTTGGCTTTGTTACTTTGCTAGACCGCATTCTCACAATAAAGATGAGAAAATTATGGAACAGAGGTAACAAAAAGCCATTTTTTCGAGCAAAATAACTGATACGAAAAACATAAAACGGTAAATATTTCTTGGGACAGAAAATATGGATATATAGTCATAGGTTCTTCTACGTTTGGAAAATGATATAACTATGCGCAAAAAGATTTAAAGCTTACCCAACTCTTTCTATTTCTTATTGAACCGGACAGTTGAGTTAAGTTTATTTTTGTGGTGAGTCGTGATGGCATGATTGGACCAAAAAACGTGACTTGTTTCACAAAGACTAAACAAGCGGGTTCGTTTGAGTTTTAGGGCGTTTAGAATTTTGGAGTCAAGGGAAATCTTCGTATGTGCAAGGCTTTTATTCATAACGGTCTATATAATCATCGACAATGTGATATTGTCCTAACTCCTGATAATTCAAACCATAAAAATTCCTTTAAAATAGTTATTTACAACGCCGATCAGGAGTGTTTAAGCAAAAAATTATATTCATTGCTACCCATTTGGGTACTTTATTAATCGTGATTCAACAATTATTGAAGAATATTCCATTACATTATACTAATCTCATAACGTCATGGGAGATAAATGAAATAATAGAGATCCAAATGGTAAAGTATAATTAATCATGATTTGTAAACTTGTCTTATCCGAACTTAATAAATGAAAGTCCAATTTCACTTGAGTGTGTCAGGATTCGTTGAATTCAAAATATTAAACATTGGACTTTAGTCCACATTTCAATTCAGAATCGAACACCACAAACTCTTTAAATAAACACCGCGCATATTATTTTTTTCTGATTTAGCAACAGTGAAATTTTGACAGCAATTGAAACCATTCCTATGCTAATTGAAGGACGAGTCAAAAGCAAAAGTATGTGTTTGATACGTTGTATAAAACACTAGAATGATTATTAAAATTTAGTCAAACCAATTCACTTTTTGAGTGATTGCAGCAGGTAAGAAAACACTTTTTTTGCCTTTTGCTTCAGCTTAGTTTGGTCGAATGAACCGAGAAAGGTCAAGTCTGTGTGTATACAAGTTTTCAAGACAGTTGCGTTGGAAAGTTAATAAGGATATTATTATTACTATAATTTTTTTAAATTATTTATCTAATAGGAAATGTTTGCAACCTGCGCCGTGCTTTGATAATATAACAGGAGATATATTAACTCTATTTGCAAAAGCACTAGAATATTGATTGTATATATTTTTTGTCATTAGTTTCAACAGTCGAGGTGAATGTTTTGCTACTAACTACAAAGGTTTTTATGAGGTCATAAGAGTTTAGATGATCTCTATTAATGCCCAACTAAACGAGAGTTGTTGTTGGGATAAAATTATCAAATCGTTATTGGTACCATCTAAGTAAGCCCAGATAAGAACTAACTTGGAGTTGAGGCAAAATGAGCCTTGCCTAATGCGAAGGATTATTTTATATATATAAAATGTTTGTATATTATATTACCACAAAAACGGTTTACTTATCTCAGGAGAAGGAGATTGATCGACACGTGTGCCATTGGAGACATAATAAGATACAAGAAAGGAATTTTTTATGGACGACAGGTATGCAAGGTTTGACTGATGTCAACTAAAGGCCGAGAGGTTTATAAACTAAATAATGCAGCCCATATTAATGAACGAAGTATGGAATGTTTGTTGTAGTCAGAAATCGAAACAATTACAATTACTTTGAATTAATTAGAATTTGACATTACGTAATGGTAATGGTAATTGAATTACATTTGAAGAGATGTAATTCTGTTGTAATGAATTTACATTGGAAATTTTAGATAATTGAATTAATTGAAGCTATTTGTTATCACATTACAACTACAACTACACATAACGAATGTTTCATGTGTTTTGCCATAATTAGTTACATTTCCTATAGAACATTTCGTTTTGGTGCTTTATTGGAATGAATAATTCAAAAGTAAATGAACAGTGTTATTTACAATTCCAAAAAATGTCCACTCTTAGCGATACTCAACTAACATTCTCTTTTCAATTTCCCACGTCGAATGAAGTATTAAGCTGTTGCAAACGAATCTTCTTCCTCTATATTTTAAAAGTGCCTAATTGAAATTATCTGAATTCTCTAACTATCAATTGTCACTTATTTAATAAAAAAAAATCCAGAATTTCTCATATTTGAATTTAAATACTTAGGGGAATTAATATACTTAATTGTACTTATACTTCAAAATTCTTATAAAATATATAACTGATAATTGTAGTCATAACATGAATATTTAATTTGTTTAACCATTTTGTATTATTAAAAAATATTTTTGATTGTAATTACAATTCTAATCGATTACATAATTGAGTAATCGATTACAATAAGCATTTAATCGTAATTCAACCAAATTTATAATTCATTGTGTAATTGGTAGTTGAATTAAAATTTTGATTTGATTTTCCGACTACTGATTCTAGTGAATTTGCGCTAATATGAATATTTACGTCCATGCTGGGAGATAAGGAGTTTGTTGTGGTTTAAAAAAACTATGTCTGCTACTGTGGTTCGATAAATGCAGCACACATTTTGTATCGCTATTGTGTCGTCTCGTGGTTGGAAATGACGATTTTGTTTACTTTTAGTTCTAGACATCGGTTCGCTTTATGGATACATATTACAAAATTATATTTTCCAGATGAAGCCTTCCTCGTATACTCAAGAGACAGTGAGCCTAGACTCATGTACCTTATGTCTTCCCCCTCTCTGAAAGAGATGAGAAGAAGCACATACAAATACTCTAGCGAGCAAAAAAACTTGCTGTTGGAAACTTGTGGATTGTCATCATACACTCAAGGTTTCAAACATCATTTTTCCAATCAGCTCTGTAACATAGTTGCAGTTCCTGGTTAACCTATAGACATTAGATCGTGCCCCACGGGGTACGAGATTTTTCAGTTCGTCGCCGTTTCAAGCTTGCGGGAAACTCGTTCTTCGTCATATGATTCAGAATTTACGGCTGATTTTTCTAAAATGCAAACCTTTTATTAGTAGTAACATATTTAGATGATGTAATGACTGTATAAAAACNCGGCTGATTTTTCTAAAATGCAAACCTTTTATTAGTAGTAACATATTTAGATGATGTAATGACTGTATAAAAACTACTTTAGGATATTTCACCGATTGATTTTAACTAGTTTTTAGATAATAGTTCTTTGATCAAATTGACAATTTCCTAAATGATCATCATGAGTTTTCTATTAGAAGTTACCAAATACTTGAAAGGTTTATTTGTTCCCAAATAAATTAAAGACATCTCATTTACATTACTTGGTTATTCCTCGTAGAATACTTTAGTAGTAGCATGGTATATGATAATATAGAATGCTGGTAATAGCAATGAAATATGATTAATCATACTCTGGAGGACAGTTTGGCTAGACTATGGGAACCAGTTCGCCCGTTTACAAAATCCGATTTTGGCTAACTTTCCTGGTTACCATTTCATTTCAGTATCAACTAGCTTCCAAAATCCCACCACGATTGCAAAATTTCGCTGTGTTCTCAAGCTACCTATGCTTTCGGTACAAAATGTTCCGACTTTCGACATAGTAACTACTTTATAACTATATCTATAACTTTAAAAAAAATTAAAATTCATCAATCATTCGAAAACATTATTTAATAATTCGATTTAGATTTCGGATTTCTTGTGTTGCTTTTCGAACTTGAATATCAATAAAACGGAACCTGCCGTTTAGAGTGCCTGAAAAGATGGGTAGCAAGGAACAGTAACACAACAAGTGAAACGTTTTCTACCATTTCTCCTTATCATTTTCATTCGCAAGTTCTATAGCTATGCGTTTATCCCCCCCGACTATATATCCATTCAACTTTTTACATATGTTCACCCGAAATACAGTCAAAGCTGTTTATCACAACGAAACGGAGTTGCGAATTCTGGTTGCCAAAACGATCTGCTTCTATGTTCGATGCTAAAAACATTGTGTTATATGCTAGATAAAAAAAANAATTCTGGTTGCCAAAACGATCTGCTTCTATGTTCGATGCTAAAAACATTGTGTTATATGCTAGATAAAAAAAAAAGCAGCATCCAATTTTGTTTTGGTATAATAGATTTTTGATACATCCAGAACTGCTAATGTTGTCATNAAAAAAAAAGCAGCATCCAATTTTGTTTTGGTATAATAGATTTTTGATACATCCAGAACTGCTAATGTTGTCATTTTACTGTATACATATAACCATGTACTCTGTACTTGAAATTGAACTTGCTATATTGTACAATTACGAAAATTCAATTTTTTGTTTCGATTCCAATATTTCTAAATTGGGTGTTTCTTACAATCCATTACTGAATATACACTTTAAAATTTTAAGGCGTAAATTTTACCAGCAGTAATATCTGCGAACGTAATATTTGACTTTAGTTAAATATTTTCAATGACGAAAGTCGCACCGACAAGTGAAAATAAATAGCGTAAGTATGAATAAAATATTGTACAGATGTACATGATTTTTACAAATTAATTGATCATTCATATCTTTGAGGTTTAGAATTATTTTTTGTGTTTTTTTGTGTTCAAGTGATGCATTAGGATTATTATGGTGGAGCTGCTGCTACAATCTACAACTGAATGATGAAACATTCGGGTAGCAACACAAATATTTTTATACGATTGCTACGGTCAATTTCTACTTGTTTTCTGGTAAAACTATAGTCTACGCAAGTGAAATAATGGTATTACTTGTTGTCAACACGAATTTGGTTCTCTATTAATTTTAACATTTAGTTGCAATTATACTTTAGTTTTAATGAATTCAGGGATGTAGGTTTTGCTTTAATATTCTTGGTAAATATACAATTTGAGTTAAGAATAGCAGAAAATCATTCCTTTTGAAACTGTACTCAAGGGATTTGCCTTCTTTCCTTTTTCTTGTGTGGATTGCAGTACCTTTTCAAATTTATCTAGCATGAACTAAGCCGTAGGTCTTTCCGACAAAGCTAGCTGACAAAGAGGATTTTCTCATTCAAAGGGGATTTTCACTCTGAGAGATATTTTGTTCTTAATGTAATTAAACCTACTTAAGACCATTTCCTAATTCAGTTAACCACCTTTTTACTCATTTACTGATCAAAAGTTACGCCAAAGATTATCATGAAAATACACATAGACCCCTAAGCTATATGGATAGGCCAATGCTAAAAATAAGAATGATAGCACAGGGGATCAAAGTTTTTTACTCTAAAGGATTTTACTCAAGGTTAGCCAACCTTTTGCATACTACATCTTCCAGCATCGATTAAAAAGCATATGCACTTTAGTGCTTAAATTTACGTTTCCCTAAATTATACGACGAATTTTTTTTTAATTTTTGTAGATTTAGTTTTTTTTCATAAATTAGAAGATTTAATGCATTGAACAGATTTTAGATGGAACAGCACATGCACCACTTTCAACCAATATAAGGGAGAGTACATCAATGTGTTTGGTTACAACGGGAAGTAGCTATAGAGTATATTTGGACGAAATAGATGAGGACTTTGGCAAAGTCTGTTTTCTCCAATAGAATTTATTGGATATTCTTGTTGTCTTTGCTATAATAACTTTTGCATGTGAATCTGGGAGTCAGGGATGAATAAACTAGAACAGTGTGAACTTTTAGGCGTGAGAAAATTCTTCTATTTGTTCCATTTCGTATTAGAATTCAGGCGTAAAATTAGAATTATCGATTTTGGTGTGAGAGAATAGAGAATTTATTATAATTATAATTCTGGAAAATCCACACTTACTCAATTATTCAGATAGGGAGAAAATAAGATTAACAAAGAGAAAACCGCGGAGAGCAACCACATGATTCCTTGTTAAAAATTGGATAAAAAGAAGTTAGCTACTAGGACATATTCGACACTCCGCTTAAAAATCAAAATTATTAATTTTTATCTCGGCAGCCAAAAGTACATGACTTCTGTGATGAAGCTACAAATGGCCAATGCAATACGTCATGTTTCTCTTTATGCCAATGTTCAAAGACCATTTATTTAATGGCCTAGTGATTATTTGATAACGAATAATGACAAAATATTTCTTTTGAAAAATTGACTAGAAAGTTAATAAGTATTTTGGTGCAATATTTCACAGTTTAGCTACCTTTACCAATCTATGTTGTGGAGCTTGCGACAATACAACATGAACTAGTTTCTAGATATGTCTGTCATTATCAAACAACTAGTTGGATATCCAACCAAGGATAAATGGATTTAAAATGTTGCGAAGCCTGTCTATTACATGTGGACTACTGTTAGTAGTGGCCATGTAATGCAATTATATTGTTCGTCTATCTGTTCGCGGTCAAAAGATATCGACTTGGTTGAATTCGTAGGTATGCATTACTTATAACACTATTTGAGATTGGTTCCGTTGTAGGAAATATGTGGTATTCAAGCATGTGGGTACATTTGCATTAAATTAGTTCGATTCAGAGAACTGTACTTGGGAACAGTACTAGATACATTCTGTAATATCAGAAAGATTATATAAAACTTACTAATATGGAAACGCTAACAGATGACGAAAGAGCTTACGTACATGCTCCAACTCTTTAACGGAGAAGTTCTGTTTGCGTGATAATTTCTTTTTAAAAAAATGTAAGAATTCTTACCAAACGGTAACGTCAAACCTCACATAAAAAAAGTTATTTCAATTTCCTGAAGCTTTATTTTTGGCGGTAAAGTCCTATACCTTCAAAGTTTAAATATTTAAAATTTTCACAAATTTGTGTTCTTTTTCAAAATTAATTTTAACGCACGGGGAAAGCAGACTGGTTTACTTCCGAGTGTATATATAGTCCGAGAGATATAAAAATCTATCTATTTTGTAATTGGTATTATAATTAATAATTTAATATAACCTAGACAAAAAATTCTTGTCAGCACTTTACAATTGCAAACAACATACTACATTTGATAATCTTGTTTGCAACGTAACTCTTGGCAAAATCTGTCACAGACAAAGTGCTACGTTAAAAACCTATCTTAACTTCTAAAAGTGCAACTTGCAAAAACAGTACGATTTAGATTATGACGCTAATGTAAGCTTTAAAGTAGATCCCGTTACCCATCGTCTTACGTTAACGTCATACTTACTTTTGCAAAATCTGTTTATCACGTATCCACCCAATGTGTTATAGATTAAACCACAATGTGTTAATACAGTACTTGTAAAATTCATGTCGAACTGCAGTTAATTGTAGCTGCAACCATAACTACTAACATTTTTTACTTTATCATCCAACGTTACGACATCTCAGGTTTCAACACTATATAGTATATATTGTGATATGTAATGTAATTTATTAAAATTAAAATGATAAACACGAGTGGTCGATACTAAATCTAGGGACGGTTAATATATCAATTATGTTACAAATTGTTAATATCACAACCACCAGCGGTTGTTACTGACAGCTGCCAGCAGTGGATATTTGGATTTCAATTGTTAATATATCAGCTAACAGCTGCTGGTCTCTCAGCAAAGGACAGTGAATACCTTTCGTTTCATTTTCATGCAGATTCCAGCTACCTCAGCCTTCACGATACAGTTTAGTCTACGGGTAGTCAACCATTGTTATAGTTCATTATTTTGTTGTGAATCTAGGTTGTCTTTAGTTGGAGATTTGGTTAGAATTCAATTTGTGTAAAAAAGCGAGACACGGTAGAAAGTTTCATAACCCTTAGTTACAACTGCACAGGCGGATGAACCTGAATTTCTCTTGGGAGAACCTAAGTCTATAGATTTGATTCTTCACTTTGAACTTGGGTTTCGTGAGGGATAGGTGAGCATGAGACTTTGTAAGAAAAGCAGCTGCTTCAAAGAGCTTCTACTATTACAGTTACAATTGTAGGCGAGTCATAGGACGTATGTCATGACAACTGTCTCCCAACAAATATATCTTCCAGAAACCTTATTGAAACAAATGTGCTTGACACATTTAAGCCTACGAGATATCATTCTACAGGGTGCTCATACATTTTCTCCTCCACTTAGCTTTAAAAATGTATAAACTCGTTATTTTTGATTGCATTGCTTTCTCCTCACAAGATAATAAATTCGAAATAAATCTCGACACCTGGTGACCACATCTTTAGTAATTGAAACCTTGTATGAAGGAGTAATTAATAAAATGGTGTATACAAACTACAAATTGATCAATAATGAATATAGTACACCAGAATAACAAAAAATAACATAAATAATAAGGAGAATGGATAAAGTAGCAATCCAGTATTATATATTTATTAGGTTTCCTATGCTAGCCATACAGTACATGCGTACAGTGTGTCGAATAAGATTTAATTTTATGAGATATTCAAATAATATGGAACAGAATTCCTTTCTTTAATTTATACCATACTTCTTTTTAGCAAAACAAATTTTGCAATAAAAAGTAAAAGCATTAGTTTGTAATGCAAAATTTCAAATAAAAGTAATATCCTAATAAAAAATTTTAGATTCCTCAAATTTTGTTCAAAGGGTTTTCAGAATTTGACTGAATAAGAAATTTGTTTGAAAGAAAGAAAATGGAATGGCAATACCGACAGAAAAAATAGAGAACCTGACTTCAATGAATCTATTTCATTTTGTCATTTATTTGGAATCTGTCTTACAAAAATAAATAAAAATTAGAATAAAATGAGTACAGATATTAATGCAACTTTTTATACGGCTATATCATAATAATGCAATATATGCTGTTTTTACAAATAGTCATTTATTTGTTCCGACGAACTAGCTATCCGTAATCAAAAATATAATCTAAATACCAAAAAATTACTTCCTATACACATTTTCCCAAAATATTTCATTTTTCAGTTGAATAATTAACTTGTTTCCTAGCGTTTTCAAATGTCCAGAAAACAGTTATATTAAACAAGGTGATGTATGGAGTTTCCTACCTGGCAATTTGGTATATATAAAAAGAAGATTTTCCCCACAATNAATATTTCATTTTTCAGTTGAATAATTAACTTGTTTCCTAGCGTTTTCAAATGTCCAGAAAACAGTTATATTAAAAAAGGTGATGTATGGAGTTTCCTACCTGGCAATTTGGTATATATAAAAAAAAGATTTTCCCCACAATTTTTTTTTAGTTTCATGTGCTGTAAAAAAAAATTAGAAAAAATGTTTCTTGTTGATATTTTAAACTAATTGGCTTTAATTGTTGAATTCTTAATATGAGAATAAAGAATGGCCAAAATTTGTTTACTGTTATCGTTAGTCAACCCAATCCAACTGGCAGTCATAAGTTGAAAAGAAAATGTATAAATTTTCTGTGAAAGTCGCTATTATTTCATAATCTTTATTACCACATCTACATCTATGCCCATCATGTTCAGTCGATGTTAGCTCTATACAGTGTAGTCTATTTTTAACCCTATTCGATATAACTAGTTTTGAGAGTGTAGTAAGAAACAACTATAATCGAATCATTTAATATTAATGGTTAGGTACACCACGGTAGATAAGTTAACCGTCGGTTAACCCGGACTCACTCTATATAGCTTATTTTAGTATTCTAAAAATTTCAGCAATGATCTAGAAGGTTAGGTGTAGTTGAGTAAAAACATATACGTAATAGCTGTAATATTATTTGGATAATTTGGCTTATGCCGGTGTAATTCTAAATTTATTAGTTTAACTTCTCCTCAAGTTTGTTTAGTAAAATTTAGTAGCTTAAACAATGAGTCCAGGAATTTTGCAAACTAAATTTTAAAGAGAGATTAAGAAGCAGAGGAATTCAGCCAGATTAAAACTTTAAATTGTCGCTAGGTGGAGTGGACATAATGTACACTTAATTTTCCAAATAAATATTTCTAATTTAGGAAGCCTATCCAATGCACACTCCACATTATTGGACTGAATATAATGCTAGAACTTTGGCTATAATAGTAGAAGGCGACAAATACATACTAGTATTTGATAGGAATTGTGTTGATGATAGCACTTTCAGTGTTTTTCTCATTTTTGGTTTTAGACAGGTAGAATTTGTATACAACAAACTAGAACAATGATATACACCTGATTAAAATTCCCTTCTAATTCTACCAACCTTCCTTTATAGTCAAGCCAAATATGAAGTTACTTTGACTTTAGCTAGTACAATTGTCTTCTGTTATACAATAATATAATTTGGCAATTATCGAAAAAATGTATTTAGTTAATTTTTTAAACATGAAGCTTCAGATAAAGTATTTGTTAGCTAGACAAAAATTACAAACATTTTAGAGCGGTAGTTAGAGTAACAGAAATCCACATTTTAACAGCATTGCAAATATAGTTTATATAACTAGGTTACGATGTAACTAAATAACTAAAGATGTATTGTAATGGAAATGACTATGAAAGCTTACTTTAATTTTAACATCCTTACATTATCAATATTTTTACCCAGATGACTAATAAAATTCCAAATCTAACATGGTAATGTGAAAATCGAACAAATCTAATATTGAATTGAAGACACTAAGTAACTTGGTTAACAATAAGTAACTTTCCCATCCGGTGGGAACAGCGAAAAACTTTATTACAAAATGTGTCTTAAATCTGAAACCTTTTCAGTAGTGTTTCACATTTACATTATTATATTTTCAATCTCGTTTCTTATTCTTACACTAATATCGCATGGAACTTCGGTCTAAATTTTTCATTCTAACAAAGTATACTACAAATTCTCTTCCGAACACAAAATACTCAAGATAACCTACAAATACCTCAAATCGATTCATAACATATAGAACGATCCTCGGAATTATTCCAAAAACTTTTATAAAAGGTCTAATTTCAAACTACAGAAACAAGAAAAAAGAAGAAGATGCATTTGAGTGAACTTTCGCTTCTGACATTATACACAATATGATGTATAATTTTATACAACTGGCATTTGAAAACACTGATTTGTCGTACACTGTTCGTCCAATCGCCTCGTAAAATACGTTTGCGCCTAAGACTTCTGAAACATTTTTGCCTCTTCAAGATAAACAGTTTCAAATCCAAATCAAATGTCGAGGCGGATTTAGACTCTGAAAAATTTAATTGGATGGTTGGTGACTAAAATTCTAAAAAGCCATTTCCTGTTTTCCAATTGAGTCAGTCAAAGAATTGGACTGGAAATTTACATAAATTTTGAAAGATATCCTCTTCAGTCATTCCATGCATTATTTTTTTCCATGGGTTTCCTGACATGAAAAGGTGAAGAAAATTGAAGTTATTTGACAATATGTTCAGAACAACTTTTGAAAATATCACAAATACTAACTTCACAGATCAGTCATGGTCACAATCTTATATGCTAATCAAGCGAAGTGGTCTTTCGGACGACGCCTGCTGCTGAAATGCGATTCAGTGTTTCATCTTATAAACCAAAACGTTGAGTCGACTGGCAAGATTTGAACCCATATCGTTCTAAATTGTTATATGTATATTTCCACTCTTGAACTTTCGAGTGTTTTTCTATGCTCAGCTAAGTATAAATTCATTTCACCCATGAAGAAAAATTTCCTGAGCCTGGCAGGTGAAATGTGACAGCTGATACATACAGAAGAAACGGCAGAAAAATGTCAATTCTTCTGTAACAGAGGGAAATGGAAATGCCGAGATTAGTTTGAGGGCCATAATGCAAAATCAATAAGAAGTAGTATTAAAAATAAAGGTTTGATAGTTTCTGATAGGTAATTCTTTTCGGTAAATATTATTACGCACGTAGTTTTTACGTTTATCAATATTTGTGTAAGAACTTTTAACTTTCTTTCCAACTTCCAATTCTAAGCAAATTAATTTTCAAGACTAATACCCAATACCATTCTGTGCTTTTAAAACTCTACTAGAACAATTTCAATATAAATTCAATTAGGNTCAAGACTAATACCCAATACCATTCTGTGCTTTTAAAACTCTACTAGAACAATTTCAATATAAATTCAATTAGGCGTATATTCTACAGTCCAAAAATCGGTATCTTTGAATCGTTTTTACTATCAATCTATTCTTCCTGTTGATAATGATAGATGGCTGAAACATGTGTAATGTAGATTTGTTTCTCTGAATGATACAACATAACTATGTGTATAGCTTCATATTTTCNTCAAGACTAATACCCAATACCATTCTGTGCTTTTAAAACTCTACTAGAACAATTTCAATATAAATTCAATTAGGTGTATATTCTACAGTCCAAAAATCGGTATTTTTGAATCGTTTTTACTATCAATCTATTCTTCCTGTTGATAATGATGGATAGCTGAAACATGTGTAATGTAGATTTGTTTCTCTGAATGATACAACATAACTATGTGTATAGCTTCATATTTTCCTCAATATCCTGATGCAGCTCAAAAGATTATACCGCAAATAGGTTTAATTTATAGATTATTTTGAAAGNCCTCAATATCCTGATGCAGCTCAAAAGATTATACCGCAAATAGGTTTAATTTATAGATTATTTTGAAAGAAATATTTACATGCACGTATAACGCCAAACATTGAACACATTTAAGACAGGGATATTAGCCGTATTTCGCTACGTCATAATCGGGTTTAATCGTCTTCAGCACAATCGACTGCAGTGTATATCAGATTGCATACATTTACATGGATTTTCGTTCAAATCAACATTTGTGCAGGAAAGGATATAGTGGGTGGTACAATTTCTGACAGAATGTGAAACATTTTATATACATCCGGAAACTTTAAATAAAAAAACCGTTGTAAACGGCGTTAATCATGTGTTGCTATTCATAAAACGTAGGGAGGACGGAGGGCGGTTGTGTAGTAGGTAGCGCGGTTTGTGCGGTAACTAGTTTATTGGGATTGTAGGAGAGCACTAGGGCGATAGAGGTTACGTTGGATGGGGTTGTGAGCGCGCTGAGGCGGTATGGAAAGTGTTTGGGCATATGTTGTGTGCTAGAGTGGTAGGGATGTGTTGAAACAGTAGGGTAGTCGATTGGACGGTAGGCAGTGCGTTGGGGCATTTGTGATTTGTTACGGATGTAAGGATAGAGGCTTGGCGGTATTGAGTTCGGTAGGGAGTGGGCTGGGACGATTGGGAGGGCACTTCGACGGTATGTAGTGCAGTTTGTCGGTTTGAAGTGGATTAGAGTTGTAGCAGGTGCGTTGGGGCGGTATGTATTGCGTTTGGACGGTAATAGAGGGCGTTTTGGCGATAATGACTGCGCTGTGGTGAAAGAGAGTGCGTTGGTGCTGTGTGGACGGTGGTTGATAGTAGGGAGTGCGTTTGAGTGCTGGGAAGTTCGTTGGGGCGGTAGAGATTGCAATTGGGATGTAGGAAGTGCGTTGAGGCGGTAAGGAAGGCCGATGGGAGGCATGGAGTCCNGCGGTAGAGATTGCAATTGGGATGTAGGAAGTGCGTTGAGGCGGTAAGGAAGGCCGATGGGAGGCATGGAGTCCGTAGTGGCGGTAACGTGGTAGTGATTGGGCTGGGGCGGTAGGGAGGGCGTTGGAGCTGTAGGGAAAGCATCAGAGCTGTAGGGTGGGGTGGGCGATATGCATGTCCGTTGGCAGTGCGCATATAATTGTTGAATAACCATGTAAATGTTCATTGCGTACGTCCTTTGATTAATGCGCATGTCGAAATCTAATACGCATGTTCAATGTGTACGTACAATGCGCACCATAAGTACGCATGCATCCGCTATCTTGTTATGAAAACCTCATTCCGATCTAGCAAATCGTTCTTTAAATATTCGACGTATTATTTGACATGTAGATTCCCATAAGTCAAAATTGGACTCTCAGGAAAATGTTACGTAAGCTATGTCCAAGTTGACAGATATCACCAATCTTCGAACTTGTCCGTTCCTTTTTCGTATGGCCTATCCATTAGTGAAAACCCCATTTCGATCTGTCAAGTTCTAGGGCTTGGACGGACAGATGGTCAATACAGATCCATAAGGTGTTTGCAACACATAATAACACATTATAAGTTTGCAGGTAAAATTTGAAATTTGGACGAATTTTAGTTGGAATATCGAGAAAACTTGTTTGAGATACACTTACTGAAAATACACAAAATTGAAAATGTTTGGAAAGAAATTATGTATATTTTAATAAAAGAAAAGAATCCCATGAAGCGAAATAGGTTACAAATCACAATGTGTCTGAAGATTTCAGAACAAACCAACCAAATGGATTTTCTTGCTTTAGTGGAAAAAGAAAAAAGATCTTAACCCTGATAGGTATGGTCATTTAACCTAATATAATCCGTATACATATAAGTCATATAATCCGTATACTCGTAACGAGATTCTCACCTTCAATAGAATATCAGTTAAGCATTGGAATTCAATACCACTTTCTGTTAAATATAAAGTACGCATCTCAGTATCGTGCGTTTGGTATCACAACATCAGAAATTTTAAATAGAGTACAAATGTGATAACAATTATTGGCTGTGAATTCTAATTTTGAAAATATTTTGTCATTTTTACGGAAAAGCTTATTTTTAATATTGTTCGGTAAAGGGGAAAAAAATTTTCACTTTTAAATTTGGACAACAAAGGTGTCGTCCACATCAAGGCGGCTACGCCGCAGTTCGCCATGGCTAGTCCTCATCAATTTTTTTAATTTTGTCAGTAAACATATTTAAGCAATATTGTTGAACTCGACGAACCAAAAGTTTATTGAGTTTAGTCACTGTTTCGATGTAGCCTAGTTACCTTTGGTAGATAAGACGACGTAGTGAATATATATTGGAAAATATATTTAGTAGTATCGCTTGAGCAGAATTGAGGAGCAAATAAAATTCAATAATTCAAATTCTCCAATTGGATTCAGGGGAAATTGGAATATGCAAATTTGATTGACCAAAATAGAATTTTTTAATATTTGTTAGGATATCAGCGTTAGGTCAACCGCTAGATCCTAAAAAAAAATTTATTTTGAAAAATTTGATTTGACCCGAACAATAAATTAATTATTTATTGAAGAATGACTCATCAAAATTCACACTAAATGTATTATCTTTAACTATATCCAACCTAGGAACCTAAGACTTTTTATGCGAGGAACATTTGATATGACGAANATTTATTTTGAAAAATTTGATTTGACCCGAACAATAAATTAATTATTTATTGAAGAATGACTCATCAAAATTCACACCAAATGTATTATCTTTAACTATATCCAACCTAGGAACCTAAGACTTTTTATGCGAGGAACATTTGATATGACGANCAAATGTATTATCTTTAACTATATCCAACCTAGGAACCTAAGACTTTTTATGCGAGGAACATTTGATATGACGAATATGCAGTGTGACGAACATTCGGTGTGACAAAGTCTATGGGAAACGAATATTCGATGTGACGAACTTTAATGTAACAAACATTCGGTGACACTAAATTACCGTTTGATGAATATTCGGTGCGAAGAAACGTTCTATAAAAAATATTGTTATAAAAATTTGGTCGCAAAATCTAAATGTGACAATAAGTCGCGGAAAAGGAAATGGAGTAGGGCAGAGAGTCAAAACAAATAAAAGTTTAAAACTAATTTTCTCACCTGTTGCTCTAAGGAAATTCAGAGTCAAGTGAGGTTGGTTTTGTAAATAGTGGGAACGAGTAACTCTTGGAGACAACTCAGTAAGCATTTGTATAGTTTATTCATGCTACCCAATGTATCATCACTTCAACTCACTAGTATAAAAGGCTCGCTATACTAATCTGGATTGCTGATGCAGCAACTGAAACCAAATTCAGCTATCACTTTTAGGTTTAGGTTCCATAAGAACCTGAATCTGATTTTATTCTGAACCTAATTTGGTAAATAAGTCCAAATGTTCTAATACCACAGAAAATTCGTTATCAATTTTATAGTTNAATTTGGTAAATAAGTCCAAATGTTCTAATACCACAGAAAATTCGTTATCAATTTTATAGTTCGAGTTTATCTAGTAAATGAGAATAACATGGTGTTCACAAATTGTATTTTTCTACTCCCTCTCACCAAACATATAATGTAATCAATCTTTCAAGGGCAATAGTGAGAAGGAATTCTCGCAACAAAATAACTTCGTTTTTGCAAATAATTTCAACAACTAACTGTAAGCGGGAGTTCATTAATTCAATTTCTGGTTTTCAAAGATATGGGTGGATAANTCGAGTTTATCTAGTAAATGAGAATAACATGGTGTTCACAAATTGTATTTTTCTACTCCCTCTCACCAAACATAATGTAATCAATCTTTCAAGGGCAATAGTGAGAAGGAATTCTCGCAACAAAATAACTTCGTTTTTGCATATAATTTCAACAACTAACTGTAAGCGGGAGTTCATTAATTCAATTTCTGGTTTTCAAAGATATGGGTGGATAANTATAATTTCAACAACTAACTGTAAGCGGGAGTTCATTAATTCAATTTCTGGTTTTCAAAGATATGGGTGGATAAACTGGTTAAATATAGAATAAAAAAGGTTGACAGCAAGTATTAAAGTGCTTCTCCGAACAGTGATATGAAATTTCTTTTAAAGAAATAGAAAAATACACACTTTGACGGTTCCACTTCCTGACATCTTCGGTACAAAATCGGTTACTTGGCTAAAGAGAAGTTGACTCAATTTCTTGTGGGAGCACAGTTAGTATAAATGGAGAGTCAGGTGTGCGCAACAATGGATCGAGTTTGGCGTTTCCAACCGCTCATTTATTCCTTCTTTTGTTTTATCCACAATTATTCGGGAAATATTCGCTAAAATACTTAATGGATGGAATGTATTAATATGTTCTGCCAAAAATAAAAGATTATCCTTGAAGAAAGTATTGAGTACGAAGTTCACACAATGGAAATGTGATAAGTATTTGCTCGTAAAGTTAATTTAGTAATTTCTTCAGAAAGTGTCTACCAACTTATCTGAAATCCTCAGAGTGAAAATTTTAGCAGAAGTTGGTCATTCAGTTTCACCAACCCTAACCATCCTGAATATGAGCATCAGGAATTTTGCACTAGTTTCATTTTAAAATGCTGGGTTTAGAATGAAAACGTTAAAATTGTCGCTACTGCTCTCCATGATTCCCGGTTTGTCCTAAGACTTTAAACTTTAAACATTGGGAGTAGATTTTTGGAGTCAGAAATCCGGCAATACAAAATATGGAAATTGCAACAAATATTTGATGCTAAAGAAAGGTCTGTGAGAATGGAGGAAATAAATCTGATATACTCATTTGCGAATGTTGGAAAATAGTTATGTTTCCTAGAATCATGACTGACTCTCAAGCTCAAAGAAGTCAGTCATCAAATGACTCCCTACTTCAAAAAACCATGAGAGTCAGTCAGAATTATTAATTCGGAATAAGAGTCATGGAGAACAGTAACTGGTGCTAAAGTCGGGACCTTTTCGATTAGGTCATAGCTTCGGCAAAATTAGATCTGCCATAAGTACGAAACTTCCTCTTAAGTTAGAGCAAGTTTTAACCTGAGTCGTAAAATTCTACATTGAAACGAGTTTGATCCATATAAGTCGCAAATACTCCACCTCCTCAATGAGGATGACCCGGATCGGTGGATAGATTTTTGCAAATGGACTCGTGATATGTATCATGTAATCCAGAATGCATCATATTCAGTGACGAATGCACGTGCATTGAACGACTATGTCAACCAGCAGAATTATCGTTTTAAAAAAGTGATAAATTGCAACGATATAGAAATTAGTATTTCACATAATACCGAGAAAAATAGTATACCGATTGTGGGATAGTGAAGCATAGCTCCTATACCCACGGGATAGTGAGCATAGAGAGGATATGGGCTAATTAGTCTTCCCCGTTTCTGCCAAGAGATGAGGAGAAGCACAAAGTCTTCCCCGTCTCTGCCAAGAGATGAGGAGAAGCACAGATGACACTAGCAAAAAAGACTTAGTTGGTGATAACTGGTGGATTATCATGATATAGTCAAGGTTTGAAACAGCATTTTCCCAATCGGCTCTGTAGCACAAATGGTAGTNAACAGCATTTTCCCAATCGGCTCTGTAGCACAAATGGTAGTGCGTTGGGTCCGGAATACCCAAGACGTGGGATCATACCCTACCAGAGACCATCTTTTTGGGTTAATCGCTGTTTCAAGCCTTGGCGGGGTAGTCATATCCCGTCACGATTCATNACTCCTATACCCGATTAAAGTCTTCCCCGTTTCTGCCAAGAGATGAGGAGAAGCACAAAGTCTTCCCCGTCTCTACCAAGAGATGAGGAGAAGCACAGATGACACTAGCAAAAAAGACTTAGTTGGTGATAACTGGTGGTGGATTATCATGATATAGTCAAGGTTTGAAACAGCATTTTCCCAATCGGCTCTGTAGCACAAATGGTAGTGCGTTGGGTCCGGAATACCCAAGACGTGGGATCATACCCCACCAGAGACCATCTTTTTGGGTTAATCGCTGTTTCAAGCCTTGGCGGGGTAGTCATATCCCGTCACGATTCATGATTATTAGAATTGGTGGAGTTATAAAACTATCAAAGTTTCCTACAAAATTCTTCGCTCTATACGGTGATGGAATATAAAGTTCTGTTTCAGGTTCATGAAAAAAAATTGCATCTGAACTAGAACCTGCTTCTTCAGGTCTATTTTCAGCATTGGTACAGAACCTGCACCTACTTTTCCAGGTCCAGGTTCTTCAATAATCTGAAGCTGAATCTTTTAACCTGCGGCAACTCTGCCGCGAATAAATGACTTGTACAAATCTATTAGAGTCGAGGAAAGCAACAAGAAAATAAAGGTAAAGGAGGACAAACAAAACTAGGGACACTCTGACGGCTTATATGCTTTGAAATATGTGAAATCGTACTAAATAAAATAAAAAATTCTCATCAGGCTACTTAAAGCAAAGTTTTGGCCAACTGACAGCTGGAACTTTACTGACTCCTACTCTCCAAATTCAGTTCTCTTACTTTAGTGTCAAAGGAATGAGAAAGCAGCACTACCTAAATTATTACTATGTGATGCATTCAGAAATCCTTACAAAATGAATAAAAATTAAGTTCTCTGTTGACACAACGCAGAATAAACAGCATAACCAACAAAAGAAATGATGACTAGTCCATCTGGAAACACAAAATATGCAAAAAAACAGGACACATTTCTAACTAGCAAATTGTTCGGACACTAAGCTCGAAGCAAAACTAAAAATGAATGATAATTATTTTAATTTGTAATAATATCTTTGCTGTATCCTCTACATAAAAATTCATGCTTTGAGTCGTTGCGTCACGACTCAACGTTGCATTGATTGGATGAAAAGGCAAGAATAAAATCACATATCCGATTATTGGCTGTGCCTGAAAATTATCCACTTAAATCAACATTGCAGAAAGTTTCTCAACAAAGACTTCGATTCGAACTCAGTGTGACATAATTCTGATTCACTGATTACTGACTAAGAATCTAATTGTAGAGTCCATTAGGGCTGGGATATTTGTGCATTCAATATTTCTAATTAGTTCCCTTGATTTAAGTAGACCGATAGAACATAACAGCTATTACAAAGCGCCGCGACATTTAAAAAAAGTTATGCTGTAATTAGACAAACAAAACAGCTATAATTAATAAATGCTATTAATAATAAATAATAATTATTAATAATAATAAATTACAAATNAGTTATGCTGTAATTACAAACAAAACAGCTATAATTAATAAATGCTATTAATAATAAATAATAATTATTAATAATAATAAATTACAAATAAATAATCAATTAATTTAATAGCAAAAAAATTTAATTTAATTACTTCATC
Organism: Holacanthella duospinosa; assembly: GCA_002738285.1. Lineage (NCBI taxonomy): Eukaryota > Metazoa > Arthropoda > Collembola > Poduromorpha > Neanuridae > Holacanthella > Holacanthella duospinosa. The sequence goes on along the minus strand of NIPM01000051.1, from coordinate 366,572 downwards.
AAATATTAAGTATCATAGCAACGATTTGATTTAATAGCAATAAGCAAAGTGGTCACAGTTCTCATTTGTGACTCTACAATGTATAAAAGAAATTTTGTTTCATTCAACAATTTGGTAAAGCATTCGATGTGGAATGCTTGGAATTTTCTACAGTATTCGTAATAATTGAATGAAATATTCACAAAGTATATCAAATTCAGACAAAACGATATGTGGTGTATACTATAGTCATAGAAATAAGTAGATACAAAGATCCTCCGTGTGGACTGATGATGCGAAGTGTCTATTTGCATAAGAATTCACCAGGATTATTGTATACTTTTAGAAAAAGGTCTCCAGAATTGAATAAAATAAATCCTTAAATCTCTTTGTCAAAAAAATCCTCTAATCCCGGCAATATGAAAAAGGCAAAGGAAGTTTGTCAAACGGAAGTCCGTATGATGAACTTCAAGCAAAATGGAAAAAAAAGTTCAAAGTCATCTGTATATGTCGTTAAGAGAATGGATAATTATTAGTTACCATACTACCACCCCCTGGAGATAAGATTCCACTAACGACCCTTTTCAGCAGTTTCATGAAAAGAATATATCTCAGTTTTGCCCGAAAATTGGGACTTGAAGTGAATATCAACTAGTCGGACTAATACAGTAAAAGTAAATTTTTTGTAAATATGAGAAATTATTTACTGTTTAGAAAATTGATAATTTCCAAGTCGTAAGGGACATCTGCTCAACTCCAGTGTGTTGCCAAGTCCTTAGACAAAGTGATACCTTATCGATTTTCTCAACAACCTTTTCATGTTTTTCTAAAAGCGCAAGAAATTGTTATATTTTAATAATTTGTGAATTACTAAACAAAGTAAATCCATGGCCGTTAGTCATTTAGTAATTTTTAATTTTCTTTAGTCAACTTTTTTCACCAAAGGTACTAGGTTGTTAGAGTTTAAATTTAACTTCAAAGATTATAAGAATTGTTAAGCAAAATTGTAAATTAAATTTCTAAAAACCTCCATAGGGTACATATCAAGTCCCGTCACCTCCTAATTACTGAGGTGGAATGAAGTGCAGAGAGACTTATACAAATTTTAAAGTTACTCTATGTTTAAAAGTATACATTTTATAAACTTGAAATCAGCGTTTTTACGAGTTCCATATACTAAGAATGTAGGCAAATTCAATTTGTTACATTGAAAACTTCGTAAACATTTTTTAAATACATTGTGTTGCTTTCGGCAACGTTGGCTTTAAGTATCAACGTCACCAACCTTAGGATTACTGAAGTATATTTTGGCTCAACCGCGAAGCAAGTGGAATAATTTACAGCTGGATTTGTTAAAAAAAAATTAATTTCCTACTATTTTATAACAATGCCAATGTATATCTGTCGTTATTCATGCACTATTTACTATAAACCTAACCTAATGACAAATTTCTGGAAAGACAGTCTGGCAGACAGACGGACAGATGCGTCGATTACAATACTCTCCTACCAGTCACATAGTCAACATGATTTCAAATTATTCTCGGTGCTATTTAATAGTGTTTACTTTATCAATTGTTGTCAACCTACTTGTAACATCTAGACACAGCATGTAAATATACGAGTACATCATTGATTCTTACGAAGAAAATTGGAATTAGTCACCAATCTTCTCATTCGTCAGAAAATGAGTTTTGCCTTCGTGAGTATCTTTACTTTATTCGTGCATAAAGGAATTAATTTGTAATTACATTAGGGCATTCAAGTTTTCCATGATAGGAAAAGTTTCGACTTAGAAACATTTAGAGATCATCCATTTTAGTCCAGCCCCTATTTCTCACTTTCACTATCAGAATACTGTAGAGTCGCACAAATATGCATATTTGCAAGTCCAGGATTTAGGTTTGTATCTTTTAGGAATGATTAGCTATATGAAATTTAGTTTTCCCTATGTGGATTTAACTTAATGACAAAATATCATCTTGGGAGACAAACAAATTCAATTGTGTAGTTTGCGCTTTGATGCCTTCTATGTAGGAATTTGTTATGTTATTTCCAGATTTGGCATATTATATCAATATTAAGTTCTTATAAACCGCTCTAGTTAAGTAATTTTGTGATATAATATTGGTCCAATTCCCGCAATTGTATAGAACGCTTCATAGTACTGTAGGACTATGAAACTATGAGATTAATACAACTATGAAACGTGACTCATTTTGGAGGTCTCTGATTGGTTGAAAAAACTATGAGGCTCCCACTAGTTCTAATCAACTCAGAGGCATGTGTAAATGTCATAGTCCCTCAATTCAATCCTCTCCACTCAAACTCAAGAGAAACAAATTCTGTTTGAGAGGAGTTGTGGGGATGGGAACACATTTTCTCAACTCTGTAGTGACTTTATGAACACAGGCTAGTTGTCCCCTTGACAATCTTCCTTACACATTTCGGTTAATAATAGACAGTTGTTAATTCCATTCCAACTTTTCTAACATGTTCGTTCCCGTAAATTTTCTATAGTCTCAAAGTACTATGAACCTTGATACTATCAGGCGCTCTATAAAATTACGGGAATTGGCCCATTATGTTGGGAAAATTTAACACATTAGAAACATTCTATAAAATTTTTTTAGACTATCAGCTGTAACAATAACTATGCTACGTTGTTCTATTTGATGGAAAAATACCTGATCTAAAGTTTTCTAAGCGCAAGGAATTTTTCTAACAAATTTTTTTTTGGTAACAAGACACATTAAAAACATTAGGAAACAATTGTTTACGCATCGAGTAATCTAAAATACAGGAAATCTCAAGTCAGGAAATTTCATACGAAAATAATTCCTGTTATGAAGCAAAATGCAAACTATGTGTGTTTTCACCCATGACCCACTAGTATCCCTAATCCTAACATGCAACTGGTCAGAAACGTTAGCAAAATTAATTATTAATTACACAGTAGATGTTCAAAATAAAATAATCCACTTCAGCGGAAGAAAACTTAATTCATTCTTGGCGTCTTCGAATGGGACAATAAATGTTTCTGACCCTCTTGTCCGTTAAGTTTAGAGGTAGTAATGGATCGTGTTACTAACTAGAATGTTTTCGAAATACTCTTGTCACTATAGAGAATATAAGTAATTATGATGTACGAAGACAGATTGCTGAAATATGTGAAGAAACGCCTTGCAAACTTCAGTGGATAAGTAACTTTTTAGAATTATTTTTCTGCTTGAAGGTCAGTTGCCCAACTTGGTTACGTGGAGTTGATCGTTTAGAACAATAAGTTAAAGTTTTTGCTAGGTAATATTTTCTGGGCGCATTGTAATGTTCATGGAGTAATAAAACCAGTATGATTTAATATTCTTTAGAGTAAACTCTCTTTAACTTTCACTTTTGTGGAATTTAAGTGTAGGATAAATCTTTAGCCCAAGAACTTGGCAACTTAAGACAATAAGAGACTGAATTTGGTGAGATTTAGGTTTTCGATGATTACNTGACAAATTTCTGGAAAGACAGTCTGGCAGACAGACGGACAGATGCGTCGATTACAATACTCTCCTACCAGTCATATAGTCAACAGGATTTCAAATTATACTCGGTGCTATTTAATAGTGTTTACTTTATCAATTGTTGTCAACCTACTTGTAACATCTAGACACAGCATGTAAATATACGAGTACATCATTGATTCTTACGAAGAAAATTGGAATTAGTCACCAATCTTCTCATTCGTCAGAAAATGAGTTTTGCCTTCGTGAGTATCTTTACTTTATTCGTGCATAAAGGAATTAATTTGTAATTACATTAGGGCATTCAAGTTTTCCATGATAGGAAAAGTTTTGACTAAGAAACATTTAGAGATCATCCATTTTAGTCCAGCCCCTATTTCTCACTTTCACTATCAGAATACTGTAGAGTCGCACAAATGTGCATATTTGCAAGTCCAGGATATAGGTTTGTATCTTTTAGGAATGATTAGCTATATGAAATTTAGTTTTCCCTATGTGGATTTAACTTAATGACAAAATATCATCTTGGGAGACAAACAAATTCAATTGTGTAGTTTGCGCTTTGATGCCTTCTATGTAGAAATTTGTTATGTTATTTCCAGATTTGGCATATTATATCAATATTAAGTTCTTATAAACCGCTCTAGTTAAGTAATTTTGTGATATAATATTGGTCCAATTCCCGCAATTGTATAGAACGCTTCATAGTACTGTAGGACTATGAAACTATGAGATTAATACAACTATGAAACGTGACTCATTTTGGAGGTCTCTGATTGGTTGAAAAAACTATGAGGCTCCCACTAGTTCTAATCAACTCAGAGGCATGTATAAATGTCATAGTCCCTCAATTCAATCCTCTCCACTCAAACTCAAGAGAAACAAATTCTGTTTGAGAGGAGTTGTGGGGATGGGAACACATTTTCTCAACTCTGTAGTGACTTTATGAACACAAGCTAGTTGTCCCCTTGACAATCTTCCTTACACATTTCGGTTAATAATAGACAGCTGTTAATTCCATCCCAACTTTTCTAACATTTTAGTTCCCGTAAATTTTCTATAGTCTCAAAGTACTATGAACCTTGATACTATCAGGCGCTCTATAAAATTACGGGAATTGGCCCATTATGTTGGGAAAATTTAACACATTAGAAACATTCTATAAAATTTTTTTAGACTATCAGCTGTAACAATAACTATGCTACGTTGTTCTATTTGATGGAAAAATACCTGATCTAAAGTTTTCTAAGCGCAAGGAATTTTTCTAACAAATTTTTTTTTGGTAACAAGACACATTAAAAACATTAGGAAACAATTGTTTACGCATCGAGTAATCTAAAATACAGGAAATCTCAAGTCAGGAAATTTCATACGAAAATAATTCCTGTTATGAAGCAAAATGCAAACTATGTGTGTTTTCACCCATGATCCACTAGTATCCCTAGTCCTAACATGCAACTGGTCAGAAACGTTAGCAAAATTAATTATTAATTACACAGTAGATGTTCAAAATAAAATAATCCACTTCAGCGGAAGAAAACTTAATTCATTCTTGGCGTCTTCGAATGGGACAATAAATGTTTCTGACCCTCTTGTCCGTTAAGTTTAGAGGTAGTAATGGATCGTGTTACTAACTAGAATGTTTTCGAATTACTCTTGTCACTATAGAGAATATAAGTAATTATGATGTACGAAGACAGATTGCTGAAATATGTGAAGAAACGGCTTGGAAACTTCAGTGGATAAGTAACTTTTTAGAATTATTTTTCTGCTTGAAGGTCAGTTGCCCAACTTGGTTACGTGGAGTTGATCGTTTAGAACAATAAGTTAAAGTTTTTGCTAGATAATATTTTCTGGGCGCATTGTAATGTTCATGGAGTAATAATACCAGTATGATTTAATATTCTTTAGAGTAAACTCTCTTTAACTTTCACTTTTGTGGAATTTAAGTGTAGGATAATTTTTTAGCCCAAGAACTTGGCAACTTAAGACAATAAGAGACTGAATTTGGTGAGATTTAGGTTTTCGATGATTACTNTTTAGCCCAAGAACTTGGCAACTTAAGACAATAAGAGACTGAATTTGGTGAGATTTAGGTTTTCGATGATTACTATTTCGTGATCATAATATTTCCCGTTAATTGGAACTACTTTGTTGCTAAAGCAAACGGTTCACATAAGCTTAGCTTAAGATATTGGATTCACTTTAGCATAACAAACCTAATCCACGATTATCTCCCTCAAATTTATTTATGTGTAACATCAGCCATTATTTTTGGGCAATTGTTTTTGGGAGGTATTGGTTACGGAACTGTAATTTCACGATTTAACTCATACTCTATTTTGAATTTTTAAAATTGTAATCTCGGATTCGTTGTAAAACAACAAGAATTTTAAAGAATTTTTCAACTAAGAAGTAAAAAATCGAATATTTTTTAGGTACTAGTTTAGTAGCAAGAAGGTGTAATCATTGTGGTTGCTACCTGTCAGTACTATTGAATGCAATTTCAGAGAAGTGAAGCTATTCATAAATTGAAGCCAAATATTGCATCTCGTGAAATTGATACGGAAAGTATTTTTATTAGTATAAAAGCCATACACTATGACGTATCTGAATGTAAACATCTGATTAACAAGGCGCAACAAAAACTTCTATTTTTGTCTTAATATTATGCCATTTAAATTTAAAATGATGCTTTTTGATGCTCTGAAAGTTAAGTTCCATATAATTCTTTTCATGCCATGTTTCCAAGAAGAATGTTTTTTGATGCGCAATTTTAAATACTGCTTTTTTAATTCTCGATATATTTATGTTAATTGACTCCATATCTTCTAAATCGGCATCAAAAAAAATTAAAATGGCAGAAAATGAGTGAACAAGAAAAGGTGTTTTAATGCGTATAATGCTGTGGTGGGCCTTGCTGATTAAATAATTCCCAATCCCATTTCTTCCAAAAATATTGAAATGTATTATAAATTGTCGACTTTTCAGCAATTGAATCAACGATGTAAATTTTCTTAAACTAGTGTTTACTCTGAATACGAAAATTTTTCAAATTTAACATTGCGCAATGATAAAACATTTTGTCTGTTATAACTAAGTTTTTCACGATTTAAAAACAAAATTTTTACAAGGTTTCGCAAAAAAATTTTATTTTATTTTTTATTTTATATATATCACACTATTAAATTTTATTTCTTAATAATTCTTCTTACTTGTTTTTAGAATAATAAAACTAAAACTATTACCTTAGCTTTTTTATAGTTCTAATTTGTGTTCAATTTTTTATTCTTAATGGATATAGTGATTTTGCCATTTCTGGACACTGTTTTTCAGACCAAATCAGTGAACTTATAAAAATAAATCTCGGAAGATTCGAGGGTTAAAAGTAAAGTATCTCGACGTAACTAGTTTAGCTTGAATCAGTATGATGTCTCAAATAAATAAACCGTAAAGCTTGACTCAACATTTATCAACTTCTGAAAATGCATCTTCCACTTTTCCATCCAAATGTCACTTTTCTCCTTAAAAGATAAAAAATCTTCCTCTTTCTTACAAATTATGTTTTAATGGAACCTCAGTTTATAGTAACATGTGAAATTTGTATCAATGTCATAGTTCACTGTATCATATAAGTAATAACTACTAGTTTCCCTGAAATTTATAACAGCCTAAGTGTTAACATTTGATAACACAAGCCTAAAACTCGAAGAAATTTTAATAAAATCTATAATTTCTCTGTAAACAATTGCAGTCTGAAAAGAGAATGATAAAGGATGTTTACATCAGATTTTGAAATATATTACAAATATATTCTTCTGATTTATTCAAAATATGGGTAACAACCCGTGGCAACTGCCAACTGGGGCAGAGATTAGTGGATGACAAAGGAGAGGAGGTGAGTGGATAGCTAGGGATGGTAGGAGAAGAAGGATGAGGATGGATGGATGAATGGAAATAGGAATATGAAAAGAGAATTGTGGATTACGGTAGGGGAGATGGTTCGATAAGTGAGACGGTAAGATTACATGTAAGATGAATTAATAAACAGAGATTGGTGGCTATGCAGATAGAGATGGGAAGAAGCATTAGGATAAGTTGGTAGATAATTAAATACTAGAAGATGAGTAGAGATTATAAGATGACGGGAAGAAAAATGGTTGGAAGAGTGGAAGTAAGAAAATGAGTACAAATGGCAGGCTGACAAACGGATATACAAAGGGCCCAGAGAAGGTTGGCAAACAGTCACGTATCAGGTGGAGTTATATGGAGGGAGATTAATGTCAAGACGCGCCTAACCCCTGCGCGCAACAAAGTAATGCAGCACACTCACCAAAGTCGGGGTATCAGTTTTCGTCAAACTCATTTCAGTTTTTGTCAAACCGAGACACTCACCAAAACCCAGACTCTCACCAAAACCCTGATTCTCACCTAAACCCTCGTGTCTCGGTTTTGGTGAGAGTCTGGGTTTTAGTAAGAGTCTGGGGTTTGGTGCGTGTCTCGGTTTTGGTGAGAGTCTGGGTATTGGCGCGTGTCTCGGTATTGGTGCGTGTTTCGGTTTTTGTGAGTGTCTCGGTTTTGGTGAGTCTCGGTTTGACGAAAACTGAAATGAGTTTGACGAAAACTGAAATTCCGACTTTGGTGAGTGTGCTGCATTACTTTGGTGCGCGCAGGAATTAGGTGAGGTTTGACATTAACCTGTCTCCAAACTATGGAGGGAGATTAATTTATTCTACAATGGCAAATCCTCCACTTGGTTATGTACAGTTGAATGTTTAGAACAATAAGTTAGATTTTTTGTTTTGCCAACATGGCTCTCTGTATCAAACATTTGCAAGATTATCCATAAAAGTCAAGATAGTTGAAAATTAGATATAAATTTGAGGTACATATATAAGCTATTTACACTAAAACTTTTCCACTTGCCATTATTATGAGAAATATCATAATTGAGATGATTCGACTGCCTGTTTTATTGAAGTTTAGCAAAATGAAGAACTAAAAGACGAATATGCACTAAAACTTTTATTTATTCTTCTATTATTTNTTATTGAAGTTTAGCAAAATGAAGAACTAAAAGACGAATATGCACTAAAACTTTTATTTATTCTTCTATTATTTCAGCAGCTGAAGAACTCAACAGTTATTCGTATTTGTTTGCTTTTTGCCATAAAGGAAACAAATTGATAGTAACATTTCTTAGTAAGAAATTTAAATTCTTTCAAAAGTTTTACCAATGACTCGAAACCACTTTTATACCTAAACATCTTCTAGTTTAGAGTTTTGAGCTACTTACAAATGTCTTGGAAATAGATACTTACTATTTTAATGTGTATAATGTAAGTATATTCCCTCCTACATTTCTAGGAAGGAGTCAGTTGATAGTCATTTCAATTAAGTACAACGAAATTGAATTTTATAAAAAGGTAGTAAACAGAAAACCCAATTTGGCTGACAAGATAATAATTAGATATTAGATATGATCAAATTCAAAATGATTTTGTTACTAGAAAATTACCTACTATGTAACTCAACTATGGCATGTTTTTAGTTTTTATAATACATCGAGTATAAAAAAATTATAATTGTGAGAAATTTTATTAAGGATTAAATAACATAATCAGTATTAACGGCAGAAGAACACGTAAAATGAACGTCGGCGTAAAACCATACGTCGTTGAGACAAAAATGATGTAAGCAACCGTAACTACTAAGCAGCTCAGGTGGCAATATTTAAATTTCATTGTTGGCTGAAATATTTCCTTATCCAAACTNACCGTAACTACTAAGCAGCTCAGGTGGCAATATTTAAATTTCATTGTTGGCTGAAATATTTCCTTATCCAAACTGGTTTTTGTGGACTCAAACCGACGCAACATGTGATTGAAACAGTGGTGTCTACGATTTATGCAGGTTTAGACAAACATTAACCATTAAAAACNCCGACGCAACATGTGATTGAAACAGTGGTGTCTACGATTTATGCAGGTTTAGACAAACATTAACCATTAAAAACTCGTATTGATACCTCTGAATACAAATGCGTATAACATGAACGCTTTAGTAGGCGTAATACATTTTATGCATATAAATTTTACCTTATTGACTATTGATACTCATAACTTATGAGTATCAATAGTCAATAATTGATAATCATTACATAGCTTATGAGTCTTAAGCTATGTAATGCTTATCAAATTTTTCAAATTCATTGGTGCAAAATTAAGATTTTTGAAGAAACAAATGGCTCAAATATTCTCACATTGTCATTCACCACGTTTAGAACTCATTAACAGTAAAGCAAAGCAAGTTGTGGCCTTGGCGTTTCTAGAAAAGTCAGGAAATTGGTACTTTTCTTACCAAAGTATTTATAACGGCACATAAAAATAACTTCCAGCTAAACCCGTNTTATTGAAGTTTAGCAAAATGAAGAACTAAAAGACGAATATGCACTAAAACTTTTATTTATTCTTCTATTATTTTAGCAGCTGAAGAACTCAACAGTTATTCGTATTTGTTTGCTTTTTGCCATAAAGGAAACAAATTGATAGTAACATTTTTTAGTAAGAAATTTAAATTCTTTCAAAAGTTTTACCAATGACTCGAAACCACTTTTATACCTCAACATCTTCTAGTTTAGAGTTTTGAGCTACTTACAAATGTCTTGGAAATAGATACTTACTATTTTAATGTGTATAATGTAAGTATATTCCCTCCTACTAGGAAGGAGTCAGTTGATATTCATTTCAATTAAGTACAACGAAATTGAATTTTATAAAAAGGTAGTAAACAGAAAACCCAATTTGGCTGACATGATAATAATTAGATATTAGATATGATCAAATTCAAAATGATTTTGTTACTAGAAAATTACCTACTATGTAACTCAACTATGGCATGTTTTTAGTTTTTATAATACATCGAGTATAAAAAAAATTATAATTGTGAGAAATTTTATTAAGGATTAAATAACATAATCAGTATTAACGGCAGAAGAACACGTAAAATGAACGTCGGCGTAAAAGCATACGTCGTTGAGACAAAAATGATGTAAGCAGCCGTAACTACTAAGCAGCTCAGGTGGCAATATTTAAATTTCATTGTTGGCTGAAATATTTCCTTATCCAAACTGGTTTTTGTGGACTCAAACCGACGCAACATGTGATTGAAACAGTGGTGTCTACGATTTATGCAGGTTTAGACAAACATTAACCATTAAAAACGCGTATTGATACATCTGAATACAAATGCGTATAACATGAATGCTTTAGTAGGCGTAATACATTTTATGCATATAAATTTTACCTTATTGACTATTGATACTCATAACTTATGAGTATCAATAGTCAATAATTGATAATCATTACATAGCTTATGAGTCTTAAGCTATGTAATGCTTATCAAATTTTTCAAATTCATTGGTGCAAAATTAAGATTTTTGAAGAAACAAATGGCTCAAATATTCTCGCATTGTCATTCACCACGTTTAGAACTCATTAACAGTAAAGCAAAGCAAGTTGTGGCCTTGGCGTTTCTAGAATAGTCAGGAAATTGGTACTTTTCTTACCAAAGTATTTATAACGGCACATAAAAATAACTTCCAGCTAAACCCGTCAAAAATTTATAATATATGATTAATTACTAAAAAACAACAGTAATATCTCTTATACCAGTGCTAAATTGTTAGTCTAGCTTAATCTGTTCATATCAGCATTCGATTGGGTTTGCAAAGGGTTAGAGCCAAACTTTAAAAAAAAANTAGTCTAGCTTAATCTGTTCATATCAGCATTCGATTGGGTTTGCAAAGGGTTAGAGCCAAACTTTAAAAAAAAAACGAAAAAACTTCAATAAACATGAAAAAAATTGGAACAAAGTAAGTCATTAGGGAATTAAATCACNAAAAAAAAAACGAAAAAACTTCAATAAACATGAAAAAAATTGGAACAAAGTAAGTCATTAGGGAATTAAATCACCATAGAAATATCTGCTTTTATATTTGAAAAACAAATAAACATCTACGCAGTTGGGATATAGGGAATGCTAGTAAAGATATGTTGAATAATTCTGCTGAAATAACAACGCACAATTTCTTTGGTGTCAGAGATGCTCAAATAGATGAGTAGTGAACATTAAAAAGATTTTCTTGCACACTATACAATGGATATGAGAAAAACCACTGCACTTTACTGTCTGATTCTGGATTCTGAACTTGGCCATCTATATAGTATATAGTATATAAACTAGTATACCTCACTGTCACTATTAATTTCTGTCNATTCTGAACTTGGCCATCTATATAGTATATAGTATATAAACTAGTATACCTCACTGTCACTATTAATTTCTGTCCGGCGATTGCGTTAGAGTATATGTTTCCTATAGCAAATAGAATATTTAGATATAGGTAGTCTTAGAAAAATTGAAGTAGTCATTTTAATGACCAAATCCAAAACGCCTTACACACTAACGTTAAATATTAAACAAAAGGTTACTCGGTATTAAAAAAGAAATATGGTGCAAATTTGGCTAAGCATAAATTTGCTAGCAAAATAGGTAGTTACACTTAATATGAAAACCAAAATTGTGAAATTGACCAGTACCCAATTTGATGACCTTTCCCGTAACATTTAGNTTACACTTAATATGAAAACCAAAATTGTGAAATTGACCAGTACCCAATTTGATGACCTTTCCCGTAACATTTAGTAGATAAACAAGAATAATAATTCTCTAGCAAAATCATTGCTTAGTTACTCATTAGTATACACTGAAACTGTCAAATTGACCAATATCCGATCCGGTTGACTCGTGACTTTTCCGTTCACACATAGTAAATCAAGAAAAGAATCTGTTATGATAACAATAAACAGAATTAATCCAAATCTACTAAGAGTTAAGCAAAACATCAGTAGTCGTTGTATCAGTTATTTGACAAGTTTGAAATTTCAGTTTACGCTTATGGTCTAAGTTGAACTTTTTCTAATTATTTTTCATGTAATTTACAAAGTTTGTCAAGTTTTACATTGGTAATCAAATCACTCACTACATGTTCTTGCTGATGGAAATCTTACTAATTTTGAAATATAAAATCTATATACTTTCTCATTTGACGTCCTTGACGAAGGATTACCCAGAAGGAAGTGTGCCAGACGAAGCAAGATCGACAGCAATGGGTAGACCGCAGAAGAAGCAACAGTGTAATGCTTCGGAAATATTTGTTGACACAAAAAGGAAACCTGCTTATTCTAGTATTGAAACAAAAAGTGGAGGAAAAAATTAGATTACAGATACTCTGATGATATGGTTTACCAAAAGGTTGGTTGTTCATAGGAAGATAAGCCGAAACTTGAATGAAAATTTTACGTTGATTCAAAGCAGCAATCTGCTTTTACTAAAAGCATCAAGGCAAATTTTGTGTAGTAGCAGTATAAAATATGCTTTGAATGAAATTTAAAATGTTCGGTCGGTAATGCAAGGAAAAAAATAGTTGGCATCATGAAAAAATGTGTCTAGCATAGCCGCAAAAAATCATGCTGAGAAAAAATAAATATCTGCTTCTCTTATCATTCCATGTACATAAAGTTTGACGGGCACAATAAGGCAAAATGCTTATAGTAAACTAAAGAGTGGAGTGAACACAAAACATGGATATGTACTTTTCTAATCATTGCATTAACACATTGTGGTTTAAAATGATTTTAAAAATATGCGCATAGTAGCAGATAAACAGGAAACTTTTCATACAGTATCATAGGAAAATTAGCTTGAGGCAAACTTTATAAACTTGCATTTCCATTTGTTTCACCAAATATAGTTTTGTTCACACATTGCAAATTTTCTTAAAATAGCATCAACAAAAGTCAAATTCTTCAATTCTTCAATCATACCAGCTGCATAAAATTTAGTTAAGATCATCAAAAAAATGGCAAATTAGCATTTTAGAATCAAGTGGTAACAAAAACTTTTTCTCTATTGAGAGTATCACCACTTAAGATTTAGTATTTTTTAATAACAGTTTTATTTTATTACAGCAACGTATTCTTAGATTTAAAGAAATGTTTTAGATCATAGGAAAATATGAGCAAAATAGCAACACTAACTCAACTGGAAACTAATGTAAAAATACATATATCTCTTCTGTCATAGAATTAAAACAAAGTTTTGGTTAACATCGTTCGAAAATTGCTTGAACTGTCATCAACAAATTTGATTGGCAACAAAAGTATGATTAGACGAGTATTTTGAAAAAAAATAATCTTATACTAGTAATTGTATTGGAGGAATTGGAATGTTCCTGTCATCGCTTCAGTAAGTTGTATCTATAGTGATATGCAGTAATGATATTTGCAAAAACTGGGAATGGTTATAAACAGTCTACCTTTATGGCGGGTACAGAAACATATCGACAATCGCAAACATCCCTCCGTGATAAGCTGTTTACTGTTGAAAATAAAAATTCGAATTGAAATTCTGATATTTGTTTTGCTCCTCAAGTACAAGTAAACATTTTAAAACTAATTTAAAACTGATACATCCGTTTTATTTTTACATATGTTGTTAGGAACCGCCTGATATTGAAATAAACACAATGGTTAGCCTGCGACTGCTAACCATAGACCACTGAAAGCAATATTATCCAACGGTAAAATGGATCGAATCTCGAAATAAACAAAATTTATTATTTTGCAATGAATTTTTCTTCACGGTTCTATTCATTCTATCATATTTTTTTACAATCCTATTGTTTCTCACCATTATGTTTTTCAAAGTTATCATATGGAATCACTACATACTGGCATATCAGGATTATAGTTTACTTGCATATCCGAACCAATTAATTTATTCGTTATGGCTGTACTATAAAACCTTTTTATCTGAAAAGGATTGAAATTCTCACTCAGATTAATACCAGCCTGATTAAAAACATATAATTGTTTAAGATTGACAAAAACGAATGCAATGCAACAGTGCACTACATGTATATGTAAGTTAAATATATTTTTGGTAATTTTTTGGATTACTTAATTGATAGGTTGCTTTCTTGGGGTTGGGCTACAAAATTTGAAAACCTTGAAAAACTAATTCTGATGTTTCAAGTATGGTCGTTCCATTGCTCAGATAAATAATTATTTTATGTATAATAAGTCTCAGGAGAAATTTTTTTTTTAATTCTAAAGGAAGGCTTCTGTAAGACTCTTTGCTTAATATGAATAATGAAAATATTGAAAAATATCTGTATATAAAACATTTTGAAATTTTTAAAGGGGACTTCTTTTAATTTTTGTTCAATGCTGCATGTTGAAAATTTTTCTTGGTTACACTTAATAACTCAAGCTGGATTTAAGAAAATATCCCAAGTAATATAGTAAAGGTAGATTTCAAATAGGACAAGAATTTGGGATAAAATTTGACAGAGTAGCTACAGTGAACATCGATTATAAGATTTCCTAACTACACAAACTCGGGTGTTAGATCTAAACACATTTTTATATTTTGATCAAGCTTAATGCAGAGAAATGTGTCAGCAGACCATATAGTTATAACAAACGGATTGATTTTATGGCTCCTGAACGTTTTCTTATGACCAATATGTACTGTAAATGAATTTAATGAAATTGCTCTGTGACAAGTAAGAGGCAGAGCCCAATTTCAAAGGAAGAATGAAAGCGAAATGGAGAACCTATGTTCAAAGATTCCATTGGCCTTCGTTTTTACTTTCTCTCTCACTTCAAAACTGCAGCTTGTTACCGTTTTCATATAAGGAAGTGTCATCAAATTCGGCAAGTTGCTATAAGCACACTTTAACAGTAGATTCTGGTTGTATTAAAAGTGGACGGACTCAAGAAATTGATGAAATTTATTACAGCCGTATAATATACAGGCTGCCAAATTAAAAATAACGTCACCGTGTTAAAAATTATCAGGCAAAGTGTAATTTGTGACATGGAAATACATAATAGAGGCTAGAAAGTAATCTACGCTATTAAAATATGCTTCTTTTAATTGGTGACCTAAAATTGGTCACCTTTCAACCCTAGCGGTTATTTGTTTTTAGAAACATCACAAACAGCGGTTTATAATGTGCCGAGGACGTATCCAGCTAACCTTTTCAGTCTCGTTTCCATTTGATGAGTTATTAGGCAAAAAAGTTAATATCGTTTTCCGTAAAAACTCGCTGTACAAACACATTGAGTTAGAACTTTCAACGAACAATAAAAGTTTAATTTTTTATCACATTTAATTTTACGCAAACCCGCTTTACCTGTTCTCAGATCAGATGGTTTTGTATTGCACCCATCATGAGTTTCAGTGTATGTGGAATGTTGAAGAGAAACTAGGTAACCTAATTTTCCATTGGGGGGATACGTCTTTGCCGAGCTTGTAGTTACTATCACCTTAATGAGGCAATAGACCTTGTGCCTTAATCTAGCCGAAAATTTAATATAATCGGGTATAATAAGCCATACAAGTTAACTTGCAAACTTCTATTTTCCCAGCGAAGAGTAAGGGGTTGGGTCCATTAATATGTAAAAACCGGAGTTACTACAATCGGAATCCAATGTATGTGGCCATTTGAAAATTTCAATTGAGGATCAATTTTTATATCCGTAATAGCGGCATCATTCATGCAGTCCGCTATGTTGCTTGTGAAATACGGCATGTGTATTCGATGTNATCTAGCCGAAAATTTAATATAATCGGGTATAATAAGCCATACAAGTTAACTTGCAAACTTCTATTTTCCCAGCCAAGAGTAAGGGGTTGGGTCCATTAATATGTAAAAACCGGAGTTACCACAATCGGAATCCAATGTATGTGGCCATTTGAAAATTTCACTTGAGGGTCAATTTGTATATCCGTAATAGCGGCATCATTCATGCAGTCCGCTATGTTGCTTGTGAAATACGGCATGTGTATTCGATGTTNTATATCCGTAATAGCGGCATCATTCATGCAGTCCGCTATGTTGCTTGTGAAATACGGCATGTGTATTCGATGTTATTTTGTTATTTTTAGCTATTTTTGCATAGATTTTTTATAGCAGGTTTTCACGATATTCGGGTACAAGCGTGCTAATCTTTTGAACCATTTTTAGCTTTATTATATAATGCAAAGAAATACGCATATATAGAGAACCCATACAACTAGTAGATTCAATGTGGTTTTCGATAAATAATATTCTACGAAATGATCAAATTGAATAAAATTAGCACAGTAGGTCAGTCAATAAGGTAGAAATAAGATTACCGAAAAATTTTTGGTAATAAAGAGGACTGGAAAAATCAATATCCATGGTGAAAGTTGGAGTAACTGCAGGGCAAACGTATGTACACATCTAGAAAGTGTGAACTGCACAACGCATTTAGGAAAAAAATGAGGAAATTGGATAACTCCGATTTCACTCCAAGCTAACTCACTTTTTACGTGTAAACTTACTTTGACCGTTCCGTGTAACCACTAAGTATTTAAGTGTTAAGCTTAATACAGAGGGTTACAAATGAATCAATTGTGTAGACTTGTTATGTCAATTGTGTAGAAAAGTTACTTGTTTCAGTTTGAATCCTTCATGCTCTCGCAAACTTGATTGTCAGCTTTCGCGCAATCCTCTTCAAGAATGTTAACTTCAGGCAGCATGCAATAATGATTACCATCAGTGTACATTTGCAGAAACATGTCTCCCAGACATTTTNTGTTAACTTCAGGCAGCATGCAATAATGATTACCATCAGTGTACATTTGCAGAAACATGTCTCCCAGACATTTTAAATTCGAATTAGGATTAAAAATAAGCTAGATACTGCATAACTTCAAAAACGGACCACCAATGGAATGATTCAGCCAACCATTGAATGACACATTTTTTACAAAGTACCAAGTCAAAACTATCGATAAAAATAAAAACGGGTATTTAACTTTTGGTATAAATCCAAACTACTCAAAAAATTTGAGGCAAATCTAGGCTATATATCTATTGATCTAATATATAAGTGATTGACATACGCCCCAATTAATGAACGATACATCAGAAAATATGTAATCATTTTATTAGTTTTTGCAACTTTTATCCTGAATGTTTTCCAAAGCATTCTTCATTTCCAAAAATTCTGGAGCAAAAAACAAATTTTTTATCTTTTTTTACATTAACCCATTATACTAAATTCATTGAATTTGTAAAATTCGTACCTTAGTTATTTATAAATACTGTGTTAAATCTACTAAAAGTAAATTTAACGACTAATTTATGAATTTATACTACTGGATCATTTTCGCAAATACGTAGAAAAATTTTTTACATATTGATATTNACGACTAATTTATGAATTTATACTACTGGATCATTTTCGCAAATACGTAGAAAAATTTTTTACATATTGATATTTAATTGGAGTTCGTAAAGTATACTTTTAACGCAGTGAAACTTGCGTAATAGAGTAGTAAAGTTTGAGAGCGGTGAGCCAACCAGAATTAACTTCAAAAGGAGTTCGCCGTGAATCACTTAAGAGAAGTCCAATTAGTCACTTTTTCCACCAAACTAAAACCGGCAAAAGCCTTACAAAGTGATTCGCTCGGCTTAATGATGGCTATAAATAAGCTCTTCTAAAAAATGAACAAATTACGCGGTTAATGTTCTTCCTTTAAGATTAACAAACTAATCCGAACTGAGAGGAAAGCTAGAAATTAATCGTCCTAAAAAGTGATCAATTGTGAATTTAAGCTCAAAAGTTCCATCTTACACCTGAGCCATAAAAGACTTTCGTAAAAGGGTTTATTCACATAATTCCTAGTTAAAGGTACATTAGAAGCAGATGAATAAAAGGTTGTGGTGAAAGCAGCAGTATGTACTTAACAACTTACAATATACTGAGGGGTGAGTAGAAATTTATCAGCACATCAACATTATTACCAGTTCATTTGGCGTAAAAGCAGATGTTTGATTGTATTTTTCTGATGAGGGACATTAAGCTTTTGTAGTTGTTGGCAGAAAATTATAAAATAGTTCATGAGGGCCTTTTTTTCTCATGATTGGGTTGAGTGGGATTAATTAATATCAAATGTATTTTACAACTCATTCTGAAGTAATCTATCTCTAGTCGTCAATTTTTAATAGTACCATAAACTAAAATCACATAAAATGGTAAATTTCTTCAACTTTACAAAAGAAATTTTAATTGAAAATAGACCATAGGATCGCTATAACCACCCTTAAACTGAAACCACTAAAAATTACCTACATCAAACCAATGGAGGTGTATCCATAATTCAAACATTCAAAGTCACGTTAACCCCTATTTCCAACATATACTCAGATTAAGTAGAGAAGGTTATACTATTTTTGACAGAATTCTACTTACTTTGAGTTTAATATCCAAACCTTTGGAATTTCTTAATTCGCTGGGCTAGTTAGGGGAAATACAAATCAAAGGTAAAATGATTCTTTAAAGTGATTGAGTGAACTTCTCCCATGGAAACGACTTGAATTTGGAAAAGGTTCGACATAAGGGAATCTCTAAAAAATTTTATAGAACTCCCCAAGGCAATGTTAATACGTGGGAAATTGATTATGAGACCAAGCGGACAATCCTGTGAACTCACAAGGTCACCAAAGGTCAATAATCCTCATTTAAAGTTTGGTATCATATTGGATGTCGTTACAAATATTTTAAAGCATAATTACCTAACCGTATGCGAAATGTCAATAGTTTGATCTCCAGAGGTGAGGTATTTCACTAAATCCTTATGAGCAATTTGAGGTGCTATTCGATAACTAATCAATTGCAGGGTAAATTTTTCTGATATTGCGATGACTAAATAAATCCTTTATCTATGACCAAGTGGCTCGCATTCTTGACAAAATTAGTTACCGAAAAATGGCACTTAAGCATTTGTTACAATNTATCTATGACCAAGTGGCTCGCATTCTTGACAAAATTAGTTACCGAAAAATGGCACTTAAGCATTTGTTACAATGTATAACCTACGATAACCTCTGGAGGTCAACCTAGTATAAAATTGCCATTTTGCAGACGTTTAGGTAACATGGTGTAAAATAGCTTTTGAACTGTACCCAACGTCATACGTTGGGTTATCTAACTTATTAAGATATTACTTATACAAAGGTGCATAATTGTTTTTAGTACCATAGAAAGCTTTCATATGACGTCATTTTTCAATTTCACTGCGAAGGGGTTTGGCATTAAAATTGACAGTCGGCTACTGAAGAATGTTAGAAGAAATTATCAAAATATATCATTCGGCGGGATTTTGATTGAAATAAAAAATGATAGCTTGCCATATGCTTCTGAAGTAGTCTTCATCTTTTGTCTCAATTGATTTGAAAAGGTGAAGACTATTTAAGAAACATAGTGCAGCAAAGCAGATAATCAAAAAGAGGGTTCTGTGCGTTCTGTTGTAAGTGAGGTGGAATAGATACTAGGGGTCACTCCTAGAATTGGTTTTTACTCTCAGTTAACTACCGATAAGAGTTATAGAATGGTATATCGTCACAAAAATAAAACAGAGAGGTAGAGAGGGAGGTTAGCAGTTTCTCTGTTGAATGAGGTGAAGTAGATGCCAAGATATCATATCACATTCCTCGACTTCGAGTCTATTCTCTCAACTAACCACCTCTCGCCATTAAAGAATCCTTTTTCATAAAAANTCACATTCCTCGACTTCGAGTCTATTCTCTCAACTAACCACCTCTCGCCATTAAAGAATCCTTTTTCATAAAAATTATGGTTTTGATTTGATATTCGCAAATATTGCAAGCCGACATATATTGGGAGAAGCTACGGTGAAAATGGAGAAAGAGGGTGAAAAAGATTACTCATCTAATCATTATGATATAATTTATCATATTTGTAACTTATCAACAAACAATTGATATCATTATTTATAATTTTATAGTAAAGTAGAGTCACATGATCTAAAGTGC
Source organism: Holacanthella duospinosa (assembly GCA_002738285.1). NCBI lineage: Eukaryota > Metazoa > Arthropoda > Collembola > Poduromorpha > Neanuridae > Holacanthella > Holacanthella duospinosa. Next base: position 346,148 of record NIPM01000051.1, on the reverse strand, counting down.
TGACCATGGATTAACAAAAAATACGATTTCTTCTTCCAGATGGTTCAATTAAAATTGTAAAAATAAGAATTAAAGCAATTATTTGCTGCATGAGATTTCTAATGCCATGTTTACACGATGGAAGAAATCTTGCATGCAAGATTTCTGTTGTTTTGTGTTGATAAATGATTTCATTCTCATTTCTGCAAGGTTTATTTTACCTGTTGTTAGACAGTGAAAGCGTCCTTTCATGGGTTGCAGCTTACAGTAATTTTTAGGACAATAGTATTCCAGCTTGCATTATTCCAAACCAAAGTTGCCATTTAAAAAGCAATCATCGGATTAATTATTTTAATTTGACTAGCTCACCATCAGAATGCTTGGGTGATTTGCGTTACTATTCGACACAACTTAACAAACCTTAACGATAATTAATGATGTCGAAATGTGATAATTAGGAATAATAATAGGAGTTTATCAAAACAATTTGTTTAAATTTAAATTTAAAATCAATAATCTTACTTCTTTAAAGAACAAAAGTGTATAAAACATGAAAACAGTCAACGAGAGTTGACCACCTGCAAGAGAATTTCACAAATTGGAATTGAGTTCCAATTCTCCCAAGTGAAAGAAACATTGCATGGGTTTTCTCATAAAGTTGCGATGTGAGTTACACAATGAAAAGTGAAACTCTTTCCAAATTTTGAGCTTACATGCAAAAATCTTTCACCGTGTAAAAATAGCATAAGGATTAACAAGATATTCTACCTACATGAATTTATTCTTATATATTCACTTTAGGTTAGGCATTCAACACCAAGGTTGTTAGGTTGTGAACTGTCGGGCTTGTCAATAAATTTACTGATCTAACAATACTGCAGTGGACAGTCTTATTGTCTTAGGCTACGCCAAAAATATAGTTTACAAGTTTACAAAATATTAGCTTGATTAACTTTTGCAGTTGAGAATTTACCCCTAATTTTTTTTTTTTTTTTTTTTTTTGCAAAATTTCATGCAACTTTTACTAAAATACTTTGAACATTGTCAAGTCTAATAAATTGAATGCGTTTCCTCTTGATTTGATGAGAATAACCGGGAAAATTTGTTTTAGAATAGTAAATGCAATAGAAATTTGCATCAATCATTACCACTCTTGATGATCCGGTAAGAATCCAATTATCAATACGTTGATAGCAAATTACTTGTCAAATGTGATTAAATATATTAAATACACTTGGTCGAATTTGATCATGGCACTTGCAACTCACTTCCCTTAACCCTTACTATCAACTGTTGTTGGAGGTAAGATTTTTTTATACATTTTTAAAGTTTGAGTGAATGTGGAGGTATCGTATCCATGCCAGCAGTTTAACTAACTAATTTTATATTTATAACAATTGGCTCACTTTAAAAAACTTGAACTAAATCTATATTTTGTACCTTAAATTAAACGTTTGGACATTGGATTAGTTGAAAATAAATTTCTTAAATTTAATTCAAACAATAAACCAACTTATTATTATCTATCTGTCTGTCAGTCTTCATTTGTGTAACTCAAGAATGACCGCACGGAATCAGTCTGAGATTTCAGTAATCAGTAGTTAGTTTTCACTAATCCAGAAATGTTGAGTTTGAAGATGAGCCATGTTCTTGACATCTTGACAGGTAGTTGGTGTTTTCTGGAAACTAGGTTATTTCCTTAAGGGAGCTTACATGTTAAGTCATAAATGAATTATTTTGAGAAGCAAGGGATTGTAGATTTCATTAATCGATAACCCATGTAACAAGTTATGACAATAGCATGGTGAATGTTGACATTCGCAATGTGTGTTGAACGTGAACAGTGAGTATTTACATGAATCCAATTATTATCAACATAATTGAATTTTGATAAAAGGTTTTGTTAAAATCAGTTGTTAATTGATTCAGTTTTGAATTTTTTTCCTTTATAGCAATCATTCTTTCAAGGCTGTATTGATTTCAATATTGTATCAAGTGGAGTAACACCAATCTTTGTTAAGTTTGCACCTAAATTGAAAAATTGAAGATTCATATACCTATTCGCATTTTCGTGTTAGATGGGACACTCTGTTTGAATTCATGCCTCACTCCACATTCTTCTTGACAGATGTCAGGTCTTAAGTGAAAAATAATTAAATTTGTGGGAATTTGATTTCATCTTGCTCAGAATATCTCTCTGAAAAGTAGTTTTCTTAGAAAATCAAATCAACCAATTCCGTCAATTTCTCGTCAGACGCCTGAGGTCTACTCAGGAGTAAAATTGAAAAAAATTTGATCCAAATGAAGTTTATGTAGAAAGAAATAAGATACGGTACACTCACCGGATATTAGAGTCAGAGAAACCTCATCTACTCCCTTTCATGTCTTGCGGAAATTTCTTTGAGACTGAATGTAGAGAAAAAAAACGAATCTAACTTCAAAAAATTGTTTATTAAAATTTAGCTATGTCTATCAAAATTTGAGGTAATCAGTCACGATTTTGTAACACTTGAATCACATTGAAGTATGATTCATTATTGAAAACTCGGCACATTTTTATGACTGGTAGAACCCAGAATATATTTTGATTTGGTTTCCTGCATTATTTTTTATTTAAACAATCCACTTTTTAGAGATTGGATTCTTTTACTTTCACTTTCTCTGCATTTGAAGAATAGCTAAGACTGAGATCATTTTTGAGTTTTTTTCTTTGCCCTGTGTGCAAGCAGGTGAAAATAATGGAATTGAATCTGAGCCAATGGAATGAGAGACTATTTGGCAGAAGGTTTAGTCTTAACAATTTTCCCATGGGTACAAAAGACTCATAGAATCAAACGTTACATATAATAAGTAAAGGTCAAATGGGTTTGAAGAACATTCTGGAGTCAGTCCAATTTGGACTATTTTCTAACATTTTATAAACGTCACAACCTGGTATATACCAAGTTGTCAAATTTTGTCATTTTGAAAAAAAAATTTTAAAATGCTTTAGAAATTTTTAGAAAGAAATAATTTTTAGAATGATTTTTTCTTAACTTTCTACTACAAACTTTAATTCGATCCAGAAATTAAGAATAAATGCGTCTGCGCTAAGGCACTTTTATGCTCAAGTAACGCTCAAAGAAAATTAAATTTTAAATTTATTATTTTTGCACAACTATTTCAAATTTATGTATTCTTAAGAAAATAAAACTCGAGTTGCATCAAGCGTGGACTATGTAGTGAGTGAGTAAACAAAATAAAATTTTCACAAACCAATTTCGGCACATTCACTTCAACCTACAAAGTCGAAATTCACAAAATTTTGTTTGATTTAGATGAATTCTATTGCTTTGAGTTAACCATATGACTGAAGAAAGTCGTCTGCTGAAGTACTGACTCTACATATTAACCTTAATATGCCTTTACATATACATTTAATCTTAGACTATTAATCCTAACTTTTGTTAGATGACATCTTTGAAAATTGAAGNTGTTTGATTTAGATGAATTCTATTGCTTTGAGTTAACCATATGACTGAAGAAAGTTGTCTGCTGAAGTACTGACTCTACATATTAACCTTAAAATGCCTTTACATATACATTTAATCTTAGACTATTAATCCTAACTTTTGTTAGATGACATCTTTGAAAATTGAAGTATTTTGTTATTCCGATAACTGAACTATTAGAACCTTTGAGATTAAATCCAACATTAGATGTTTTAAGGTAATCGCTGAATTGATTCAAACTAATACGGGATACACCCAATATGTGCCAACCAAAAATTTTTAATTAATTAACATATAGCAACCTTATCTGAAACATCAGATGTCCGAAACGCAAAACAAACCTAAAAATTACAATAAAGCACGTTAAATAAACCTAAGGAAACTAAAATATACCCTAAAATATTTAACCTATATGTAATGGGTGTATCGCATATTGGATATAAACTATATTTCTTACAACATCCTGAAGTGACATAAAAGTTTAATCTTCTAAAATTGTTAACATAAAAGTAAGCCTTAAAACCTAAGTGTATTTATGAAAACTAATCGGATCTTAAAATTCATGTTTACCAAAAAACATCTTTTATTTTTCTTAGAAGTATAGCATACAGTGATTATTTAAATTTATATATCTTAGAAAATTTAAAAGTTATTTATCTTTTATGAAACTGCTTCTCTTTGATAGTAGCAGTCTAAATAAAAGCTAAAACAGAAACAAATTATTTAGAAACATAGATTTCTATGCAATGGAGAAGAGTACATAGAGAATCTGTTTGATATATTAAAATAGTATTCCAATCTATATAAAATACACAAATCATGGGGGGAATGTGAAACAACTCAAGATCAAACGAGACTACCAGAAAATTTAGTTTCTTCAGGTTAACCATTGATACTATTAGAAAATTTTAAAACACCACTGTTTTGTAAGACGCAGTGAACGGAGAAGAGCAAGTTGTTACCTTCCTGCTATGACTAGCTGACTGCCAATTGAGAGAGACAGGTACCCATAAATACCACCTAGCTGTCTGGCGTACGTAATCACCAAGCCAAGCCTGTCGGACGAATAGCATTTGTTTAAATCAATAATGATATTATAAACCAATAATTTTACAAAAGGTATCTCAATAAAATCTCTCAATTATAGTTCAATAGTAGCCTATAAAACTTACAATTGCTATTTTGTAAAAATCATTACTAATAGTTATTTATCTGAGTACATGGTCGGATGAATATATGAGCTTTGTTTTGTTGTAGCTAGATTAGATCGGGTAGTGGCCGAAACATTTATACTCAACGTAGCAGGTAATATGTTACATTCAGCGTGCCAAAGTAGAACTAGTACTATGACAGAGATATTAGTATGACATTCTTAATTGAAGTAGTAGAAGTTGGAGGTAAAAATATTCTATTGTGGTCCAACATCTTACTGCCATATCAGTCTTTTTCAGGACAAATAATATTTAAAGTTTTTGAAGTTTTTATTCAAGACTCATTGCCAATGACAATCTCCAGAAACGTCAACATTCTCAAACATACACACTAGGAAGTTTTCTAGCCACGTTGGCAAACATTGGAAAACTTATAACTTACTTGGAAACTCATTTTCATACTTGTCCCCTTCGTGATTATCACATTCGGAGGGTGATCTGTATATAATTTTTCGAGCTGTACAGTTTGTTTTAATAAAAATGACATGAAACACTCCATCAACGTCTTATTATATTAGTCATGTGTAAACAACATAACAATCTATCAAGTTTTCTCTATTATGACAAAAGCATTGACAATATTGTGAACAATATGAATGATTTGTAATACATTATTGAATAAAAGAGCTAACTTACCTTGCAAATATGGAATGAGTTTACAGAGGAAAGCTCCAAAAACAAAATCCTTGAGAATAATACCCACTAAGTTGACGGGCATACACAGAACACCGACGAGGAGGTCTGCAATGGCAAGGTTGAGAAGGAATAAGTTGGTGATAGTGCGCATGGCTCTGTTTCGAACAAGTGTAAGGATGACTAGTGCATTGCCCAGGACAGCTAATAAGAAAATACCCGAGTAGAGACCGATTTGGACCGACAAGTCTAGCTCCAATCCGTAAGCGAGCATACCCCAAGGAGGTTGGGTACTAGCCACTTCAAGAAAACTCTCATTTGTAAAATTTTGATATTCCATTAGTAAAATCCCATCCGTCGATACACTTGTTGATTCAAAATCACTTCCGTTCTCTGATGCCATTTTGCAAACTTACACTGGAATACTTTGATGAAACTTAAGTTAGTCAAATTTATGATTTTATCTCAAATTTCACTCGACCTACAACATGTCAATAAATATAAACTATCACCGGGTTTTCTTGAAACAATTGGATACAAATTTCAATTTTATAGAAGAAACTAGTACTATATGTAAAACACTAAGAGCCTCACCATAGTTGATGTTACATATGTCAAGTGTTTATCAAATACCTAAACATTTTCCTCAAATTTGTACATGTAAAGTAAAGTTTGAGTGACTTTTGTAAAAAGTATAGTCTGAATTTGTAATGAATGTAATCAAGTGGTATACTTTGCACCATGTTTTATATGTTTAACTACAGAAACACTCACTTCAAAACGATCCAAGCATCGCCAGAAACTTTTAAGTCAACTAGTGTTACTTTGAGATTCGATTATGTTCAAACTTCATTTTGGCTACACTCCACACACAAGTTTTGTATGAAATAGGTGACGGAAGATAACATCCTGTAAATTGGAGACAAAGTTTTTCAATTATTATTTCAAAACCTTAAAATTAAAACAAAATAAGTTACTAAACAACGTAGTTTGAAACACTAACAATAGCTATTATAATTTGGTTTGACACTTTGACAACCAATAAAAACATAACTTTATGAGCAAGAATTCGTGAAGACTTTGTATCAAAGAAAACTGTACATAGTAATATACTGTTTTAATTCATTTCTATATTATTTTATCACTAGCAAACGTATGGCTCCTATTGTGGCATGTCTTTATATTATATTATCTCGTCATGTTTTCTTATTTTGTTGTTTTGTAATTTATTTTTAGCACATTTAACATATTAGTTAACCAGTTGATGTCAGATTAAATAAATTTGACAAGTGCATTTTCTGTCATTAAAATTTAATTTATTCTTCATTATTATTATTTACTGTTTATTATTCAAAAATAGCAATTAGAATTTTTCCAAAATAAAGAAACATTTCTTTATTTTGAAATGATATATTGATATATGATATATTTATCGTTTTCATTCTTGAAGTTAATACGACACAGCTTTTTATGTAAAATGGAATTCTGAATAAACTAAGCGGTTGACTTATTTGTAGAATAGACTAAGATCGGGAATTCGGGAAAGTGATACGTTAATCCACTGGAAATTTAGCCTAGATTACAAATCAGACATACATTGTTGCCGACCAAGTCGGATTTTGCAAAAAAATTTGCAAAATTTTAAGAAATTATTTTTTCTTTTTGTATATCTTACTCAAAATTAGTGGTCGGAATTTACTAATTAAGTGATAAACCTATCGATCAGAAATTTCACGCAGATTAGATTTCTGGCATCCATAATTGGCTGTAAAGTCGAATTTAAAAAATTTAAAGTTTATAGCAAAATTTGTTCCCAATGTCTGTATTTACATATAATATAGCAATGAGATGGGTAAGCAAGATACAATATATTAAATTTTTATTTTAGGTCCTATACTTTCATGGTGCTTAAAACTATTGGTTACTATGGTCAACCTCAGGTCAAAATGTCAAATTTTTATGGCAATGGCACCGGAGATTTTTACCCGTTTTAGTAAAAAAAATACTCCTAGTAACAGAACCCTAAGCCGGATTCACACTTTATTCTCCTTGCTACTTGTTGCAATAACCAAATGAAACAACATTAAAACTCACAATGTCCACTTAAGTTGAAATACGTAAAAGTGGGATAGTGATGTTATCACTGAATCAATGAAAGGTTAACAGAATTTGGTTTCGGCATCTTGAGCTGTTTCGAAAATTTAAGAATGCTTTTATTCAACAACAATGAATCAACTCGCATCAAAGAATAATTTACCATAGCCGAGTACTAATAATTAGTTGTAGTAATAATAGAATAGAATATAATACCTAATTATAAAGCCAATTTTAATTAAAAGTTTGAAAACGTTTTTGAAATTGGGTTTTATTGAACAAAGTAAGTACATAATACCAATGTTTGCCTATACTTTATTATGCCATTACACAAAAGTTATAAACGAAGCGTTATACAAATGTAAATCAAGGGTAGAAACATAAAGCAAAAAACAAAGTAAAACGAAAATCTGTTGACATTCTCATAGTTCAATCATAATAGGATGGCTTAATGATTTACGCGTTTCAATTTCCCATGACATGGTAAGCATTATTGCTTTATTTTTTGCTAGCACAACCATAATAAATAGTTGTGATTGCGGTTTAAAAATTTCGTTGCTACGGATTTTTTACGAAAATGAAGAACCTACCAAGACATTTTAATGGTAAACATTTCATTTTTACGTTTCACTTGAAATTGGCAATATAGTAATTGTTAGCTTGAATATCCAAGAAAATATAGCTTTTCGACATTTTACTTAAAAGTAGTGTATGATGAGCTATTATTCAACAACTTCCTGTTACGAGCTATTCTATTTTTGAAGTTTATAGCACACTTCGTTTTACCCTTTATAAATTTTTTCACATTCGTTTGCTTTTATTATTTAAGTTACCTTTACTCGTGTAGAGTCCAGTTTAACCACCGTCAACGTGAAACGGATGGATTCATTCTCATGAATCCGAGTCACGTGGATTAAACCTGTTAACAAACTCAAAAGTTTTTTTTTCTACTATGACTTAATCAGTCTCTAGATAAACTCATTTTCACTACGTTTTCAAACACTGTCATATAACTGTAACATGTGACTCGGTGGCTCAAAATTTGAAGTAATATATTTAGCTTATTGTCTTCCAAATAGAACTTATACAAGGTTTTAAGTCAGTGATTCATAAGTCATGTGACTGACCGTGGCTTATAACTCCGTGGAAAGAATAACCAAGTCATAAGTTAATTCGTCACATTTATCAAGATTGTAAGTCACATAGTCAGAACTTATAGCTGTCTCAATCTTCATGCTTTATCAAAGGTCAAGGATGAAATATGTATGCTATACTAAGTGCCATTTATGAACTATGACCGAAATGGTATCTAATCAAAGTTTTGGAACACTGATACAAGAAATTAACATAGCATAGTTAAATTTTATTTTTCCAACAACTTACGTTATCAAAAATGGTTGAGAACAGTCACTGGAACTTTTGTGTCCACAGTCTTTATTAATATCAATTAGCACTCGATTAGGTTGAACAAGAAGTTTCTGTTAATAAACACAGATAAAAACATTCTGATCAAGCGATCTAATTAGACAACCCTCATCATTTCGGCGACAAGATATTATGGAATGCTCCGGCGTTAGGTGATGCATAATTTTTCATCAATGTCACCTCGATGAAGTCTAAAGTTACTACAAATACTCCTCATGTTCTACTGAATAATGCTTAAATTTGATTCTAGGCAATTTAGTGCAAAGATTTACTAATAGGTGGTGCTGATCTTGGTATAGACAGTAATCATTTTTTAAGCATAGACTAGGCTATGCTTGGTATCAAAGTTAGCAAACTTGACTTCGTCTGTAAGGCGTTGCAGAATCTCCGGAATAAAATTTGTTGCATGAAGTGTAGCTTATGTGTTCAAGGATACATGAGTAATACAGCTAACAGTAATGCAATGTTTGTTAATTTTATATTTCTCTAATTTGTTTAAGAGAAAAGATACTTCAATTCTTCTTTAAGTTTAAAATTTCTGAAAAACATTAAAACTAAATAGTTTCTCTAAAATTGAACTGTTGGTTCTCGTGTATTGGATTAAACAATTTTTTTTTCAATTAATAAAGCTTGCTTTGAAAGAATTCGCGTACATCAGAGTTTTAGAAAGGCTCTTAAAAATAGTTGACGAAGTTTTGGCCGTTAGGTAATTAATTAAAAATTTTTTTATGTAAATAAGGAAAATCAAATAATGTTTGCATGTATACAACTTCTAAATGAGACTGGAAGACAGATTAAATTTAAGCTTTGTTATACATGGGATAAATCAGTAATTGAACAGTTAATCGATGGAAAGCCAAATTTTAATGCCTGATGATATGTAGCTCAACCAACACATTCAAAAATAGTTTACAGTGCTAATTGCCAGTAAATCAAATTAGTAGTATTAGGCTATTGTGATTGCCTAATATTTTCGGTTTGATTCCATTTAAACATACGCATGAATGCAATAAGTATAAATACCGATGTACAAAACAGCTCGGTCGATGCAATAAGCCCATAAATAGCCGAAGGTTGCGTTCAACTACTTATAATGACGCAATTATAAAATCCGTAGGTTTGAATACCTGACTATAGTTTGTCCTGACTTTCGACTACATTAGCTTTTCAATTCTGAAATATAACAAAGTTATAAGCGTAATCTTGTTCTATGTCGCATTCAGGAATACGTTGAAACAAAGTTTACACATCTCAATTTAGTTATTTGTTTAAATTATTTATCGGTTTTAAATCATTGAAAGAGATTGACAGTATAAATTTATTTTAATGGAGGTTGTTGTCTTCGGAACATAAAATGTAAATCCCATGTGGCAACTCCAAGTATAACGTAACCGTGAAGCAGAAACAGTTCCAAGATTAGTATTTGGATATACTAATTTATACCCCGAACGAGGATAATGGTTTTCTACACAGACAATTTCTGTTACTGTTGATATTACATGATTTGGTTCCGTTTATACAGTACATTCTACAAGCAGAACTTGTGACTGTTTCACTGATGATACACCTGGATTGCTTGGTTAATATGAATGTTGTAAACAATACTCAGGCAGGTCTCTACGATTATCAATATATCTGCACTGATTCAGTTAATATATTTTGTTTCTATAATCTGTAATCCGGTAGACGTCTATGATTACTACTGTATATTTGAGCAATTTGCATTTCTATCTTACTGGCTATGTATTTACTTAACTCCCTTGCTACCTCAGACGTCACAGCTACCTGCGGATTAGCTATACCAAGCAGCTGAATATGAATATTTGTATATAACCACAGATGATTCTACCAATGCGGTAGTTTAATTATTTTTTATAACAAATGTTTCGGTCAATTGAATTTCAGTAAATATATATCACAAAATAATAGAATACAACCCTTTTGATAATCAGTTATCAAAGAAAAACATTTACAGTACACAAAACAAATAAACCTTAAAACCGCTCTTAGACCTAACTATAATGCGTAAACATGGGATATCAATACTGAATTGGGCTGACGCAAAGCTTTCAGCTTTGACGCTATTTTTAGACTTTATTCTTATTGAAAAATAGCGTCAACGTTATAACGCTAAGAGAGTTTGGGTAAGACTTCCTTGACCTTATAGTATATTTTGACGTTGCTGCTTTAAGTTGGGCAAAATGAAACTTTTATGTGGCACTAAATAAAATTCATAAGTTTGAATTGATATTTACAAAACTAGAAGTGTCATTTCAAGTTCAAATCAATCGGTTGCGTGTACACAACATACTTAGCAAGTAAATTAATTTTAATAATTAAGTATAAAGTTCAAAACTTTTTTGAAAATTACGATTAGCAAAAAGTGAAACTGACAAAACTGAGTCAGTTGCTGCGTTCTCCATAGAAAAGCGACACTGAAACCAAAGGAGTGCTTTTCTAACTTCATCTAATTCCAACGAAGAGAATAAAAATAAAGACTCTTCCTTTTCCACCCGCAGTTTAGTTGTGCGGTTTGCAAACGATTGAGATGAACTAGATGATCTTTTTCAAAGACGCTAAAAATAAGGCCGTCAGGAAGACGCTATTTCAAAATATGGTTACCCTACAAAAAAATAACGTGGCGTCAAATTATGCTCAGCATTATACTATAATGTTGACGCTCCATGAAAGGTATATCTACAACGTCATTTGTCCTAACTCTATAATAACTGGTAGTTGCAATATCATCCGTCATTACTGAGATATTTTCTTTAAGTTGCAATAGTGTCAACGAAAATTTGTTTGGCTAATGCTTCAATGTGTAGACCATGAGACAATTTTTGATTAAACCATATGCTGAATATGTATTCACTGCTCTCTGATCTGCACTACTTCCGGTAAAATTATCTCAGTTGCGAAGAGAAAGAAAAACGATTACAATACTCAACTACTATGAAATAGTTTATTTATAGTCACGAAGTGAACAGCATTTGACTGCGGTGTTTAGTTCACCACCGCTGTATCATGTCGAGAAATTATATATAAAAACAACTACTTAAACAAAGATTATTTTATACTCACAGGCATGGCTGTATTTGTGTAAAGTTATGCTGACTTTATGGCTCCACATTCTATGGAATTATTAGAAAAATTACGTGTTTTCAGTTAAAAAAAAAATTTTTTTGTGAAATACATCGGACTTTTTGATGAAGTAATACATAGATTTTATTTATTGGTATTATCAGAACATGCTAGCTGAAACCTTTCGGTTTATGATCAACGACTCTCAACTTTTTACAAAGAACCTAACGCCCTTGGTACAGTTTGTTTTCTTCGCCCGTTGTCTGGAAAAAGTGAAGTATTANGCATTTGACTGCGGTGTTTAGTTCACCACCGCTGTATCATGTCGAGAAATTATATATAAAAACAACTACTTAAAAGAAGATTATTTTATACTCACAGGCATGGCTGTATTTGTGTAAAGTTATGCTGACTTTATGGTTCCACATTCTATGGAATTATTAGAAAAATTACGTGTTATCAGTTAAAAAAAAATTTTTTTTGTGAAATACATCGGACTTTTTGATGAAGTAATACATAGATTTTATTTATTGGTATTATCAGAACAATGCTAGCTGAAACCTTTCGGTTTATGATCAACGACTCTCTATTTTTTACAAAGAACCTAACGCCCTTGGTACAGTTTGTTTTCTTCGCCCGTTGTCTGGAAAAAGTGAAGTATTATAAATATGCTTTTTGCACAAATGTAATTTCGCATAGCTAAATTAATGAGATACTTAGTAAATTTGTGAATAATAGTGCACTTTCTTCAAAGAAACGGACAGAGAAAACGGACTGAGAAAGCAAAGTATACAACGAGCTTAAATGTAGTCGGGGCTTATCGTAAGTCAAAGAGCCGAATTTAAAGAACATAGGATTAGTCTGAGGCTTCCGGCAAATTATTTACATCTAAATTTTTCATATCACCCTTGTTCGCATTGAGTTACTCATTTGGGTAAAAAGTTTAATCTTCTATTAAAAAACTATGTGAATATTATAGTTGGTTATACATGCAAAGTGGATTGGTCCTAATTAATTCTTCAAACTTTTCTCATAGAAACTTTGAAATTATAATTGTACTCCGTTTNATTATTATAGTTGGTTATACATGCAAAGTGGATTGGTCCTAATTAATTCTTCAAACGTTTCTCATAGAAACTTTGAAATTATAATTGTACTCCGTTTTCATGCCAAGTGTTTCAATTCTTACTTACTTGTNTTCATATCACCCTTGTTCGCATTGAGTTACTCATTTGGGTAAAAAGTTTAATCTTCTATTAAAAAACTATGTGAATATTATAGTTGGTTATACATGCAAAGTGGATTGGTCCTAATTAATTCTTCAAACTTTTCTCATAGAAACTTTGAAATTATAATTGTACTCCGTTTTCATGCCAAGTGTTTCAATTCTTACTTACTTGTNTTTTCTCATAGAAACTTTGAAATTATAATTGTACTCCGTTTTCATGCCAAGTGTTTCAATTCTTACTTACTTGTGTCATATCCTCACAAATATTTATCAAGCTACCTGTACTCAAGAGCATCTTAGCTATTGTTTATTCAACCTTCATAGCAAACACCAAGTTTTCAAAAATGATAACTAAATAAAAACTATAATTTATGTTTGTTGTTTGTTTATGAAGCCATAACGTGGAACAATAATGCAATTCAATAGTAAATGTTTTTAGAATTTTATGTTACGTGCATTTCATTATTTAACAAAAAATGCGTTTTCTTTATCGAAACAAATAAAAAAACTAACAAAATTAAATCTTTGAAACAATCACTTTTGCTCGACAAAGTATCTCGAATTCACTTCTTGCAAAAACTTCTATAAAGTTACTGGTAATTTTCAGATAAGACGCAGCAAAGTTACTGTATAGAGATACGTCGAGATGATCAGCAGAGAGCCAACTCTGTCTTCATTATTGCACGGTGCTTCACACACTCCCCGGGAATCACCCATTCACTACGCATTAGTCTTAGGTTTTCTTGCGTTGTTGGTGATCTGTCACAAACAAAAGTCACTCTACGTGGGGTGTTATAAAAATCGACGAAGAGTTTTTCATTGGTGTGGAAAGTGCCCTTCCTATTGGCTTTACTTCTCATTAGGACTATTTTTACTAATAATAGTTTCATTCCTCACATACATTCACTTGAGCTATAACAAAAAGAAAAATAAGTATAGACCTTATCACTTCCTAGGCTATAGTGACACTTAAAATGAGCCACTNCCTTCCTATTGGCTTTACTTCTCATTAGGACTATTTTTACTAATAATAGTTTCATTCCTCACATACATTCACTTGAGCTATAACAAAAAGAAAAATAAGTATAGACCTTATCACTTCCTAGGCTATAGTGACACTTAAAATGAGCCACTTCCAACGGGAAACAAGATTGAAATCTTCATTTTGCTCAGCTCTGCCCAAAAATTGTATACTACAGCAACNACACTTCCAACGGGAAACAAGATTGAAATCTTCATTTTGCTCAGCTCTGCCCAAAAATTGTATACTACAGCAACAAATGTTTAACAAGCTGAAGTTATACTCCGTGCGGATATTTTAGTTTGGACTTGCTTCATTTCTTGCAAGTCGCAAACCGGTTCAATTTATCACAAAAATATTTGCCCCACAATTTCATGCGAATTCGCTTCGATTAGTATTCTGTGTAAACCATACCTAAATTGTGCATTACATTTCTCATCTTTGCGATATTTTCAGATGGAAATAAGGGTTGTTTTATTGGAAATTATTTGCTATTTGCTGTCATGAAACATTTTTCACATTTCATTATCCGAGATATCTGAAAAAATGTAGCAGGAAAAACGTAAATACTTGATATAAATCAATAAAAAATGAACACAATACTGTTGGTAGTGTAACATCAGAGAAAATTTAACAATTTTAGGAATTTTTCTTACAAGTATGCTCTGATTACTGGAAAAAATTTTGCTTGAAATGAACCAAATTCTAGTTTTCTTTCAAAATCTATCCCCAAAGCAATCCTAAGTCTGTCCAGATATTGTCTTGAAAAAACATATCTTAAAGTACTGTCAACCATCATAAACTGTACATTTTATCGTTTCTTCCCATTTCTTTTTTTCATTTTTTTCCCTAATTTTCATTCTATATTTTTCCTAAAACTCATTCCTCCAAATACTTAAATCCACCTCTGGTTACGGTTTTTANCTAATTTTCATTCTATATTTTTCCTAAAACTCATTCCTCCAAATACTTAAATCCACCTCTGGTTACGGTTTTTAGAGGTTGCATCATAATTTTTAGTTAGTATAATGAACTCATGTTCTCATTATTATTTCCGCAAGTTGCAAGCATCGGTATCATCCGTAAGTCATTTTTTATTTACTCTAATATTGTTCAAATTATATCTATAGTAATTGTGAAAGCAATTACGCCTATTAGATATCACTTCTCACATGGATTTCAATGCATTAACGATGCTGGTTTCCTGTTTAAACTACATTAGAAAGGACGCAATGTTGTATCTGCCAATTCTGATTTACACATTCCCGTCACAAATAACTAATTAAAAAAAAAGATTCATATGAACTTGTCTAAACCACAAGAATTGTACTCCCGGTATAATATTTTTCTACCTTATGTTATACAATTTTTATAACAGTTATATGATGATATATTAAATATAATTGTTACACGTATATATAGTTATATAGTCTACATAATATTTATATATTATGAGCATGATATAATTNTAAATATAATTGTTACACGTATATATAGTTATATAGTCTACATAATATTTATATATTATGAGCATGATATAATTGTGTTCAAAGATGTGGACAATTTACTAATTAATTGAAATTTATTATTCTAATAAGGCATCTAATAATGTACCAGTAGGTATAACCACATCAACCTTCAAATTGTAGAAATCAAACTTAAATCAATAATACAAAATATGTTACTGATCAAAGGAATTAGGTATCACGCCTATTTGTTTGATTTTACTGATTCCTTGAGTTTTTCTTTAGTTTTAGTCGTTTTTGTTGAGTTTATTAAGGGCATTGTTTATTCTATATCAATATATATCTTTATTATTAACTTATAATTGACTTACTAATTCAATTCAATTTGAAATACGACTGTAGAATATATCATTTAGTACTTTTTTTCTTACCGCTGCCCTATGGGTAAACATTTTCCCCTGCTTGGTCGAGTCAATCAATAGCATACTTCTCCATAATTTTTATACTTTATTGTTGTAAATATAATGTATAANTAAATATAATTGTTACACGTATATATAGTTATATAGTCTACATAATATTTATATATTATGAGCATGATATAATTATGTTCAAAGATGTGGACAATTTACTAATTAATTGAAATTTATTATTCTAATAAGGCATCTAATAATGTACTAGTAGGTATAACCACATCAACCTTCAAATTGTAGAAATCAAACTTTAATCAATAATACAAAATATGTTACTGATCAAAGGAATTAGGTATCACGCCTATTTGTTTGATTTTACTGATTCCTTGAGTTTTTTTTAGTTTTAGTCGTTTTTGTTGGGTTTATTAAGGGCATTGTTTATTCAATATCAATATATATCTTTATTATTAACTTATAATTGAATTACTAATTCAATTCAATTTGAAATACGACTGTAGAATATATCATTTAGTACTTTTTTTCTTACCGCTGCCCTATGGGTAAACATTTTCCCTTGCTTGGTCGAGTCAATCAATAGCATACTTCTCCATAATTTTTATACTTTATTGTTGTAAATATAATGTATAATAAGTAATAATCTATAACTTTTAATTCAGACTAATGTTAACTAAGCACTTACATTTGAGTTAGGTTCCTAGGTGCAAAAAATCGTCAAGAATCTGATTAAACTTTCACTTCAACACGCTTTCTCTTAAGATGGTACGTCTCCTCCGACTCTCTTGGAGTGAGTGAGGACCCTAAAGAGCTCCACTCAACAGAAAACCAGAACAAGGCACCCTCCAATTCATCGCTACTGATACATCGCAAACAGGTTCCACACATCTGAAATAAGAATTCAGACTGATAGATTTCATTAAATATTGCAAATTCATTTTAAAACACGCCATTCTTATAGATTTTGTACGAAGAAAGAGTAAATTTTTGATTTGTGGAGAAAGAAACAAAAATTATAATATTATGATGATTATGTTATAAGGAGGAATATAATATTCCTAAGCCTCGTATTCATATTTAGTTTTTGTAGCAAGCATAAAGTTTACAAAGATAACATACTTAACTTTTTATCATTCTTTGAAAGTTTGGAATTTTAGACTCCAATTTATCATGTTCCTAAAGCAACAAAGTATTTAAGTACATTGTACCCTTAGAAGAGAATGTAGGTGGCAGGAATCATAGTTTACGCCAAAGTTTTAAATCAAGGCCCAACTTTAGGCAGAGAGGCTGATAATATTTCATATATATTAACGTAATATTATTGTTATCTTATTTGCAGTAGTAGCTGCATACTAGATTCATAGTTACAATAGTATTATAAGTTCGGTTTATACATATAATTATATATTATGGATGCTGTATATAATACGGATACTTTGTATAATAGGGATGCCTATTCTACATTCATAACTATTTAGTACACGAATCTTAGCTACCCAAGTTTTCTTCTACTTTGCGACTTAAAACCTAAACAATTTATGTTTTAACCATCGCAAGTTATTTCAGTAGCCCATTATGGTTAAGTCTACGGGTGGTTCCTCCATACCCTTGGTTTACATCGAATAATTTGGAAACTTTTAGTTTAAATTTAGTAGGATTCAACAACAATGAATTTTAACAGAATAAAATCACTGTTAAAGTGACAACAAATTTTAATTTTATTTCATATGTGAGTGAGGAAATAAAATGTAAAAAATTTATTCGATGCCAAATGTCGGCTGCGGTGACCCAATTATTCTGGCTGGTGGAAATTTACCACTGTAAAGCAAACAGTCTCAGGTGATGACTTCAACCATAACATTGAACTTATACAAAGAGTTAACTCCAGAAATAGATCATCAGGTTTACTTAATAAAACAACTAAAGAGGTTTACACTCATTCTACTCCAGTATAAAAAATTATGTTGCATTCAGTTGGAAATCGTTAACAGACAGGAAATTAGAAGAAGGGAAAAGATACGCTTTGTTGCTACGGAAAAAAATGTGCAAGAAGGTTGTGAAGAAATAAAAACACAAAAAATAGTAAATTAGAAAGGCAAAACGGAGTGAGGCATCGAATATATCGAATAATATGTAAAGTTTGAAGAAGTGGCAAGCGGTGATAAAAGCCTAAAACGAGAACGTATAGCGTATAACAGTAGTCTAGATTGAAGACTAAATAAGGAAGATGATAATGTTTGAAAGTGGAAGGTTGCAAACGTAGAGAATTGTAATTTTAATCATAACATCGACCAATCATTTCTTGAGGTTGAAGAAAAATAAATTTACAACAGTATTCATTAGCCAAACCGTTAAAAACTTTTAGTGAAATTTTTTCGAAAATAGAACATCTAGGTATGGCTTAGATGCGACAGCATGAAAATCATCCTAAAGAATCACTAACTCACATGCGCTTAACTTAGTACATGAAACTGAGTACATCGTCCTTTATGTATTGCAATAGTCAGCTGCTATGACAAATAAATATAGATTAAGTTTGCGTTGAGAACCAGTGTCACATGCTAGTAAATTGCAGAATACCATAGTTGGCAGAATATGCATTTAAACCGTAGCATCCAATTTGGGCCAAACATTTAAAATAATACTTTAGGTTTCTCTGGTTCATCTAACGACTTTTATTATAATTTTGAAGTTTGTTTATTTTTCTATAGCATGATGTCTCATTAGGTTGCTACCGGTTGAAGAAATACGACATGGGTCTTTTTGGAATTTACTTTTGAACTTCTCATTCTTATGGTTATGATGTAGTGAGGAGTTGGTGAGAATGAGTGATACAAAAGTAAGTTCCAAAAAGAACCATGTTGTATTTCCCCAATCGGTATATCTTAATTATTAAATTTTTCTTGTTTTTCTATGGCGCATATTGGGTGAAGTCCAGATTTGTTTGACGCATAGGGGTGGAACACATTTAAATATCGATGTAGCCGGACAAATAAAAGGATCTAAATCATTAATCTGATTAAACGTTCTCAGATTGAATTCAATGCAAGTGCAACAAACGCTCCCAGTTGTATTCATTAAAGGCTAATGAATAAAAGTCTAGCTACTGGTGGTGATAAAATAATGTATAATGATTTTTAACAGTTCTGTGTTCCCATGTTCGAGGAAATTCATTTACAAATTATTTTTTACCGATTTTGTCTATGCAGTCGTTAATACAAATGGGACGTTCCTGTAAATATTTAAATAGTTTTTGTAGTAAATATTTAACACTAACCTATTGGAATGTTTCTAAATTCTTCTATTCTCTGTTCAATAGCTAACAGGATTTTAATTCCGACAACGACTTAACAAGATTATTTATGTTTGTGTGAACATAGAATATTGGTATCGTGTAAGCTTGGTTCTAAAATCAAAAGACTTTTTGTATATTTGGGATCCCACTGAAAAATTTTAAGATTACTTTTTCTAATTTCGTGGTGAAATTTTGTTAGTTATATTAATAGAGAAACTACATGATTACTTCTAATATTTTTTGATTAACCTGGATTTCTGAGTTCTGCATTTTCAACCTATAAATATTCCTTCAATACAATCACCGCCTCATGGTCTAAATTTTGGAATTCCATATGTTGTCTATATTTCATATTTTGTAAAATTTTAAACATATAAATGGTTTTGTGTTTAGAAATTCGAATTAATACATAACATCCATAATTTGTCAATGGTGGGATACAAGTAAAGAAAAATGAACAATTTTTTAATTCAAACGTAACATACCAGTTTGTTAACTGACAAATTGTTTGGCGAATTTAGACGCAGCCGACTAAGCATTAACTTCGTATATTTTAAGTTTACAAAAAAGTGAAAAATTTAAGCCACAGTGGGCAATATTTGCCCATGTATTGTTTTAGTAATGCTTTCGTAACAAATATAATGTACTAACTGAGGTTGTCTGATTTAAAAAAAAGTAAATTGTTTGATTTTGGAAACTGAACTATAATATGTGTACGTTTTCAGCCATACGGTACAAACTTAGTTTACCACAAATGAATGAAACGTAAGCAAACAATAATAACCATATGCATTGACTGAGCACATTTTGTTTCCTCGATCCAAAAGATTGTATTGCTTTAAACGTTATATTTGAAATTTGCTTGTATAAGAAATTTTCCAGCTGATGTCTACATAATATTGTTTGGTTTGCACACTGGCTAGTAAATCGCATCACAGTGCTGGTAGACTTTTAGATGAAAAGAAGATTCAACCGATTTATCGGTTGAACTTTCAATTGGTTGCTTTCGTCATAGACAGACACATCAATTTCTGTACATTGTCACTGCTGAGAGCCACCAGTGACTTCACAAACGCTACATGTCTATTTCATTTTGTCGCTGTAGTTGGTGAATCAGTTACCTACAGCTTTAATTTAAAGTAAATCGCAAGTACTTATAATTTCAAAATCTGAGTTTCCACCGTTACTAAGGCCTTCGACCGCGACCAGTGTGGGCCATGAACAACAAAGCCGAAATGGTCTATGCATTTGCAGGAGTGCTTGGCAATTGTCGCTGTTTAACGTCGTGAATTATTAATTATAGATGTGTGCATTAGTCGTACTAGAAATCAATGAAGCAAATTTTTGCCCAAATTCTAATTTCAAAGTATCAACTGTGGCATAAGTAATGGCGTATTTTTTAGCTTTTGAATACTCCTAATAAAAGTGATAACACTACATAAAAACCCCAACATTTTTGTTACATGTGACAGTATATGTACATCATATATCACAGCTTAGTTTCAATTGACTATTCATATGAAATTGCTATTTTTCCAATTTTCGGCTATTCCTCTGTTCCAGCCTTCAGGATGTTTTAAGTAATTTATAATAATTCATTATTGTCGTATTCCGCGACATTCAGCCTGCTTTAAAGTGAGCAAATACTCACTATTAGTAAGTCTCTCTAGTGCATTTCCCTCATAGGTTCTCCAGTCATAAAGATGAAGATTTTTCTTCTTTCAGAGAAAGCTGAACTTAAAAAATTTTTAGGTTTTATTTTCTCTCTTGACCAAGAGTTGGACTTTTTTTTCAAGAGAATTTTCAAAAGAAAGAGGAAGGCACAAACAACCCACATCAGAAATGAACCGTAAATTAAATATGGGTCGCATTTTAGCATGCAGAGTAGGATACTCGTTACAAACTTCTGCATGGAACTTCTTTGCCTAATGTAACATGGTTAGATAAACCCGTTGGATTCACTCCAAATTTTTAATAGACGACGCCGATGCCCTCTGAAGCTATCTTAAAATGGGATGAATGCCTGCCAAAATTCAGCGCTAAAAAAAGAAGTCATAAGAGTTTAACACTACGGGTATAAAAAAGCCCTTCAAATTGGATTAAAAATTTTCGCGGAAATTAAATTAGTTTGCTCTGTAACATAAAAATGCGAAGAAATCCTGCAAATTTTCAGTTGTGAATTCTATATTTGACCAAGCTTATCATGAGAATGATTTTCGCCAGTAAAAAACTTGGGGTAAATCTGATAGGTCCTTATGAACCCACGATGTTAAATTTTGATTACGTATAGAGATTGCAGGTGAGTTTCGTCAAGATTTGGACCCATTTAAGCATTAGTTAAAAAGGAATTTAAAAATTCTACAAAATTTGAAATCCAACTGACGGGTCTTCCTAA
This sequence comes from Holacanthella duospinosa, assembly GCA_002738285.1. Classification (NCBI taxonomy): domain Eukaryota; kingdom Metazoa; phylum Arthropoda; class Collembola; order Poduromorpha; family Neanuridae; genus Holacanthella; species Holacanthella duospinosa. Next base: position 324,401 of record NIPM01000051.1, on the reverse strand, counting down.
TCATAGAATGTTACTTTGTTGACATCTACGAGTCGCTGGCCAATTTTTAGAGGGAAAGTTTTATGCAGAAATTTGTTACACGTATCCTACACTACAACATGAAATACGTCCATATTTAATTTACGGGTCCTCCCAATTTGGGTTATTTGTACCATCTCTTTTATTTCAACAATAGTCTCCAAAGCACACAATTTTCTATGGAAAAATAGAAAACAAGACAGGGCTTAAGTCTCACCTTCCCCTTTTTCTCTTCTGTAAGCCGTAACAGATGAAATCCTTTTCGAAAAATCTACATTGGTAATCAATTTACGAAGATCTCATCCACACAACTATAGAATTAGATTTCAACCTATATCTCCTTAAAATTTATACTTCTTTTTTCACTTATAATCCGACTTGAAAATTTACTGTCATATATACTACCCATAACTTCCACTATATTATAGGTAGCTTTAAAAATAGGTGAATAATTGCATTTATGTCAAAATGAGGCTGAGATAGAAAACCTTTCTACGCCAGGAAATCACCTCAAGTAATCATGCATTGTGTACTAACCTTATACTAATAAACAAGCTAAGTTTTTAATTTAAATTGTCAGAGTTTATAAACAAAACACTGTGCTCACAGTGTCATTGTGTATGTCTTATATTTAGTACAACGTCCTGGCACAACTCAACAAAATGTTTAGTTTTTGCAATTCGAATTTTACGCATTTTTATCATTAATTGGCAGACTGTGTCTTTTAAGTTTTGAAAAAGAAAACTCTGGTGAATCAGCTGCAATTAGTTTCGGAGAAAGGAGTGTTCAAACAGCGAAAGGTTGAAAGTATGTTTAATTGACTTTTTGGTTTTCGCTCATCAAGAAAGGAGGGAATGAAGTTAAGATTTATCTGAGACGCTTTCAACATTTTTGCTGCCTCGAACCAGGTCAGTTCGTTTTACAAGTACTTTTAAAAACAAAGTTTTTGAGTGGATGTAACGTGGTTTTCCTACAACGCATATTTTACTTACTTTACATCAAAGGCGGTGAGTTGTTGGCATTTATGTTACTCTGCCGAGATAACTTTATCCTAATTTTTTTGACATTGGTCGAAGAGTCAAATCACTAAGATATACAAAAAGAGTGGATCCAAGCTCCGTGAAAGTACTTTAAGGACTAAAAAACAACTTATAACTTATGCCAGTGATAGATTGCTAGTCTAGCCCAAGAAATGGTTCCGATCGAAAAAAGTAGCCACAAGACGCTGCTTACCTCAAATGATACAATGGGATATATTTTATTGAAACACACTCTTGGTTGGATATCTTCCAATAATTAGCAGAATATTGATGTAATTATTTTATAAGTATATAAAGTCCAGGTACGTCTTGGCATTTCGTCACAATATAATTTCTCACAGAAAATTCGTCAGAGAAACTTCATCACGGAAATTTTGTTCAACACATATTCCGTTACAACGAATGTTCTCATCACGGAAATTTTGCAAAAAAGCTAGAATATATAGCCTCATCCAAAATCAATAAAATCATGATCAAAATATAATAAAAATCAGCTGAAAATTTTTTAATTTTCAAAAATTTAAGTTAAATCATTTTGCAAATCTAGCCTTTTGCTAAATGGTGCCTCTTAACAGAATGCTAATCACAAAATGCTTACCCAAAACTTAGAATGAAACGTATTAAAACAGGACATTATATTGAAGATTAAATTAACAAAATGTCATATTTTAGTCTTGTTTCTAAATAACTACAGAACATTTCAATCAAAAACCGAAACAGCGAAATGCCTTCTGTAGCAAAATAAATTTGTAACATTTGAAGGGATATAACTTTAAGCAAAATGAAGATATAATCACCAGAATGGCACAGATAAATCTACCAAAAGAAAACCCGCAAAGATGCTAGTTTGAAATTATATATGCAAATGTTGTTTTTATTAATATTTTATGCTTTTCGCTTTATTGTTATATTACCCGTGTGACGAACTTTCCATGTGAAGAACTTTCTGCGACGAAGTTTCGTTTTATGAAAATCTCAAATACTGTAATACAAGTTTGACTTTGAAACTCGCTAGTTTGAGTAGAGGCTCGTGGCTCAAACTAACAATATGAAGTATACTTAGACTTGATTAAAATGAAAAAAAGTTTGAACGAATATACTTCACTAAATTTGAGAATGGACAGAACAGCGATTTGAATTTCTTTTTCCTTCACTGAATTCGTCCAAGTGGAATGTGGTGGAGAAATACTATGGAAAAACTCGCAGAATGACAAAGGCAAACAAAAAAGTTTATTAACAAGCGAATTTACGCAAAGAATACCTCATAATTCTCATGGTTTGTTCTTTAAATTATTTTGTCTTATGTTGGCCATAAACAAATGAGAATTAAATATAGGTATAAAACATTTATTTACAATTAAAAACTATTACTTTGTCTCCAATCAGGGTAAAAATAATTTGTCATTCAAGCAGTATTGTGAGTTCTTAAGGGTATCACTTCAACCGTTGCAGGTAGGAAGTTGCGCTACCTATAATTGCCAATTTTGTGTACAAATGGGATGTAAACAATATAAACCTCGAATAAAGATTCAGAGTAGCATCAATTGCAACTTGGTAGCAATTTAGGTGTAAAGGTGGTGGGTACCTTTGAGAAATGCTTGACATAGTAAAAGTAAATAGAAATAGACAAAGGAATTATTAAGATAATAGGAAGAAGTGTAAAAAGATATAGATTTACAGAGACAATAAGAGATACCTAGAAATAGTATAACGCAGTAGACCTATGTAATCACAAATAGAGAAAGACAGGATAGAAAAATGCATATTGAGCAACATAAGGGCATATTGAGCTAAATAGATCAAGAACCAATGCGTTTATCAAAGTAGCAGCAATAGTAAACTGGAGGCAATTATCGGCCCAAAATTGGTGTATGTTGAGAACGAATTAGAAATATTCCCCGTGACAGCAATTAGTGAAAAGAGGTGTAAAGTTTCAGTGAATAGAAACATGTAGAAGTTGGCAAGGGAGAGCCACATTTAGACATATAGACAAAAGTATAGATAGCGTCTGAAACAGTAGCAGAAGATGTTGAGTAGAGACATTCTGCAATAAATGAATTGAATAATATTTTTCAAATGCGGAAACAATCACATCAAGAGGACAATTATAGGTTCTTTGCTACAAAATTTCACTACATTGAGAACCATTTTCATTGGTTTTATTATCTCATTGTGTAACAGAACCGATGCAGCTAAATATAAACATTGCGTTCTTGCGTACACGGTTTTGGATATTTTAACTGCTCTAGTTTCGCTATTTGTGGCTAATAATGAGTACTAAGAGATGAAGTTTGGCCCACTTTGAAATCTCCCGGTCTGTACATTTAAAACATTTTGTGTTTAAAAATTTATAATGTGATCGCAAATGACCCCAGTGTTAAATCCAGCATCTTAAAACTTTGAAAAAATTATAGAAAACGTTTGAAAATCGCCAAAGAAAAATCCGTATATACAAAATTGCGTTAACGAATTGCCATTAACAATTTAAATTAGCATTTGAGTTAGTATAGTTATTTTTTCTCAACAAGTCATCGATAAAAGCTAATATTTCCGCTTATATAACAAGCTATTTGTAAACAAATTCTATCAACTCCATCTTAATTTCAACAACTTTGTTTCTATATGAGTTATGGAAGTCGTTCTTTTTACCCTGTGAAGTTAAATTGCTAGATACACCGAGTTGTTTCAAAATTCCAATGTCCACAAATCCCTGTGGTTTTCATTTTTAATTAGAAACGATAGTCCAATTTTTAATTAATGAAAAAATTCTATATGTGAACTTTCCCCCTTCCCACCTCTATGCAAGTATCTGCGTCCATCATTCAATTACGTCGTAGCAGCGGAGTAATTAGGATATTAAAATATGAGCAACAAAAGCTAGCTAGGTATTGCTAGGTTAATATTTGATTTAGTTTTAGGTGTTTGTTTAGACTCACCTATTAGGTTTCTTTCAAGTTTCTCTGTTAGGTTTGTTGTTGAACGGTTTGTATTTGAAACTTTTATATTGAATTTCGTAATTCGGTTACAAATTCCCTCAGCTCAGTACCTATCCTGAATATATCCACTTAATGATTTTGAAGTGTCTTGGTATTACTGGTTTTGAGCGTAACATTTGGGTGTTGTGGTTTTAGGAATTAGTAATACGTCTACGAAGGATTTGGGCTTGATCAAAATACATGCCAAGAAGGACATAATTCAAATACTTAAGTAAAAATATGTAGTAATGTAGTATGGTTAGATGTTTCTATTTTAATTGAGATAATTTAACCTAAATAAATTCAGGTTGACTCCGACTTTTATTTTGTCAAATATAATAATACATTCCATGCAGAAAGCCTGTATAATCCACTATCAATTCATGACTAGATTTTCGAATATTTCAAATGCATTAATTAAGTTAATTAACCATTTTAAATCGTTTTCTAAAGATATCCATTGGCCCATCTTGACATAATAATTTATGTTTAAGAAGATTAGTTTCATTACTATTAATATTAGTTTTGTTTATCGCGTTTCCGAACGGTGCCATACAATACGGTAAGCATTGGTTTCACGGCGGGAGAATTACTTGGAGGTGACGAAGCTCCAAGTAGAATTGGAAGGTACATAAAATATGCATAAAAGCTACTGAATTCCAAACAGCCGTGCTGGTCCCGCTTATAATTGGTTCCAGCAATAATGACAAGGACAGCCTTCAACTAAATCCAGATTGTGTGGTTAAACTGAAGAGGAGAGTTGACGAGGTCAGCAAATAGGTAAGAGTACGTGCAATACGTCATTTTTTAAGAAAAATGAGTAGAATCCAAATCCCTAAAAGAATCAACTGGAACGCGTGACATATTGCGAGATATGAGGATAGAATGTCAAAAATGACCCAAATTAGATTACTTCAAAGATACATGTATGATACATCATTTTTGGGGAAAAATGAATAGGAATCCAAATCCGTAAACAAATCAACTGGAAGCATGATAGGTTTCGAGATATCGTGGTCAAATACCAAAAGTAGCTCAAATTAGATTACCTTAAGATATACATATATGATATATTTAATACATCATTTTTTAGAAAAAATGAATAGAATACAAATTTGCAATGAAACGAAGGTAAGACGCGTCGAATTTCAAAAATTAAATAACCTTAAAAATATACATGCAATATATCGTTCTATAGCAGCAAAGAAATAGGCTTTTTACAAAAATTGTTTTGGATGCATAATTTTTTAGTATTCACAATTCACGGTATGAAATTGAAATAAGGAATCAAAGAAACCATTACATTCTATTCTATAACGTATTCTCTGAACCTATCTCTAGAACATTTAAACGAATAACATGCTATTATCTCTTCTGCTGAAAATGTAAAACACACTTGATAAACTTTTAAAAATTCAGTTTTTCACAGGTTAACCTGGTCGATTAAAACGAATATTTATTATTTTGAAATAAAGGATAAGATAGTTTATACAGTAATGATGGTAATTTTATTATGTTATTTCGCTGATAAAAGCAAGCATCTGTATTGACGTTTTCCTCACCAAATAAAGCAGCATATTTCAAAATTGTCCTAGGGAAGTAATTTAGCTGCTTATTGAAAGTTGTGTACAGCGGTCAGCAAAATTTTTTGCAATACTCAAGCATAATTTTTATTAAACAGTAAAGTTGGCTATTTGCATTCTTATAATTTTTATAATTAAGCTATTGTCTAATCTATCACAATAAGGAATCAAGAATAATATATTCTAAATGATACATATATGGAGATGGTAATCTAATTTTTTTTTTCGACATTTGACCACCGATATTTCAAAACCCAGCACGTGTTGCAGTTGATTTCTTCGCCGATTTGAATACTACCAACTCATTTTATTTTCAAAAAAATGATGCATCCCACATCTAACACTGACAACATCTAAATTTGGTCATTCTTGATCCTTGACCCACGATATCTTGAAATCTGTCAAGCTTTTCATTTGATTCCTTCGCGGAATTGGATTCTACTTCTTTTTCTCCTTTTAAAATTATTTTTCCTAAAAAGAACGTTTTACACGTTCTATGACTTATTTCTCGACTTTGTGATATTTCCTCTTGAGAATAATTGATACAGGTTGTGACATAGTAATGACGATAAAAAGATTATGAGGCCTGCAGTTAGTGAGAGACGACAAAGTATTCACACTTTAATGACGAAATATTTATTTAAGTTTACAATTTTTATAACTATTTAAGTAACTATTCATTTCCATAATATTTAAGTATAATTTATAAACAACCCAGAGAAATTGCATGCAAAATTCGAATCATGTAATTTAAATGTGATTCAAACAGTGGCGGAGGTAGAAAACTAAAAAAAAATAGTTCATTCAAGTTGGGCTGTGAAGTTAAGGTTCACAGCTTGAAAAACAGCATTCATTTGCCATGATTTCTTTGGTATTGATACAATGATAAATATGTTATTGGGGCATCATATGCTGGATTTACAAACAGTTCAATCCTAACAGGGAAGTTATCCTTTAATCTTGATGCTATACATTTTCTGCAAACCTACCTTTCAGGACTACTGAGAATAAGAAACGCATCAAATTACTCACAGCAGAATGCAGAGCCTATAAACCTACCTGGAGGACGCTGGTTATTTGCATGCTGCCTTTTCTACTTTAAGAGGCAAACGAATTATGAATGGGAAGTTGAATGAGAATATTGTCGCTTTAGTACAGTGTGGATAGAATGACATGGTAGTCGCAATTATTGCATATAATCTGACCGTTGAAAGCGAAAAAACATTATTTTTGTGTGATAAATCTGCTGCTGCTCAAAACATCAAATGAGTACTAATACTAATTTTTAACTCTTTAGATTTAGTCCCTTATGGGGGTGTGTAAGTATATTAACATTTTTGTATCTAAAATGATTCTTGTGACACCTAAATAAATTACATTCAATTCAATTCAATTCAATTCAATACTTCCTGAACGATCTGAACACCCCGTAGACGGAATTGAAACAAAATATAGTTGAAAAGTTAGAGCCGTCACGAACAATAAGATCATTATGAATTAGATGAAAGTAAAGTTTGAGGAAAATCGTAAGATGGTTACACATAAGTTTGCTAAGGTGTATCTTTTAAACTTTGTCGGCAAACGGATTGGCAAAACAAGGCAATGAAAATTCAAGCAATTCAAATATAGCTCTTCTACAAGCATTCTACGATTCCAAAAGAAAGTGGTAATGTGGCATATGTTATAGTGCCAATTATATCCAATTTAACCCGATGGAACTCGCAATTAAAATTGCACGACAAACTTCTTCCAAAATTAATTGTTTTAACTAGAATTGTGATAACTTTCTCAATAAGAGTTTTCATCGAGTTACAAAAAATTAAGCCTTAAGTCTTATTAACGACGTAAGGCACAAACATTATTCGGGTCTTATCTATCGTCCGATTGTCGAAATTTCATGAAAACTAAAGAAAATATGTATAAACATATTGAAAGGTTTTCAATTATTAAAAAGAAAAAGTCATACAAAAGAATTTTATAGATTTAAAAAACATTTGCCTTTTTGAAAGAATTGGTTTAATTAATGGGTTCAATTATCTCATTTCATTTCATTTTCAATATTTTCATTTCATAAACCCTAATCGAGAAGGCTGTTTATTCTAAAAAACGGGATGCCCATTCCAAATTTTGGGCTGCTGATACAAAATATCTGTCTGTCCACCCCTAAGTAAGAATTATCAGGCCAATTGGTATCCGTTAATAACTGCATACATCAGCCCATGTTTTAGTGACCAACGCGAATTCTAAAAGTTAACCGCTTGCCACTTTTCTATTCAAAGACCAAATAACTCGTTGAAATAAGGTGACTTGTTTCCATTTATTAGCCCATTGCTAAAATTCCAACAATGCCAATTCACAAGATATGCGCATTTTCTTTACTCAACGAAATGTCAAAATGATCCACCAAAAGCAAAACATAATTGAGTTAGTCGGCATCATCAAGCCCTGCACAAACACCTTCGTTTACTCGCTCATCTCTTTTACAGAAAATCAACCCTTCTAATTTTCCAGGAAGTAGTATGCCAAGAACTTGGTCCCCTTGATTCAAAAATTGTTCTGCTTTTTATTTTCCCATAGTATTTTTTGCGAAGAGTGAATTACACTTTTTAAAAGAGATTTACCAAAACCTGTTCTGAAATTTTTTTTTGTAACTATTCATTCACTAGAATTCAAANAGTGAATTACACTTTTTAAAAGAGATTTACCAAAACCTGTTCTGAAATTTTTTTTTGTAACTATTCATTCACTAGAATTCAAAATTGTGGTCAGCGAGATTTTGTTTTTATCCCATATTAAATTCATTGCATAATTGACTTAATTTTGCCAATATTATTAATTTTTTAGTGTTATGCTGTGGAAATTCTCAAATGACGGGCCTGCAACATTTGACAGTTGAATACACAATCATACCATTGACAAAATTTCTTTCTCTTACATTATCCTTTCTTCACTTTTGAAATATTATCGTCTTGTTCAGTGTGATACATGTATTCAATGTTCTCAGTTTGTTTCTAAAATAGACTCATTAATATTCCTAAGGTGCCAAGCGCATCCTATCTAGCCTGATTTTAAAGAATGTTTAATTTTGAGGGTGGTAAACATTTAATGTCTATAAAATAAAATAAAATTAATTACAATTAAATTACAAAAACTCAATGTACGGCTACCANTAAACATTTAATGTCTATAAAATAAAATAAAATTAATTACAATTAAATTACAAAAACTCAATGTACGGCTACCACATTTTTAGTTCATGCTTATAGAAGTGTGTGGACTCCTCAATACCATGGTAAAATTATTTTGTGACTATTTGATTCCGTAATACCCAATCCCCACTCTTCGGGCACCACCGAACTTTCCTATTTCCTGGTCTTATCAACACTCTTTACAAACCGCACCCTTTCCCTCACGCACTTTATATGAAATGATACGGCACACTAAAGCCAAGTAGGTAAATTCACATAATATTTTATTCTCTTTTAGCCTTTCATACCATTTTTATTTACTTTTTGTTAAGTACTATACCTAACAAACCTCACTAAAGTTCAAATCTGAGAAGTCAACACGCATAGCATCCGGGTATCGAACGAGTACACCTAGCACGAGGTCAAATTTTAGTATTCGGAATATTCCATCTTTTGTACCCACATAAGACATGAAACCTAATTTAAATGCTTGCTCACTCACCTTGAAAATATACCCCACTCACAAATAGTTTCTAACTCAACCTTATCAGAACTTATTGGTATCGTATATTTATAGTAGTGCCATGCTCAAAACAAATCAATAATTACATATTAGGCCTGTTGTATACTCAATGTTCACATGTTTAAATTAAGTACAAAGTTTTATGAAAAGCAAACAAATTTAAAAGAACCAATGTGATCCTTAGTAGGCTATTAGGACCTGGTTAATTTCTGCTCAGAAAAGTACTGTTATTCAAATGATGAACATCATGTAAAAATACGGAAAACTTTAAGTAAGAGCATTAAGGAAAATATTATGGGACATACTAGGACCTCCATGGGCTGCACGTTTGTTAAATTTATCACCCTTTCAAACATTAATGCTCAAATGATAATATATGTTTATAAAAGTTTCATCCAAACGAAATGAATTTAGAGATTAAGCGATAGGTTACTAACAATCGCTTTTTACCTCTGTCGAACTATCCTGTTACCCTCACTTTGGTAAATCATTCTGAACCCACTATAAATTTGAAAGATGTACTTAGATCTTTTGCAGTAGCGGCAATAGAATTATCGCTCGCCTAAAATTATACCTGATTCAGACTGGATGATTAAAAATCTGGATGAAGAATGACCTTAAAAAATACAGAAACGATATATTACAATTATACCAAACCATGATTAGCTATGAACCTTCTTCTGGTAAACGGTTTTTGGAAGTTGATAAGAGCCATTTTCACTCATCATTTTCACTCTAGGTGTGGTCGCGAGGATCCGTCTTTTGCCCATCTAATTGGAAGGGCTTATGAAAGTAAAAGCCGTAAACTCTCGTTTTGATTATTTTCATGCCAACTGATTACGTTCTTAAATTGATTTTACGATTATGAAGCTCTACTTTTAAAATGAACTAAATTTTTAATGTCTTCAAATAATTTTGCTGTGTTTCAAACATGATTGTACGATACAAGGAAAACACGAGGCCAACTTTAGACGATTAAATTTCCAAGGGAAGTTGTTTTCATTTTTTTAGAAATCAAATAGATTATCATCACGCAAGTTCTGTAGAAGTTTCTACTTTCTTCACTCCACATGACCTATTGAGGTCAAATGGAGTTAATAGAGTTGTTTCTTCTGACGAGAGATGAAAATCGGATTAGACGGAATCCAATTACACACTAACTTCTTTCATCGAAAGAGAAAATATCTAAAGCGGTAAATTACATTGTCAAAAACAAAACTAAAAACACAATCAACAACTTTTTACGTAATTCTCTAAAAAGAAAGTTTCCCAATATACAAGCCAACTGCAAGTTTTGACCAATATAGGATCAAATTTTATAGGGAATAGAATTGGTGTAGATTTATTCGTCTGTTAGTGTAGTATCATCATCTTCAGGTTCGCATTTTGTTAGTGAAATTAGCGAATTACGTAATTTTGTTCAACATTTTATATCCCGAGTAGTGATGCTAGCAAAGTAACTACCGAAAGCATTAGTTTAAACTTTGAGTAGACAATTTAATGGGAAAATGTTGAGCCGAAAATTCTATACCAAAAGTGTCACCTCCTGTAGATACAATTAAAGAAATCACCACTAATATATTAATGTTGAGAATCAGGAATTGAAGTATTTTTCTCAGTTTCATAGCCTATGGGCCATATAATCAGTTGATAAGCGAAAATAATTCTTGTGGGAGTTACAGATTCGTGTAATAGGATGTAACGCCTACACTAATTATTTTTGTTTATAAAACTAATTAGCGTGTCGTTTGATTGCCACAAGGAATTAAATTACAATTTGATTAATTTCAGAAAACACAAAGATCGGACAGTGGTGGTTCCCTTAGTGAGTTTGTTTTGGTAGCTATAAGAAATTGGGAGACACTTCTAAAATTTATGCAACCAATATGGTCACTGTGTGATGAGTAGGTCACTTATAGTTTTGGTGATTTATATATATTGCATTTCTTTCTTGTAGTTAAAGAATTGGTGAGCAATTAGTCATTGGTTGGGTCAAATGGCACACACTCCCACAATAGATTGAAGAAACGTGAGTCAAATTGCAAACTCTGATTCTTGGTCACTTCAGCTTTTATGACTCTGTGAGTGGGAGAAAACGTGAAATTCTGTATTAGCCAAAACTGGAAGTCATTAACCTATTTTTCTTTAATTTCAAATCAACTTGCTGCAGATAGTAGCTAGATACAAGTTAAAGCACACATACGGCCCCACTATTTAAAGAAGTTTTCTTGAAACACTTTAGTAACGTTACTATTTTTTAAAACCAAAGATACTATAAAATATTTAAAATAAAATATTTCTTATACAATATATAAATAAATCAAATATTCTTATAAATAAATCTTCTTTCTTACATCACTCTTTTGTAAATCAGCAAGGAGCTTAACTTAGTTTTTTTCTGTGGTATTGTTACTTATTTAATTATGCCTCATTANTCTTTCTTACATCACCCTTTTGTAAATCAGCAAGGAGCTTAACTTAGTTTTTTTCTGTGGTATTGTTACTTATTTAATTATGCCTCATTAAATCAACTTTTAGTTCAACTACTTGGGAAAAAAATANTAAATCAACTTTTAGTTCAACTACTTGGGAAAAAAATATCAATTGATTTATATCATTACTTAACAATCTAAGAAATCTGTGAACCTAAAAAATCTTCATTCCTGGATACCTACCGTACTCGACACAATTATACAAGATTAACATTAACCCACGAATATCTGGATAGCTATGTGCAAAAGGAGTCAGCACAAATAACATTACATCGAGGCATGTGTAATTATGACTGGAGACAAAGCGAGTTTGGAAACGGTTGGCAAATGGTAACGGTAACATAGTTTTGAACTATCAACTCCACATAACCAAGTAATATCTTACCTTAAAGCAACAATGGACGCTAAAAGGCATCCTTATTTGCCAAACTTACCTAGGCTCACTGTACGAAATCTTGAAAGCATCAACTGTAGTAATAAAATTTGGCATAGTAACACTCTTCTAAAAATTGATCCTTGAGCAATGTAGGTCACCAAAGTTAAATACAGTGTTCAGAGGCATCTGTGAGATTGAATTAGGACTTGGAATATAGAGTTTTTGGGAAATCCTGGTCAATGTTTTAATTGGGTGTAATGTCATAAAAATTCCCGCTTGACTTGAACGTCAATAGAGTTCGCGAATGGTGTACCGAGACATCTGTGGGATTAAGTTGCGGCTTTGGTTATAAATTCCTGGACACCTCCTAGCCAACTTTTTGTAAGGTTAAACTTGCTTAAAACATTGACCAATGAGGCCCTTTGAAATTCATCAAAGTTAACATTTAGTACTCCGAGGCGTCTGTGGAGTTGAGTTGGTGCTTGGAATATATATTCCTGAAGCTCGCTTAGTGAATGTCGGCAACAAATGTGACCTCACAAGTTTAAAACGTCTCCATAAATTTATAATATAATTTGTCAATCAATCCCATTCATGCATCGACACACCATATGTGAATTTTGACCTTCAAGGGTCAAAGCTTCTCAGGTAGCACACAACACAAACATTGACAAGCAGGTAACCAGGCATTTATATTCCAACTCCGAGCTCAATTCCACAGATGCTTCAGTACATCCTATGCTAAATTTGATTATCTCTAGGGGTGAAGCGTCAACTGTTAGTTGCCATACCAAATTTTGTAACTATAATCGATGCCTTCAAGTTGCTTTATGACTCCGGCGACAATAACAGCAACCTCGAAACATTGTTGATTGTTGTCCCATTTGCACCAATGTACTTCAAGACATACCAACAAAAAATTTCAAGTCTCATGAAGAGTGTCGCATCGCTGACCTTTACTGGACACCAAACAAACTATTCTAACTTCAACATACTTTAACATTGGTGGTGTCAACCGAAAATATTGCTGAAAGTTAATCCAAAACAATAATCATTGGTTCATATTTTTAAACAATTGTTGCATTTTGTTGGTCAGTACAGTAATCTTTTGACCTGCAGAGAAGCAAAGGGTCAAATATACCTATTTCGTTATTGGTATGTAAAATATAACTAAATTTACATCTATATAGTTATTCTGAATTCAAATAAATTATCAATGATGTTGATATATTTGAGATCCCAGTACATCCAAATAAAAGTAAACAAATAAATTTTTACAGTTCATTAACAGCTCAGTCACACAGAATTCCGGTAGTTAGCCTACGATGACTCAAAAAGTGGAAACAGAGTCTGAAACAAAAAACAACAAACTTGGTAAGATTTCATTTTCACTAAATTTGGATTGATATCGAAGATACATGTTTGTTAGGTTCCAACAGTTTACCTTTGTTGTATCATAAACGGTCGACGAAGAGATGTGCCCACCTTGTAAAAATATATCCTCATATACCATAATCTACAAGTATATGTATATAAATTTTTAAGATAATTTGTCTGATAAACGATGACTTATGCTAGCCCTGTGGGAACCTTTATGTGGTACAATGTACCACCAATTTTCATTTACCGTTATGTTATTTGTTTAACATTGTATACTTTTGTCTTTTTATGGTTTGCTATTGATTTAGTTGGAAAAATATTTTAATATTTCAATTGTATATGTGTATGTAATACTATCGCTATGGAAGGAATTCAGTTTGCACAGTTTGCGAAATAATTTGAAATGCGTATATTTTCTGAACTTAGGCTAAAGAAATGTTGCGATGTTGTTTGTGTGTTAGATGAGCACGCACTCAATTTCCTAGTCTCACTTTTCCCGAAAAATTCTGAACATGAAAAGGTTTTCACCTACCCCTCAGAAAGTCCATAGTGCTGAAAATAACGACAATAAAATTGTATCCAGAATAATATAATATAGTTCACTGGAAGTGAACAACCACATAAGATAAACAGCTGATAAAAATGCATAAAAAAGTGTTGAAGAAAGTAGCAGCTTATTTGAAAAGTAATCATCCGGACACTTTTCAGTAATTGAAACCTACTTCTTCCAAAAACATAATGTTTTTCGGTAGATTTTATTCCAAAGTTTCCGCTCTTGGTCATGCGTAAGATATATATAGCCATGCTATAAAAAAGATTAGGATGCTTCAGTAGCAAAATATTATGAAATTTAGTTTGTATGCTTTTGAGCGTAAATGTAAGAGGATTTATATGGTCAATTAACCAAAGAAAATTTAAGACTTGCACCCAAAATAATGTTGATGAGTATTGTTCAGAATATATTTGCTAAAATCTTTGTCACAGTGTGCCATATCAGTAAAGGTAAGTTCTCATGGCCGCTCGTATATGAGCTTCGAGCGATTTTTATGGGCGTCGAGCTTCACGCGTTGAGGTTCCGAGTTCCGGCGTCCGCAGCGGAAACAATTCTCATGAAAGCTCAAGNGGGCGTCGAGCTTCACGCGTTGAGGTTCCGAGTTCCGGCGTCCGCAGCGGAAACAATTCTCATGAAAGCTCAAGTGAAAAGCGAGATACTGTCTTGAACAGCTGATTCTACAATATTAATCCTTTTAAATAAGGCTTTTAAAATATTGAATAAAATTTATTTTATTCATTAAAATAAAAGAACTGAAAATTTCTGAATAATTAATTTGTTACTGAATTAATTAATTTTTTACATAATTAATGAAAAAATTAATTTTTTACTGAATTATTCAAAATTACTGAAAATTTGAAAATTAAACTATTTTAAATTCCCTCAAAAAAGGTGTTTAGGATACTCCAGTAGAGTAAAAACGCGTGCAGTTTGACGCAAGAAGTTCAAAATTATGAGCTTCCAGCTTCACGCGAACTTCGCGAGTAATGTTGACGCGCGTTTACTCAGGAGCGTCTGAAGCGAGATCAATTTTCATGCAGACGCTCTAACATCTGCGAATTCGCGTAAACCGAACGCTCGAAGCTCATGTAGGAGCTGTGATGAGAACTTACTTTAATGCGAAAGGTAATTGCACCAAAACGTTGTACAAACTACAGTGTAAACTTTTTTTTTAAAGAACTTGTTGCATGTGGTAGTGAAGTTAATGCAGTGTATAGTCATTTAAAAAACTTACATGTGAAAATGANATCAATTTTCATGCAGACGCTCTAACATCTGCGAATTCGCGTAAACCGAACGCTCGAAGCTCATGTAGGAGCTGCGATGAGAACTTACTTTAATGCGAAAGGTAATTGCACCAAAACGTTGTACAAACTACAGTGTAAACTTTTTTTTGAAAGAACTTGTTGCATGTGGTAGTGAAGTTAATGCAGTGTATAGTCATTTAAAAAACTTACATGTGAAAATGATTAATATGGCTGTTTTTGTAGTGACTTTTTTANATTAATATGGCTGTTTTTGTAGTGACTTTTTTACCTGTCACTACTTCAGTAGTAGAATGATATTCGAATCATCATACCTTTACATGGACAAAGGAATTCTAAATCATTCTAAATTACATGGAAAGTTAAAATTTTTATTTCAAATGTTGATATATACTTTTCAATTTTTGAATTGACAAGATGTGAGTAAGAAAAATTTTTTACACTAATTAACTTAACTACATAAACTTTATGCAATTTTTGTTTGTCTGAGTTGCATGTATTATATTGAGATAACCTTAAAATGGAATAATGCGGGGATTGCATTTTCATATAATTCATCTTAGCTACATATCATGTCCTGGTAAACAGCCGTAAGAACTAAGTATAACTGACATAATACAGAAAAATAAGTTGCTACAACTTCATACTCAAAGTAATCCAATTAAGTTCAAGACTTGTCTCGAATATCCATTTTTTGTTTGTTATGATACTGAATGAGTCTATTGATTTTTTTGTGTATGTGAGTTTTTCTCACAATGAGCATGCGAAGTTGATGGTAATTGGCTCGCAGAACCTTTTGTCACTCTTTTTATGATTTTAGTTCTGTTGAAAACAATTTCAGTTATTTCGGATAATTGTACAAGGCAAAGTTACAAAGAACAAAAAATTTCAAGAGAATCCATGAAATCCACAAGAGTAAAATTTTGCAACCTGTCTTTTGTTCCTTTCATCCTGGAGAAAAACAATAGGCAAAAAAGTTTTCCACTTGGAAAAGTTTTTTGGTTTTAAGGTTGAATCCAAAAACTTTTATAAACTCAAAGAAAGAATAAAATTTATACGAATCGGATAGAGAAAAGCAGCATCAACTGGGTTAGCGTCATCCGCCTGATGAAACACATTTTATTTAATCCAAAAACAACAAAAAAACGGCAGAAAATTAAAAAAAAAATTTTTTTTTAATGAACAATGTAAACGAAACTTGAAACAAAAAAAGAAGTAAATATTTTCACGTAAACTGAAATCAGTAAATTTTCAATATTTTGCAACCGACGACTTGACGAATTAAAATGGAATTGAATTGTGCAACTAAGAGTAAAACAATGTAAGTTTTACACACTGCAAACAATGTGTTTTTAANTAAAATGGAATTGAATTGTGCAACTAAGAGTAAAACAATGTAAGTTTTACACACTGCAAACAATGTGTTTTTAAGTTTCTTTTTAGTATGTTGCACAAAACATGAACTGTTACCTGCGCTCTACGCTAGAGTTCATTGTTGGTGCAACTGATCTAGATTGTGTTTACTTTAGAAGTTGTCATGGTAAGCAGAGATTATTTATAATAAAAATCATTCAGTACGATAGTTTTGATATCAATGGAATATTTTTTATATTTNAAATCATTCAGTACGATAGTTTTGATATCAATGGAATATTTTTTATATTTATGTATTTTGTTTTGTAAACCACCATTACATGTTCAAATATGTTTTACAGATAAACATCAATTGTAACGACAAGTAACACGCTGTTAATATTTCATTTCACCCATTTATCTCCTAAAGAGATTGAATATGCATTTCAATTTTTGTCTATTGTCTTGATCTTTCTATCCCTAATCGATTCCTCATACTTTAGTAAACAATTCCAGATGTCAAAAACTTTGTGTCTAAAGAAGTGTTTGCTAGAGATAATATTAGTTATTCAAAGCGAATGACCCATGCTTGCTTCAAGAGAATCAAAATGTACCCAAGTTGCACCTTTCTAATGACTCATGATTGATTACAAAGTAACAGACAACATTGATATGTAAAAATAAATTTCCGATTCGGTTACTGTATTAAAACGTCTAAGTTAAAATGCACAATTTCACATCCCTGCAATTCTGCCGTTTGCTCCAACAAATCTATCATTAAGAAAATCACTTTAGCGTATACATTTAAAGCGGATGTTTTCTCCAAACTTATCTTAACCGTTTGTTCATTCTAGGAATACAGCATAGGAGTAAGAAATTCTTGTGAGCTTAGGTTCAACGAATCAGTTGTTGTTTTTCCCCGATTAAATTATGAAAAATTCAAGAGGCATGACTGATGCAGAGGCCTTGAAATGGAGTTAGAAAATAATCTGGGGCTATTTAGGTAGTATATCTTTTTAATATTGTGACGGTTTAGCTTACCTTTTCCTTTTTCGCAAAACCGCTCACCTTACTTTCAGTCCGTCTTCTTTGAAAATTTAATCAAAAACTTTCCTATTTTCAAAACAATTAACAAAAATAAAGAAAAACTTTAACTTAAAAACTTTAAGTTAAAAAAAACAAAATCAAACTGAAAACAAAAAAAATCTAACTTTCGAATTGGAGCTTCTCCCGCTCCAATTCCTCCCACCTATTTGGCCGACTACTGACCAACAACCGTCCAAAAACTCTTACAATAAAATAAAAACTCAAAACTCAATTCAAATTGCTTTATGCAATAAATTTAACTTTTATTAAAACAAAACTTTATTGTTTTTAAAAAAATCTCTTCCAGCCCGGACTGATCGGCGTTCCAACCCAGTGAAGCTGGGAAGGAATACTGGACAAATGGTAACTCAACACACAAAAACACGACTTTATATACAAGAAAATTGTATAAAGGGCGAACCACAAAGAACAACTATACTAGGAAACAAAAGAATAATAATAATAATAGAAACCTTTTTTTTTCTTTTTTTTTTCTTTCATAATTAAATATAAATAAACTAACTACTATAAAATTTAACACAGAAAAATTAACATAATACAAACTAATTTTTTGTAAGTTATAAAAATACCCTCTTCTTACTTGAGGCAATGTCCTCATTGCGGGAAGGTCCTGTTTTTTTGAATGAGACATTCTTTAGCCTCATGACCACGTTTCCGACAGGTGTAACATCGACGACCCATCGCAATTTACCGTCGGCTGGGATTTGTCTTCTGTGCTGGTTGACTGGGTGAAATGACCGACATCAAGTCATTAGCCGACTGCACGATAATAAATGGTGCTGAAATTTTTCGGCCTAACGGATTCCCACCCCAGTCCAATTTTCGCATCTGTGGGGGTCTAGGTGGTGGAGCCACATTTGTTGGGACCCTGGCCGGGTGAGTCGGCTTCCTTACTAACGCCTGCTCCATTGCCAATTTGGCTGCATGCTTGATGATGGGCATCGAAAGTGTCAATTTGGGGTCGGCCATCGGCATCTTCTTCTTGGGTTTGCTTGTCAAAGTTGCCGCCGATTTACCAAGCTTTCCCCCAAGACCCAGTGGTGGAGTGACTACTGGTGTAGTTAAAAAAGCGGGAGCCTGTAGAGTCTCCTCTCCCATGCACGCAAAGTCCATCAAGAATGAATCTGCAAAGATACAAAAGACATTAATACATGAAAAAAGAAGACTAAAAAAACAACACATTTTTCATTATTACAAACTAACATTATTATAGATAAAACTTACCGTTCATATTTTCACACAGAATTCCCACAAATCACCGAGATTATAAATCTAATCGTTGAGGAGGACGTCGCAAGCGAGCAGACCTTCGCAGGGCTACGGATCCTTTAGCGAGAGGAAAGCAACTGGTAACGTCGGAGTCCTCTGGAGCTGTATTTATAGGGTCCAGGACTGCGTAAAAATCACTGGAGTCGTCCCCACGGTCAATTTTTGATTAATTTGCTTAATCTTCTTGAAAGTTTTCAAAGGGACAGACCTTATTTGCCTAATTTCTTCAGTTGGAGTTAATTTTTTACAAATTTTTCCAACTGAAGTTCTACTAGAATTTGAATATGATAAGGAAGCAAGACTTTTACTTCCAGTACTAGCAGGAATGACGGGCTTAGCTCGCTCTGTCCAAGAGGAACTAGTTCCTTTGGACTTCCTACTTTTATTATCAAACTGTACATTACGTGTACTTTCAAATTCACTATGAAAATGAACTAAATCATTTACATGGACAACTATGTACCTTTGTCTTTTGCCAGTGAGGAGTCTAATTTTATAGTCTACCTCACCGACTTGTCCAATTACCTCATATGGACCAACATTTTGAGCAAGAAACGCTTGTGTAAGCCCTTTTTTCCTCACTGGTACACATCGAAGAACTTTATCTCCTAGACAAAAGATTGCACTTAGGATTTTTTTGTCAAATCGTTTTATCGATTTCTCATGAGCTTTCCGAGCGTTTCTCTGGGCAGTATATCTAGATACTTCCAGATCTCTTGGGAATTGTCTATCCAAATCCAGCTCAGACTTTATTGGTAATTCCAAATCTATCGGAATTCTCGGTTCTCGTCCATACACTAAGTAGAACGGAGAGAATTTAGTAGACTCATTACAATTTGCATTATATGCAAACGTTGCCGCTGTCAAGCATTGGTCCCAATCAGTTTGATCTGGGCTTGCAAACTTGGCAACTATTTTTTTCAGAGTTTGATTACATCTTTCTGTAATCCCATTACTTTGGGGGTGATAAGGGGCTGTAAAACGCAGTTTATATTTTGATTTCTCGCTCGCCTCTTTGGCAAGTTTTGAAATAAACTGACGCCCTTGGTCACTCACAAACTCTTTAGGCAATGAATGCCTTAACAAAATTTTGTCGCGTATTCCGGCAACTACACTTTCCGCTGTTGCCGCGACCACCGCTAATGACTCTACATAGCGACTAAAATGGTCCACAAAGATTAGGGCATACTTATTGCCATTATTTTTAGAAGGAACAAAGGGACCTATGAAGTCTATCCCTACCCTTTTAAAAGGAACACTAACTTCCTCAAAATTTTGCATGAGTCCATGCTTTGGTCCACGACGGACTCTATGGATTTGACATATTTGGCAACTGAGTACAAAGCGTCTAGTGTCTTTATACGCATTTTTCCAATGAGGTACAGGTACAGGAGCTTTGTTCTCAGACTCTCTGTCTGATTCACTTTGTTCTGCGTTTTCTATAAACCTAAGAACTTTTCTAAGCCATGGATCTTCCAATTGCTTAGTTCTAAGGTCTATGCCTTCTAAAACGAGAATTTCTGAGTCCATAGACTCTGGTGACCCTACTGGAAACCTTGACAAGGGATCCACGTCATTTGCCACTCTCCCTGGACGATGCTTAATAGTCATGTCCTGGGTTTGTAAGGCAAAAGACCAGCGAGCTAATCGCCTTTGGGGGTTTCTCATGGAGAATAACCATTTTAACGCACTGTGATCCGTTAGCAGTGTAATGGATGCCATAAATATATGGTCTGAATTTCTGGACTGCATACACAACAGCCAAACATTCTTGTTCGCTCGCTGTGTCGCGTTTTTCAGTTTCCGTCATGGCTCTACTCGCATAAGCAATTACTCGAGGCTTTCTTCCTGAATCTGTACCAGGGTAGCGCCTAAGCCATGACCACAACTGCCACAGTGAATTTCTGTTTCACTATTTTCAATGGGATATCCCAAAATTGGACTTGTCACCAAGGCAAGTTTTAACTTATCGAAGGCCTCTTGCTGGTTTTCTCCCCAAACAAAAGGTTGATCCTTCTTTAAAAATAAATTAAGGGGCATTGCAATTTTCCCAAAAATTTTCACAAAGCGTCTATAATATCCGCACATATTCACAAAGGATCTAATATGTGTTTGAGTTGAAGGTACCGGAAATCTAGTAGTCGCCGTTACTTTTCCCGAATTTACCTCAACTCCCTCACTGGATATTATATGACCTAGGTACTCAAGTTTGTCNTAAAATGGAATTGAATTGTGCAACTAAGAGTAAAACAATGTAAGTTTTACACACTGCAAACAATGTGTTTTTAAATTTCTTTTTAGTATGTTGCACAAAACATGAACTGTTACCTGCGCTCTACGCTAGAGTTCCTTGTTGGTGCAACTGATCTAGATTGTGTTTACTTTAGAAGTTGTCATGGTAAGCAGAGATTATTTATAATAAAAATCATTCAGTACGATAGTTTTGATATCAATGGAATATTTTTTATATTTATGTATTTTGTTTTGTAAACCACCATTACATGTTCAAATATGTTTTACAGATAAACATCAATTGTAACGACAAGTAACACGCTGTTAATATTTCATTTCACCCATTTATCTCCTAAAGAGATTGAATATGCATTTCAATTTTTGTCTATTGTCTTGATCTTTCTATCCCTAATCGATTCCTCATACTTTAGTAAACAATTCCAGATGTCAAAAACTTTGTGTCTAAAGAAGTGTTTGCTAGAGATAATATTAGTTATTCAAAGCGAATGACCCATGCTTGCTTCAAGAGAATCAAAATGTACCCAAGTTGCACCTTTCTAATGACTCATGATTGATTACAAAGTAACAGACAACATTGATATGTAAAAATAAATTTCCGATTCGGTTACTGTATTAAAACGTCTAAGTTAAAATGCACAATTTCACATCCCTGCAATTCTGCCGTTTGCTCCAACAAATCTATCATTAAGAAAATCACTTTAGCGTATACATTTAAAGCGGATGTTTTCTCCAAACTTATCTTAACCGTTTGTTCATTCTAGGAATACAGCATAGGAGTAAGAAATTCTTGTGAGCTTAGGTTCAACGAATCAGTTGTTGTTTTTCCCCGATTAAATTATGAAAAATTCAAGAGGCATGACTGATGCAGAGGCCTTGAAATGGAGTTAGAAAATAATCTGGGGCTATTTAGGTAGTATATCTTTTTAATATTGTGACGGTTTAGCTTACCTTTTCCTTTTTCGCAAAACCGCTCACCTTACTTTCAGTCCGTCTTCTTTGAAAATTTAATCAAAAACTTTCCTATTTTCAAAACAATTAACAAAAATAAAGAAAAACTTTAACTTAAAAACTTTAAGTTAAAAAAAACAAAATCAAACTGAAAACAAAAAAAATCTAACTTTCGAATTGGAGCTTCTCCCGCTCCAATTCCTCCCACCTATTTGGCCGACTACTGACCAACAACCGACCAAAAACTCTTACAATAAAATAAAAACTCAAAACTCAATTCAAATTGCTTTATGCAATAAATTTAACTTTTATTAAAACAAAACTTTATTGTTTTTAAAAAAATCTCTTCCAGCCCGGACTGATCGGCGTTCCAACCCAGTGAAGCTGGGAAGGAATACTGGACAAATGGTAACTCAACACACAAAAACACGACTTTATATACAAGAAAATTGTATAAAGGGCGAACCACAAAGAAACAACTATACTAGGAAACAAAAGAATAATAATAATAATAGAAACCTTTTTTTTTTCTTTTTTTTTCTTTCATAATTAAATATAAATAAACTAACTACTATAAAATTTAACACAGAAAAATTAACATAATACAAACTAATTTTTTGTAAGTTATAACAATATTGTATAATCGAAAGACAACATTTTGAGCACTGCTGAGACACAATTTTGATTACACCATTAGGCCAATTTTTTGGTTCCTTAAACTGTTTGTCCTGAATATTTATTGGTGACATTTTCGTTAATCATTTTAATCTGCACGGTGACTGTTCCCATCGTTGCTCCTGCTTCGAGATGTATTGGTATCCAATTTGTTATTCATTGTGTATTGGTATCCAATTGGGATTCATCATGTATAGGACACCCTCGGTTTTCTTAATCCTTACTCTGAGTGCTGTCTGTTCAAAATAATGTAACACATGTGTATTTTAAGTAGAATTTTTGACACTTGACCTATTATATTTTGAAACATTACACGTGTTCCAGTTATTCTTTGAAAATTTGGAATATATTCATTTTTAACTAAATATGATGTACCATAAATTTATTTTAAGTCATTTTAATTTTGTCCATTTTCAACTTTCACCCCCCGATATCTTGAAATCAGCCATATAACGGTTCATTCCTCCTTGGATTTGGAGCCTGCTCATTTCCACTTTAAAACTGGTGTAGTGCGTGTATTTTTGTGGTAACTATGCTGGTCACTTTTAATTTGACTCTCGATATTTCAATATCTGACACGCGTTACCGTTTCTTTTGTTTGGGAATTTCGATCACTCATTTTTTTTTCTAGAAAATAATGTAAATATCACGTGAATTTCTTTGGTAACTAAATTTGATTAATTTTGGCGTTATATACCCGATATTTTAAAATCTGACATTTGTTTCAAAATAAGATACGTTTTCGTTTTATGTATCTGGCTTACCCAATGACACAATTGAACTATTTAACATTAAGCGAATGTGCCTCACCTTCGATTAATGATTAATTAAGTACTATTAATTTCACCATAAATTCTATAAAAATGCATCAATGTAAAATTATATTAATATGATTACTATATAATATATGATGTACTAATATACTAATGTGATTCCAAAATAAATACATTTTGGAAATAAAAAGCTGAAGGTATTTTGTGTTTATCACATTCAGCATTATGCATGAGATGTGTACATTCAAGGTAACTTAATTTTGGTCATGTTTAACAAACGGCATCCTATTTCTCAAAATATTACACGCGATGCAGTTGCTTTATTCTCGGATTCGTCTTTACTCATTTTTGTTTAACAAAAATGCTTCACGTGTATTATTGAGGTAAATTAATATAAGGCTTTTTTACTTTTCAGTCCCAGTGGCACGAACGAGTTCCAATTGATTTCTTCGCTAATTTGATTTCTTTCATTTCCCTCTTAAAAATGACAACTTGCAACTCCTCCGACCTGGTATTCAACTTCTTTTCTTTAGAGACTTATCTTAATGACATTTGTCTGTCATTTCGGTTATGGCTTGGTCGGATAGTGAAGCTCTCGGTTATGAGTTTACCGAGGATAAGTATAAAAAATGTACCAACGAAGGGTAGGAGCTGGAGGTTTATGATTTCGGATCTTCACATTTTATGAAAAATCAAGTCGATAGTTAAAACATTTTCAGTTCATTATAATCCTTTTTGAACTANTCCCTCTTAAAAATGACAACTTGCAACTCCTCCGACCTGGTATTCAACTTCTTTTCTTTAGAGACTTATCTTAATGACATTTGTCTGTCATTTCGGTTATGGCTTGGTCGGATAGTGAAGCTCTCGGTTATGAGTTTACCGAGGATAAGTATAAAAAATGTACCAACGAAGGGTAGGAGCTGGAGGTTTATGATTTCGGATCTTCACGTTTTATGAAAAATCAAGTCGATAGTTAAAACATTTTCAGTTCATTATAATCCTTTTTGAACTATAAAATCCTAAAACTTAAGTTTCAACGTACTTTAGTAATTTGGAAAAAATTCTTCTAAAATTGCATAAAAATTGTAAAGTTGAAACCCAAAGTATAAAATTTTAGCAAAAAATGTTTCATTTTACCACGAACGGTGTAGCAGAAGTCGTCTAAGCGATTGCCATGGATTAACTTTGTTGTTAGATGCTATAAATGGAATACAGCTAGTTTACATCTTCTCTCCATATTTACGTAATTCGTCTTTCTGCGTAATCCGTCAACGTTATTCGCTAGTTGCACTTTTACAACAATTTGCTTTTCTGTTTTTATCTTTACAGGTTTTTTTAGTATACAACAGAATATTTGAAAAATTTTCCCATTATTTTAAACTGTTCATTTTTTTTGCATTTCTTGCTTACAATTCTAATTTTAGTGTTTCTTCTCATGTGTGCAGACTATCTTCCTTCATGTAAACCTTTTCTAATTTTATGATTGTTACTGTAGTTGCGGTTTTCTATGTAATTTTTTCCATTGAAAATTAAAAATCAGTTCAAAAATTACTTTTTACGTTTTTGAGCACTTTCCTCCTGTATTTAATGTCATATTTTTCTAATGACTTAGTTCTTAATTTAATAATTCTTCAGCCTAACATTTTATACCATATAAATTTCTTGGAAACGTTCTATATTTCAGAAAATATTTCTTTCTTGTCATCTTTTTCACTTGTGAAAGGAAATTTTCCATAATTTTTGTCACCTATTTTGTGACGTTTAGAAGATTTTTTGCCAAAATGTTTGCACATTTTAGGTTTTTGAAACTGTGCTTTTTAAACCTAAAGATCCTCAGACTGGTTAAGGATTATGAGAAAAGTTTGTGTTATGTCTATTACACACAGGGAGACAAACTTTCTGAATAGGCAGAAGTCTCGTGAAAAATCGAAATTTCCTGGTTATCCAATCTTGACATTTAATTTTTTGAAAACTTTCCCAGCAATATGCCCTATTCCTCAAATAGATTCAATTCCTAATTTGGATAAAGTTTTGATATATAATTTAATTGAAATCGCTTCAATTCACTGTATCTGGATGTTGGAGCTATATTGAGGATGCGTCGTGTATGATAAGTAAATTCGAATTATTTTCTGCAAAGGTCTGACAAGGTTTCTCTTTTATTCTCATACTCAGACGCAATCGTTAAGTTACTGTTTTCTCCCAATAAAGAAACTAAAAAAAAACTTTCCTTTCGTATATGTATGCTGACAGAACTTTTTTCAGGACATGAAAGGAATTCATTTTTTTAAGAAAATTCCTCTTTTATTTATCTGTGTACAACATGGCATTATTGTTACGGGTTGTGGTATGTGGAAGGTAGACCCTGTAGAACCAATAGCAAAATGAATTACTATGAACCAAAACCTGAAAAAATAAGTAAATCAACACTGATTTATTAGAGCGAAATTTTAGCCTATAACTACAAGAGATCCCATCATTATTCAAAAAGTCCACAGCATTAGCGTAATTTCAAATATATTTGAAAAAAAAATTTTACGCAACATGCAGTGTCTATTTGTATATGGTGCGAGGAAAACATCGAGTTTAGTTGCGAATTTATTTGAGCCCGATTTTTTTTTGAGAAAATCGGATAAATCTTTCCAATATGAAGTAATGTCACTTATTCAGTCTTCATTCGTATACATCGTGTTAAGAAAATACCAAATTTATTTGCGGATCAATTGGCATCAAAAGTTTCTTTTTTGAAAAATCTCATTTAAAAAAAATAAATGCATCTCACATAACCAGTGTCATTCGCACACTACATTCCATTAGAATACCAAATTAAGTTGAGAATTAATTTACCCGTTATTTTTGTTAGAAAATTGCAAGATTTCAAAATAATCTTACGCAGGTTCCGTTCGGAAACATAGTTATCGGAAAATGCCCAATTTGGTTGTGAATTAATCGGATCAGGAATCTGTTTTCTTGAAAATCGCAAAAAAAATTTGCAAAATGAATTTACCTCACTTAGCGAGTGTCATGCCAACATTTGCTTCTAGGATATTAATAAATTCAGTGGCCGAAATTTTATTTTTTTAATAATAATAAGTATTTCCAAAATTTGTTCATCACTTTAACACTGTCCAAACACTGCCCAATTTTATTTTGTCATAATAAAAAGCCGATGGTAGTCATTGATTGATTACCTGGAAAAATTTCTGTTTTATGATTACTCTTGTTTTTGCCGTCGGACTGTATATTTGTATGGACACTAGGTAAATGATTGATTATTTTAAAAAGATTTTTACAATTTCAAAGAAAACTGAGGGCCCAAAGTAATACGCTACTAAATTAGTAAATGCTTTGAAATCAAATGTGTATGGACATTTTTTTAAGTGAAATAAATTTAGTTTGAAAACAATTTGATATTCATATGGAACCGAATATGTAAACGGCGAACTTAAATGTGGTGAATCTATTTTATAATATTTTTGAGATTTTGTAAAAAAAAAATAATAAATAAATAAAAAAAGCTACCGGGTCCAATTAATTAATCCGCGACTAAATTTAATCTTTTCTTAGCACCATTCATGCGAATACTGCATAAGTGATATTAGTTTATTTTGAAATTATCTCTTCGATTTTCTAAAAAAAATTCATATCCAAGTTAATCCGCAAAAAAATTCTGTTTTCAATCAACCATTTACAAATGAATAGTACAAGTTGCACACAATTATATTTTTCAAAATTGATTTGAAAATTTTAAAAATTTGATAAAGCTGTGGAGTTTTTTGAGATTAATGACCCATGGTTGTTGGCTAACCATTTGCTCTTAAAAATAGGTGTGTACGTTTACTGGATTTTCCAATTTTCGGTTCAAGGTCACTCATTTAGCTATTAGTTATACAGTAGGTTTTTGTTGGTTGAAAGGGTCAGGTTCTTGTTTAGATGGAAAGAGTAATAAATTTTCTGATTTCCTAATTCGACAATAAGGTGGAAAGTTGATGGATATTGTGTAGGTCTGTTAGTAAACTAATACCTTTAGGGAAAAGAAGTTAGTGTACCAATTTCCTAATCACCGCTACACCACAATTGTCACTAGATCCACAAAATTAACTATTAATATCCCTACTAAATAAATAGTCAAAATCAATTTTTTTTTTGTTCCAAGACGAACTCCTTTATTACCCCTACTAAATATTTGATCCTAGATTGACTTCAACAAAATGATTAAATTGAGAAAAACTTTCCCAATTAGGGAAATGTGCTTTACGAAGAAATATCATTCGAATGTTTTTTCTTTAGTCTACTAACTTGACAATCAAGAATATAGCAACCAATTTACTTGGGCTAATATACCAACAGTTTCTCAAATTTAGTAGTAGCTCCCAATCTCATCTGGATTTAGTGTTTCAGTCTTCTATTCAAATGAAGTTTAGTTGGAAACAATTTTATAATGTATATTACAATATTTAAATGATCTGACTAAATATATTTTTAGCTTTCAGAAATTAAAGAATGATTTAATATTGACTTTCGTATTCATATTAGAATTTGAAAGTGGACAAGCAAAAATCGCAATTTTATAACCTATTAGGGTAATTTTAAAAGAATTCATAATTTTTGTTTAAAGTTAGATGGTCAGTAGATATCAAACGTTGTGAAGCACATGAGTATCCCTACCATTTATAATTTATAACATGTTTACGTGATTTTTAAATAGTATTATAAATATTCTACCACAATTTATAAATTATGGTTCATATTACTCTAAATCCGCTTGGACAATTTATAAAGCAGATCTAGTATGACTCGCTTGAGATGTGCACACGATCTGAACCTGCCTGCGTGCCCACATTTTATATTTTATAATTTATGTTAATTACATAGAAGCAGTTTGACACATTCCAAAAATATTCTATTCCAAATTATAGCAAGATGCTATAGTCAATCAAATACTTCTCTCTATTGAATTCATTGGACTTACAGATATTACTGCGAGTGGGTTTACATAAAGTGCTAACACCACTAACTAAAAACTACCAGGCCAAAAATGCGTACGTTGACAAGGGAAAACCATGACATTGGAAAACCATGTAACTCGGTGTCACGTGTAGTGAGAAAACTTGGAGTTCACCATGAAAAAGAAACCTAAATACCTTAATTTTATTCGAAAGTTTATGGTACTAAAAAGATCACTACAATTAAATACAAACTTGCATTAGAAATATTGCAAGTATCGTAATTATCGTAATTGTAATCGAATTGTAAAAATCGCATTGTATGTATTGTGTCATATAAGTGAATATATTTATTTAACTTTCTGTTTAGGAAAAAAATTTATAATTTGTCTCCTAAAAATACAAATTTTTGAGATATGTGGTTTTCAATTTTACAATAACTTTAGATACGAGATTATCTTACTAAGAACAGCACAAAGTTACATAGTTTTCCGATTTCTCCCTAGTTTATTGATTGTGTAAAAAAAAATTTTTTTTACCGACTATTAATGCTGTCATTAAAAGAAGTGTACCATTGCTTTGCGCCATTTGTCTACCAAATATTATTGTGGCTATATTTACTTATGCTTCTAATCAAGCTTTGGGATGATGACACATTCCCAGAAAATCTGTTTCCTAATGCTATAATTATATGTAGAATGCATCATTACTCTTCAATCTATTTGGCTATTATATGCATATTTGCCTCTATTAACTATATGTTTTGCTTCGATTCGTTTCAGATACCATTGTAGGTGAATCCGTACAGTTAATTTAATAAACTTTACCAGTTGTCTTCGATACTCACCTTTACCGGATTTATCATTACCTGAATTTTACTTTTGGTATTTTGCCCTAAAGTCAAAATGAATTTTTAATTTTTGTTTCCATATATCAGCAATTCTGGTACATTACACAGCGCAAAATCCCTTGTCAGTCCTAACCTCCCAACCTACAGTATTCATCTTTTTTTCAAGTTTTATAATTTTGCGCATATTTCCTTGTAGTCTGTTTTATATACAGTGAAGTACAGTGAAGTATGATAATGTCTGGCAGAGAAAGGAGGGTGGTTCTTTCACTTCGTTGCGGCGCTTATCCAAAGAACCCTTTCCTACCAGTATGATGCGCGGGTTACCAACGGCTGTCGGTATTAACTTTATTAGGTTACCCAATGCGCTGCTACAGTTATGAATTTAACATTCCTTGGCTATTCATAACCAGTTCTTCGATAACAATCTAAATGTCTAAAAGGTGGAATTAAAAGTGTAATCTTATATGTGAATGAAAATGAAAATATAATAGACGAAATAGGTGTAAGTACGGCGCATAACTTCAATTTCAATTTTAAAGTTTTCCGTTTTCCACTTCAAGTGAAAGAACCACCCTCCTTTCTCTGCCAGACATTATCATACTCCACTGTATATTCAAAGCTTTCTTTGTATTATCATTTCATTTCCAACAGTTGCTCAGTTTATTTTTATTGATACTTGAGCATACTGCTTTATCCACTCTACTGTTCTAAAAAAAAAAATGAGAGTAACTGAGTCTTTAATTCAAATAATAGCATGAAGATAGATTATTCCCGATGCACTTTATCCCATTATGGCGGTATATTATTTTTTACCGATTATAAAGGTGAGCTAGCAGAGAACTTTGAAACAAGAGATTACGTGGTTCCAATAAATTAGAAAGAACTCGAGTGCAACTTAACCTGTCTTTCACCTTTGCTCTGACAATTTAACCAGAACTACCTAATTAGAAACAAATATCAAGAATAGAAAAATAACTTAATTATTCATAAACCGAAACTATATTTTCTGTTATTGCTCACTCTTCTAAATGAACCCAGTCGTATGCAAAGAATAACCTACCTATTTGTTGCGTCGTGTGACCCTCAATTCCCACACGGTTGTTAAATTTGAGTTTCCCTTGCTTTGAAAGGAACAGAAACATCATCTGCTTTGCCAGAAACAGATTAGTTGATAAATGAGACAAGGGAAATGGGATAGGACAGCCATTAAGCTAAAAAAAGTTTCTTTCTATGCACGGGATTCATCTTATCTTTGATTCGACTACTTGTACTTTAGTATGGTGTTGTGATTGTAGTATCTGTCTGTACGTCAACAAAGGAGTTGAAGCTTTGCACAGTGCCCATATAATCATCGAATGAGCCTGCAAACCACCACATATCACCCATTCTTTTGTGAGAACTTCTTCACTCTGTACCATACCCCAACACTTACTACCATCTTCCTACATTTTTCCTGTTTCACCCACCACTTTCCAAATCTTACACTCGCTCTATATCATATTTATTTATTTATTTGTTTGATCTATGTGAACGTCCTAAATGTGCATAGTGCACAGGTTGTTGTTTCCTGCGTTATACAATGGATGTATTCTAAAATAATTAAATTATTGTAAATGACATTAGGAATAGGAAATTAGGTTTGAGTATTGTGTATTTTATTTATTTATTATTATTGTTATTATTATTATTATTATTATTTTTTAGATGATGATGTCTTTGAAATTTAAAGAAGGTAGGAAATTGATTGACCAAGTAAGATATTATATTGAACTGCAACTGTAGGAACTGCTTAGCTGTTAGGCCACATCCTAAGTTAAGGTAAATTTAAGAATATTTGAGGATTTTTGGTTGATTTTTATGGTAGTTAGGTGTACAAAAGGGAATCACAGATTTCACTTTTACTAGTTCGTTATCTAAGAGGAAAAGAGAGAGGTTTCGTTTACTAATATTAAAGTTATTAATATCAATTGAAATATCATATCCGAAAACTTTTCCGCATTTTCCCTATATTTTTCCATTTCATATATTTTTACCCAAGGATTTTCGCAATCTAACAACCACCCTGTATCATACCCCAACAACATCTTACCTACGGTTTCTCCAATTGGCCTATTTCCACCCGCGTAATTCCCCACTAATACATCCACCCTTTATCATATACCAACACTTTCACACATCTTACATCTTATTTTTTCAATTTTATCCATTTTTGTCCGAGTACTTCTCCACTTTTTCATCCACCCGGAGTCATAATCAACTAAGCGCATACGATGCACAATGCTCTGGTAGAAGAGCTATTTTCGTGGTCTATCTTGTTGCAAAACCTCATCCGAACCATACATTAGTTCTCGAAATATTCCAGTTAATAAGAAAAACAAGCGGTAATACATAAACGAAATTGAACCTTTGATGAAACGATTTATTGTGTACGTTCAACACAGACCTGTTCTGAAGTCTTGAAATATCTCAATTAGGCCTATATTGCCATTTCTTCAACAAATTAGAGTATTAGAGTGGAATAAAAAATATATTCAAAAAGGTATTCTGCTTCTGAACATCATAGCCTGGATTTCATAATTTCATATTTTATTCCTACAAAACTAAGCGTGCTTAGCATCTGTAGTCTTATCATTTTGCAAAGCTGTAACCCTTATAATTGAAACTGTTTTTGTCATATATGAAACTATTTAAACGATTGACTTTTCTTTCAAGTGTGGAAAATCTGTGTTAATAAACAATTCGTTTTTGCAATATTACTCGTTTCTTCTCACTTCATCCATAGTAATTAAATATTACCCATTGAATATTTCATATCCTAATTAGTAAATATCCTGAATCAATTATCAGCAGTGCATGGGACAGCAAAAATTTGGAGCCATTTAAATCTAGTTTTGTTTTATTTGCTGCGTTAGATACAAACTGTTTTGTCTTACATTTACAATATAAAGATAAAATGCAAACAGTATACATAGACAAATTAAAATTCGCTTAGGCTAATGCTACAAACTGATGATTAACCAAAATTTTCTTTGCATTTTTTGTATGTACTTTTTTAAATTATCTTGAAACCATAAACTCGATTAGAGTAATCTCAAATAAAGACCTGACAATACCCCGAATGTAGGATATCTCTTATTAGAAAATTGTTGATATACACTAATAAAATTAGAAATTTATATTGTTAGGGTTTGGTCTAAATCGACCACTCACTTTTGATTGAGATGGACGAAATTCCCAGATTCCCAAACTCTTGGTTTAATTTTAAATAATTAAAAATAAAAACAATTGAAAATAATAACAAAAATTCTAAAAACTTTTTAATTTTAAAGAAAACTTTTAAATTAATTTGAAATTTTCCCACAACAACTTTATACTCAAAAAGATTGAAGAGTCAGGGCTATGCTTGCCTTTTGACTGTATCTCTACTCAACAATAAAAATAATAATAGACAAAACCCTATTCAATGAATTTACACAATTAGAAAATTAAGATTTCTTTTTGGAAATAAAATAAAAATATATTGTTTTTATTTACTATTTATGGCTACATTAACTTCGTTACGGAAAAAGGAAACTCTGCTCAACAATGGGTTTCGTAACTCTCATTGTTGAGAATCCTGATTTTTTTTACTTAAGGTAAGACAGAAGTCTAAAATCGAAATGAATCCTCTAAGCCCTAGTGTTGGGTTTATATACCCAGGAACCCTGGAGTGCCTAGTGCAGAAAAACTATTATTACTCTATTGTAAAGACAAAGGAAAATTATAATACATACTAATTTTCATAATTAATAATAATAAAGAAACCAAAAACAAAGGTAAATAAAAAATTACTTAAATTATTCAAAAATAATTTACAAAGTAAAAGTTAATTTTTTTAAACCTATAATTTTTTAACTACACTATAACAATGTTGTAAAAATATGTCTGATATTGAGTGAAAAATTTAATGAATTTTAATACTGAAATAATAGAAAATTTTTGTCATTCACAACCTAAAAAAGTAAACAGTATCTTATACTGATAATCTTTTCAATCTCATAAAATTTGTAAATAAACTATTAATGTTGAGTAAAATAGATTCTAATTTATTTAATTAGAAGTTTAAAAAACCGTGGAGATGTAAAGGTTTTGAGCTTTTCCTTTTTCTGCAATTCAACGATTATTCTGTCTTTTTGTGAGAAGCACTTCCAAAAGAATTATGCACTCAAATGCATGCAACTGAAGCGGTTGATTAGCTGAAATGGTGAAAGCAATAGCCTAAATGGAAAGACATGCGGTCATAACCAAGCAGGGTTAAATAATGGTAGCAATCACTGTATCAATTTTAATGTAGCAAGTCGAGTGTGTGTTGCAGACACTACTTTGAATTCGTTTTTTGTTCCGCATGTTTTACTCTTCATTATGCGTTTTCCACTTTAGATTTCCACAATGTATCCCTTTTCGCGGTTTAATATACATCACTACAAATTTTCTTCATTAGCGAGTTGTCAAAACTCCAGTTGAATACGAAGACAGAGTAATTCAGGAAAATGAGTATAAAAAATCAGATGAGAAAATATAAATTGAGAGGACTACTCCATTTGGTAACTTTTGAAAATATAAAGGTGGCAGTATGACGATGCCTAATTTTTTACAGTCTTTGTAGGGTTCTAAATATCGCACTGTTGGTGCGATGCACTACAGAACTTCGTCTCAAAGGTCGAAACTTTTCTAATTAGTACTAACGAATGAGCACCTATGCAACTGTTACAATTGATTCATCTGATGCATGCAAGGGTAGTGCCAATAAGAAAAGTATAACTATTTAATTCTTTACGAACATTTTAACTACTTAAAAGAATTCCATTGTTGAATTTGTCATAATAGTGTAGTTAAAATATCTAAGTTAGTCATAATTTCGAAATATTCTGTTCTGTTTTCATTTTCAATATTTATTCTTTTCTTCATGTGTGTCAATCATTTCAAGACTTGACGTTAGACTAGGTTAGGTTTACGTAGGACTAGATCCTAAGCAGTTTCACCTGGATTTTTTCCCCAATAATCATTAGGCTAAAACATAAGTAACAAGTTATTGTATTAATCTTGTCTGTATGTTAATTTTTGCGAGATTAAATTGTGGTCCCAATATAGTTTTAAATATTTTTGGATGCATAAAAATAATTAGTTGGCTTGTATAATAAATTTTTACACAAGACAATATAGGTATCTAGTTTTATAATAACGAATACACTTGGTTTTGTTTATGCTGTTATTTTTACAATAACGGTGCCAACGGATTTTGTGTTTTTACAATTATACCCCTACTGGTCGGGGCTTATACAAGAATTAACAGCAGACATTTTTGCTACTTATGGTTTAACTACCTGAAGTACTTCAGGTCAAACTTAGGTTTGTCTATGACTGCCGCAACAGTATAAAAGCTTATTTGCATCATGAATTCTTTACTAAAAATAATTTGATCCATTCTCATTTTTAGAAGTATTTTCCACATTTAAAGTATATTTTTATATAATGTTCCATATTCTTTAAGCATCGCTGGTGCAATTTCGGCAAAGCTTTCTTTATTTTTAGCAGATTTCGAGAACAGCCTTTGCTCTTTCGTTTAGAAATAAAATCTCAAAATATATTAGGTTGCTTTCATGCACATGATTCTATAAATTGTGTTATCGAGGTAGTTTTTAGATTCTTAACTTCTAGATAGTTACAAAGACCAACGGCTTGTGTAAGCTGTAATGTTAATAATTTAGTTTACTATCATGTCTTAAAACTTTCTTTTGTTATTTGTCTTAGGCTTTCATCCGCTAGTTTGAGAGATGACAAATGAGAAACTTTTGTAATTTCTTTTTTCTTCTCGATGAAATTCATTATATATTCACCAAAGTGTTCGCTTAATTGAGTGAGACACTTTCTCATTAAGAAGCTCAAAAACGCTATCTCATAGTTCAAATTTGTTAAAAAACGTATAAGTTGGGTTCAATTTCATGTCTTTTAAATCGAAAACTCAGTCACTTAAGGCAAAAGTATTAACTAGAGGCTTTAGACACCGAACACACCTGTCTCCGTGGCTTCAATAAATAGTTGCTTACTATATGCCAACACGTTGGGCGTTTTAGGTACAACACCTGTTTTTTACAGCATGTTCCAACAAAAAGATAACTGACTTTCTTCGACTTTTATCCAAAATAGCTATGATAAGTCAGTGCAATATAATGGTTAACTTGCCTTACAAGATATTTTTTTCTGTACTAGTCTGATTTTACTTAAAAGTATTCAGTTTGTTACTATCACAGGTGCCAACTTAACCTAGTTGACTTATCAAGATTACTCGTATTATGTGACACTGGGCTGTCTAACTCATCCTTACTAATCTTCACAAAACCAAAAAATCGATTCAAGAGAATTAACATGACTTGAATACGAACAAAAATGAAAATAAGCGAAGAGAATAAGTTATTGAAAGAAACCCTCATGGGAACTCGCTTTCTGAGAATGAACACTAGTGCAAATGTATAAAAAAAAAGTAAGTGATAGGTACAGTAAGAAAGTGTCGCATATGCGTAATTGTATTGCACATTCTACTCAATTAAAAACAGAATTTCTGAAATTTTCGTTTTTGCGTCAACGTTTCCCGCAATATTGCAACCTTCAACATAATATGAGCCGTCCTAGAGTAAAACTGGAGAGAGGGTATATGGAAAAATTCCTTACCCTGTAAGTCACTTTTTTTAAATTGTTATATACGGAGAAAGAAAGGAACAAATTTTGAAAGAAATACAATTACTCTCATGTATCTGAAAAAAATTTCCAATTTGGATGCACGGAGAGCGAGAATTTTTTGTCTGGAAAAGAGAAGCGTAGTGATACCGTGTGTTTGAGTGTGAAAGTAAAAGAGAAACTTATACGACGTTCATGCGGGAGTTGATTCGAATTTGCTTGCCATGCGTTCAACTAGCCCCAAATTCCAGATAAAACGCATTTGCTTCAATTTAAAATGAGATATTTACAAAAAAAAATTTATGAAATTAAATCTTGATTCTATTTAAAGAAAAAGGGGGAAGTTTTGCTGGAAAAAGTTTTCATCAAAACTTTTTGAGTTGGATACACGGGAACATTTCGCTTTTCACTATTATCAATACTATCTTTTTCTATGTACAATACTGATAGGCATAAAAGAATTTCAATCTCAAACTCATACAACTATATCAACCAACCCCATTCAGTCTAGCTTCTGAAAAATGATATAACGCATAGTTAAAAGCGAACCCCACCCATGCTACCAATGGATAATTACCACTCCTTACATTTCTCTTGCATTGACCTTCCCTCCTTAACTTCAGAAAAAATGAATTTTTACCAACTACAATTTTGTTCGTACAAGTTGCATGTTCAACATTTTTCGCTAAGAATTTGTGTTCTTCAAATAAATTTCTACAAGCTAATGTTGATGTTCTAAGTTTTAAGAAAACATTTGGAATAAAATAATTGACTACTTAACATAAAGATACTGTTTGGATTCATCCCACTGGAAAATTTATTTCTAAGAATGAAGAGAGCTACTTTGAAGCTAAATAAACGACGCAGTCTGCATACCTATACGAATTTGTGCCGTAAATTTGCATTATTCTTTTTTTATTGCGAGGGAATTGCAGAGTGATTTAGTTGTCCTGAAATTTTGCTTAGTCTTCTATGGTTAGTGTTGGGTAAAGCGATTCAGCCATCTGAAATATCATCAGAGTTAAAGTTTTTCTCCCCTGATAGTATAATTCAAGGTATCTAATATCGGATTAAAGTATAAAAGTATATTAGTCTAAATAACTAATCAGTACTTACTAAAACAGTTTCTTGAATAGATTTTGTACGCAGAGCAACAAAATGACTCATGTCATTTCTATTTTTTGTTATTATATTATGTAATGTAAGTCTATCTACTTTAATTCTTTATCTACAGTATTATATTCAAGTGCAATATGGAGTCAAGTGAAAATGCAGTTTAAGCAAAATAAGCGGAAACTAGCTAGTCGAGTAGCTGTAGAGATTGTTTTAGAAATTCTCATAATGAACACATCATCACTATTACCATTTACATAATAACGTGCAACAAAAAACTCTATCAGAGATTTAGTGGAACTTGAATAAATCATAATAAATATATATTCATCTCACTATACTTTGATCATAATTTATAATTCACTGCAAGCTAATGAGATTAGGAAAAATAGCTCATGAATTTAGAGTGATTTTACTGTTGAGACTTTGAGATGAGGTATGCAAGGATTTCAGAAATTGATGAAAGTACAGATGAACTCTTTATATTTCTGCACGTAGTTTTATGCTTATAATAAATTTGCGCACAATTTTTGCCATTCAATTTGGTTATATTAAAAAAACATTTGAGTATGTAGTTTGACCCTTCTAGATAAACATTAAAATAGAGTAGTCAAAGATTTAAGAAATTAGATTTTACAAGGTGGTCGTATGACTCATATAAGACCATTGTGTGTTATAAATAGTATATGGAGATAGCCAACTTTGTTTGAGCTTGTACCAAATTTTGAGAAGTGGACCATGTGAAACAGAGAATATCAAAATTGTGTGATGGAAAATTGACTTTTTTCTAATGTCTTTTTTGAGTATCTTTATTCCCTTACACCATATGATCCCATCCACCAAAAACCCAGGTATACTTTAGAGTTTAAGCTTAATGAGAGTGGTGTTCTCCTCAAAAGAAACAATGCTGAATTTGGACGTTTGTGACGGCTAGTTGTCGCGGAAAAATTTGAAAAGACGTGAATCTTGAAGTTCACGTCAAAGACGGTTACCATCTTGGTTTTACTGGACATGACACACAGTTAAATCCAGTTACTATTGATCGGGTATGTTATGAGCAAACGCTCCAAATTCTCTGAAGCTGTCCCACCTGTCAAAATTTCTACAAACCATCCACAACGGTATTAGGCCAGAGCCATCCTAAATCCCCGCCTCTCAGGCCAATTGCGGAAGTCTCTATTGACCTAATTGGCCTCTTACTAAAACAGCAAAGAGAAATGACTACTCTTTGACAGCAGTTTGCAACTGTATTTCATCATCCCTATTTTTGTTTTACAAAACGTTTTTTTTATTTTGCTGAATTATAATACATAGATTCTTTGAAAAATCGTCCTGTATGGGACGCACGGTATTAAACTTGGAGTCGACTAGGGGTCTTCCTTCAATAAATCATAATCTAACTTTTTAAATCAGGAACTTGAGTCTTATAAGGAGCAAATTTGGTCTAATAACTATCTTAGGGATCACAATTATCAATGGAACAGCTTTATTGGGTCTTATACCCTTAAGTATTATAAAAATTATTCGCCCAGGATAATTGTATATGATCAAATCAAGCGATAAAAAATGGGGACTTGTTACTAATAGTTATCTCCACATAAGCATTATACTTCGTATAGATTGTACCTATTGCTATTATTCAAACTTGTTCAATTTTGAATCCTGGTGAATTCACCGTAAGTTTATTTTTTATCTTAATACAATCAAATAATTTTCGGTTTGACGGTTGATTTAGGGTTAAATTAGGAACCCATACTAGAAATATATTTTTTCAGTAANCAAATAATTTTCGGTTTGACGGTTGATTTAGGGTTAAATTAGGAACCCATACTAGAAATATATTTTTTCAGTAAATACAGTCAAAGCTAGTTATGAGATCCGAAATGGATTAAACATATCAAGTTGTTATAGTGACCTGTTGTTATATGGAAGATAACAAATTTATGTTATTAAAAGAATTATATGAAATAAGTGTGTAAAATATGTACCAAAGTTTTAGTTTGCGTGATGTTATTAGGATTTTTGGGTCTTTTTCACCGAATATTCCAACCTTAGACAATGATTTGCATGATCTAAGGACATTAACTCAATATTAATTTAACTTATCTATACAGAAATCTAGAATTTTTTATTGTTATGACTGGTGTTGTTAGAAAGGACAAGTTTAACTTTATAAGCTACATAAAAAAAATGAGAGACTATTTTGTGTTGTTATAATAGGTTTGTTGCTATATGTACAAATTATTATAAGGAATTTTAAATGAATTGCCAAAAATAAATTAAAAATATTTGTTGAAAACAACGAGAAACATAAATGCTCTTATTTGGCGGTTGCTTTAAAATTTTACAGTAGCTAAAATTAAAATCAAGGTGATAACTATGAAGTAGAAGGTAATAACAGTGTAGGAGTTTTGCAAAAAGCATTCAATCAAAATACGCTATGTGGCGAACTGTTTAAAAAATTTCAAATTATAAACATAAAATTAGAGTTAAGAATACATTATTGTAAGAATATTGAAATTTTAGATAATTACTCCGGCCTCTTGCATCAATACGAATAACAGCTATATCGATATAAACGTCAATTTAGTCGGAAGTAATTGTTATTTTCCCAAGTTCGCACCGTGGGTAATGCTCTTTTGATA
Organism: Holacanthella duospinosa; assembly: GCA_002738285.1. Classification (NCBI taxonomy): domain Eukaryota; kingdom Metazoa; phylum Arthropoda; class Collembola; order Poduromorpha; family Neanuridae; genus Holacanthella; species Holacanthella duospinosa. Next base: position 284,359 of record NIPM01000051.1, on the reverse strand, counting down.
GTTGACGTCATTTTGGTGTCATTCAACGACAATACATAGTGAGTAATAAATTTTTGTAACTATACTGACTGGTCTTATGGAAAAAAAAACATAAATTTCGTCAGTTTTCTTATTGACTGTTAATACTGGATTCCCCTGCAAGGAGCTAGGAGCACATGAATTTTAAAACGAGCCTAAGTAATAGGTCCTTATGCTTCGTAGGAATACATATTGGAAAAAAATTATCGCTTGTCAAAATATTGTGTATTTTCGAAAGGAATTGATCTGATTCCATCTCGCTCAGTATTTCTTTGATCACAAAAACTGTTTGGTGATTCATCACAATACAATTTCAAAGAAAACATTTGGAAAACTGAAATTCATGACTTGGATACAAACACTAAAGTGTTGAGTTGTTAAGTTGTTACTTTGATGTACAAAAGTTGTGGACTGAAAGCAGATATCTTTTGTTTAAATCAGCCACGATTTCCATTTTTCTTCAACTGATGTGTCCGTTCTTATAAATTTCGCAACTGTGTAGAAGGAAAGATGTATTGAAACATTGGAGAAATTTAATAAAAGTTACTTACAATACGATACAAATTCAAATACACTGATACAATAATTTTTAAGATCACCATCGATAGAGTAATATTCCTACATTGAATGGCTGCAAAATGTGACAAATTTGAGGAATTAGTAGTTAATGAGATAAGAATGTACTACAAAATATTAAATTTATCGGTTCAAAATATAGGAGAACGGCAAAAGAAAATGCAAATTAGTTTGAAGAAAGTTACAGCAATGATTAATGTCAGCTTTGAAAAAGTGATTCAAGCAATCATTAATGAAAATTAGAGTTATCATAAATGCATAGACTCAAATGGTTACCGAGAAGAAAAACAATTGCTGATTGCATTAAAGCCTTATATTTTAAGGAGGTAAAACTTTCATTATGGCGATTGCCTTTCATTGTAACTTTTCCAAAACTCACCTTAACCATTAACGTTACTTTCTCCGGACATAATTTTGTTATTTCAAGGTTCTCATATTGTTTGTTTAGAGAATTTGGATAATACATTCTTAGCACAATAACTACGAAATGTACAATCATCTTACATTTTGTGCCCTATATCCCTGGGAACGCCAGCGGTGTGAGGAATCATAAACTCCTTTTTCTGGGCATCGGTCTAAAAAATCTATTGAAAATTAAAAAAAAACGGCTAATGCAGTTCTATTGGAAATGGTTTATTCTATGCCCATGCCATAAGCCAGGTTCATGGGTGTGAACTGCTGGCCTGTAGCCAATTTAAAATAAAATCAGGGAATTGATTAAATGGCAAAACCCGGAAATTTATTAAGGTCCACCAGTGTGCGGTATTCCGCACACGAGGAAAAATTGCCTAATGTAATAAATCTCAATATTATCAAGTAATAATAAAGCCGGCAACATTTACTTTTTTTTATTTTTTTCTCATTTTCTCATTTTTTCTCTTTAACACACAATTCCTGAGTTTACGATACCTCACACCGGTGGACCTTGAAAAACACCCACATCGGTGACTTTCCTGGAGATATAGTAGAGATATGACTCTGTGGGCAAATGATCTTAAAAATTACTGTACCAGTGTACTAACCCACAGAAGTTGCTATTAAGTAAGGTTTCATAAAATTTATGCTACTGAACTTTTATATTTACAAGTACACAAACTAATCTGATTACAATTCATAGCAGTGTAGAAAAGTTAAATAAAAACGTTAGAAAACTTTGAATCACATTATAAACGAAAGTGTTTAGTATGCTTATGATTATGTGGAAGTTCCGTCAAAGTCTCTATTAGTTATTTTATCTACCTCGTTTATATTTTCTAATAAATAGTTATTTTTCTTCACAGAAAACAGACTAATATATTGATTTACACCCAAAAGTTTTCCCATTTGTCGATTATAGGTATAATTTACAACTATCCTACAGTTTAAAACACAAAGTTACACCATTTGTGAACAGTTTTGTTCCTAGTTCCAGATTCATATTACTTTCGTCCTATTTTCTCATTTCTTTGTGAATGAATATCCCCTCGCTTTTTATAAAGAAAAGGAGTCCTACTTACACACTTTTCCTCTTATTTTCTATGTATCCGGAGGATAAGGAATAAGGACAATACGGGAAACTCAACACAAAGGCACATATTCTATTTTAATCTCAGAACTCATTAAACAGAAGGAACAAGAGCAAGTTTCTTACTATTCTGTAACGTTGGTGTATTTTAGTGAACCATCTGTTGAAACCAAGTGACGAATCTATATAAATTCATTTCTAACACCAAACTATTTATTACTATCAATACCCGGAATTAGTTTTTTTAGGTATTTCTGGATAATATAAGAAAAAGATATGCATTGAATACACTCGGAATGAGGTTCTTCTGTGAAATTTTATTAATTTTAACTTGTCATCTATCAAAGGTAATATAGTCAACTTTGTAAAGGATTTTTCCCGCATTTTTTGAAAATTCTTCTCTTTGGTTGGAAAAATATGAAAACAGTGTGATGGCTATACAAAGAATTTACAACTGTGTGGTTAAATTAAATTTATCAGTACCGGTTTTCACCGTCTGTTTATTTTGCGTCGAGCTTAATTTCTTCACTTCGTCAAGTGGAGTTAAAACTTTAGATCAATAAGTTTGAAATTATGTTTACTAAATATCTATGTTGTTTACCTTCTCTGTATAACCCGTATTGGAAGCAAACTATTTCAAAAACTGAACTAGATTTACCTATAAAAGATTTGAGAAAATATAAAAATTTAAAATATATAAAATAAATACAATAGCTTAACCCATTTGACCATTTGGTATATACAGTGCAGCACGCTTATAAGACAATTTTGCACGGAGAATTGTGGTCTTATTGCGGTTAAGGTGCTGTGACGGATACAAGACAAATTTTGTCTTATAAAAAAGGTACGACATTTTTTAATGAAATAAGCAATTAAATTTAATTATGTCATGGTAACTTAAGTAGTTAAATGAATAATCAATTCTAAAGTAATTTTGCGGCATACTACTTAAATTAATCTTTAATTTTCGCTTGTACTCTATTGTAAATTTTTTTCTCTGGAATCGCGGTTTCAAGGGCGGAAACATGGGAATGAAATTCAGGTGACATTATTGCAATTGTTAACCAAATTATACCATGATTATAACTTAAATGCCAGAGTAATTTGAACTTCCTTAACCTTAACTCTACTTAATATTAGTTTTGTTTGGGAACATTCAAGTTCCCACTTTAAAATATATTTGTGTAAGGGAATTAGTATACAAGATCACGTGCTAAGCTTCTAAAAAGAAGAGTAATAAAAAATTTCAAGATTGCACATGTTTGGTTTTATATCGTTATAATATAATATATAATTGGCCACCTCGCACGAAGTTGGCTTTATAATTCGGGTCTTATATTCGTTTTGGTCTTATAAACATTAGACTTGCAGAGCGATATTTCCACTTGTCAAATACATTATTACAAACCAATTGTGCCATATACAGTGAGTCCATTTGAAACCTCCCATTTTTGAAATTTGTTATTTTCTAAAAATAACAATTCCGCAGTCACTACAGTGAAGTTCGGTGATCATTTATTGAAAATATAATATGATTACAAATCAAACAGGAAGGAGAAAAAATCAGAATTTAGAGAAATCACTGACTGATTATAACTGTTGGGATCTAATTTTTCTCACAAAACAACACAAACATTGAGATCGTCATGGTTTCAATTTTTCGTTTATGGGAGGTTTCAAATGTACTCACTGTATAGTCTTATAACCTAATTGGACTTATACCGGAAGGTCTTATAAGCATGCTCCACTGTATTTATAGTAAAGTACAACCAAATGTTAGGCCGGGACCCACTACTTTATATTGTGTTTTGTTTTACAGGTATTACGTATTTAATTATCGAAAAGTAGGAGGAATAATATGACAGTTTCCTACACGGCAGAAGTAGCAACATGCAAAGGATTTGGTTGTTTTCTCAAACTTCTCTTCAGGTGAGAAGGATGATATACAGCAAACCATACCTCATTTTCCTCCTTCGTTTCAACTATTTGAAATGGTGCATCTCCTCATCGACGCGTAAAAAATTTTTCGAAAAAAAATTTATATTGGCGAAACATTAAACCTATGGTTTTAGTTTTCATGAAAATTAACTATTATCTATTGTATTATTTTAGTGTAGCACTTGGCGATTGCGTACCTGCGATACAGAAGTTACCCATAGAGCCACATGAACTGTTTTCAATAGTCGTGAATTGAGCAGCTATTTCAAGCAAATTAGACCCATCAGAGCCAACTCCCCAACCTTTCACAAAGGCAATTTCATACTACATAGGTTTTGCGCCCGCGCAATTAAAATGGAGACGAGTTACGCTAAATTTATATATTGTAAAAACATACCCTATTAGTCAGCTTGTCGCGAGCAAACTTAAAAAAAAATTTACTTGATTAAATTTTTTTTCTTGATAAAAACATTTACATTACCAAAATGGACATTATCTCTACATAGTTGCACCACCTTATGTGTGCTAGAGATTTTTTTTAAATAGCATAATTCCTCAAAAAAAATTTTTTCAAAAATTCCTATCATGTAACATTAGGAAATGCAGTAGTTCAAATAGTTGAATCGAAAATCTTAGCGNATTCCTATCATGTAACATTAGGAAATGCAGTAGTTCAAATAGTTGAATCGAAAATCTTAGCGAAAGAACAAAGTTTTCTTTTCTGTTTATTATGTTATTAAAATTGTTAAAATTGAACAAAACTGATACACTTTTATAAATCCAAGCGGGGCAGAATCATTTCAACAAAAAACTAAATCATTTATTTAATAATATTGATTGATTATGATATAGTCTTACCTCTTGTATGAAATTCTATCTAATAAAAAGTTTTGCATGCCCCATGTTTCGGTTGTAGTTNCTTACCTCTTGTATGAAATTCTATCTAATAAAAAGTTTTGCATGCCCCATGTTTCGGTTGTAGTTTTATCACTTTGAATGCATACCAAAACTAATAAAAACCTATTACTTTTTATACAATTCAATTTTCTTAGGATTTCAAAAGTTTTCAATCCCAATAGTTCTGTAATGTTGTATCAGAAGAAACTCAAGCTCCTCTGTTTACGAGAGATATCCAAACTTAAAATTTTATAAACGTTGAAGCTAGTTGTAAAAGCAAAATGTCTATTATGCAAATGTAACTACACACAATTCCATAAACTTCATGATTATCAGAAGATATATATCGTTGAATACATAGCAGATTGTTCAAAAAGTGCAACACTATACATAAACTAGAAGAAATGATGTTTTCTTTTCAATTAACTAAAGTTACATGCTAAAAAAAAATGTAACAAACCCACTTTTGTGGTTTCCGTTAATTTTTTATCTAGAAGTAATATAAACTGACATGTTTGGTTGATTTATTGTAAAAAGCGTGCAATTAAAAATTAATGCCTTAAATTGTACTAATGAAAACTGTTTAATCTTGTTAAGAACGCGTTATTAGTGAAAAATTTCTTTTAATGAACAAGTTGAATAGATGTATTGAATACCTTCAGACATGTTTTCAAATTTGAAACCTTGGAAAATATTTTTAAACAATGCATTAACCAAGAGTGCTACACGGCTGTTTTTAAAAGAATATTCAAAAATTTTTAACTTTGAACAAAGAAATATGCATTTTGGTGAACACGGAGCTTTAACGTTTTTTTTTGTAAATGCCACTAATTTTAGTTGAACTCAACAAAATTATTAATGCTTTTAGACTGCCTGTGACACTAAGTTATGAAATGAGCAGTGTGGAGTGTCATCTTGAATTAACGTTGGAAAAGTAGTGAAGTGTCGAACTAAACTCCACTTTACGTTACTCTCCTTCATTGTACATAACATAATCTCCAAGTCCAATGCTAAGATTGTAATAGCCAGATTGTTAAATATATCTTGATTAGTTTTATTAGTTATGGTTTCTGTTGTCATCCATATCAACAAATTTTCACTAATACTTCTTATTATCCCTTGAGTCGTAAAACTTTACTAGTAACTTATAAACTTTCTATTTCAGATGGGAAGGAAGTATCTACAAGCTAGTCTGGCCGGACCTCTTTTTCTTTCTTGGGTCATATTTTAGTCTGAGCTTTCTGTACAGATTCTGGCTCAGCCCGACGCATCAGAGGTACATAGTACTTTTTGAAGTTTTAATTGGAAAGATTTATAGTTAACGGTTATTTCGTAGGACGTTTGCACAGATTGCAATTTTTTGTGAGAAGCAAGGATCTCTCATTCCCGTGTCTTTTGTCCTTGGCTTCTATGTCTCAATAGTGGTCACTCGTTGGTGGGATCAATACAAAACTATTCCATGGCCCGATGCCACTGCCCTCTATGTCACTGCAAGTATACATGGACAGGTAACACTTGAAACAGAATATACTACAAGTTGATATACCTATTGTTATTGCAACAATAGTTGCATAATCGCTCGACTCATAGCAAAGGTATAACTAAACACCTAGTATAAATACTTAGTATAAAAAACGCCTTTAAATATATAGTTAGTTAGGATATACATAAACTAAATCGTGTAGCCTTAAGAGTTTGTAGTTGAGGTATTAAATGTTTACCGTTTACAAAAACCGTATGGCTATGTAATGACAAACCTTGTTCAGAGATTCGAATGTGTAGAACAGATGTCATACTTCTTGAAAACACTACAAAGTTTTTATGAATTGTACACTGATGCCCGACAGAAAGACAAACACAATATTTGCAACAACCTAATCAATTAAACTAACCCGCTGGGTAATCCAACTCAATAAAAAAATATTTCAGCAACCGTCATTGCTACATTAAAATGAAAATATAACTTTTGACATATTGAGATTTTTATTTTGGATACGAAATAAACTTGAAGTTAAGGAACGCGTCGTAAGAAGTATATTTGTATTAATGTTTTAATCCATTCACACATTCTACTAGCAATATAGTATTGAGGTAATTGTATTTGTTTGTCTCTCCGAACCGTAATCAATTTGTCCGCGGTAGTTTCTACTCGTTATAATGACAAAGATAATGGCAATTTTGTAAATAGTTTACACCTTACATAACATAGGTAAACAAATCAAATTCCCATATTTTCACATAGCCTACGTGTTGAGATAATTCCCCAAAAACTTGCCAAATTCTGCGTGAGGAAATATAGCAATAACCTCCATCCACTTCCGTCAACCATTGTTTTCAGTCAAAAAATTTTTCACCTTTTATATAATTCTACAAGATTAATGTTGTACTGAGAGCTCAACGTCTCACAAATAAAAATTATAATACTTTCCACGTTGGCACAGTGCAGAGAGTCTTGGCTTTTGTGTCCTATAGTCAAATTGAGTGAAGCCTGGGAATATTTCAACTTGGCTACGTCAGGTAGGGATTTAATGTCGCGAAAATCATAATCTAAATTCAAATTTTAAAAGGCTTGAATTTGGATTGATTTTCGTCTATTGAATTTCACTCAAGGTTGTTATCTGCATAGAATCTCATGGAATCCCTTTGTAGTTTGAATAACAAGTGAAATGTATGACTCAAAAGAATACTCATAACCAGACCCATGCCATTGTTTCTTTTCTTACCATTTTTTTAGGATGCGATTTCATTTAAATGAGTGAAAACCTGTAAGGCGACTTTCTTCTGATACAACACATAAAAGTGAAGGTATGAGTGTAGCCCTTATCTTTTCTTCGGCTTGTCAATTTAAGTGAGCCTAACAAAAAGAATGGTAGCATATGTATTTATACACTGGATGATGGTAACATAATTTGTTACTAAGTTTTTGACTGAGAATTATTTTCTCTGCTGATCAAAGCCACGTTGACTCTTCCCATCTGGGAAATACAAAATCCCTCCGAAAAAAAGTTATAATTTATTGGAAAAAAAGTCTTCCAAACTTAAACCTGAAACCTCCTTTGCTCACTCTAGAGCGTCTCAAAATTATTCATGTAAAATTTTTGATTTTCAATAAATGATCAATTTTGACACTTTGATTCTGGAGACCAGATTCGTTGCACGTACAACAATTTAGTTTTCACTGCTAATTCGCAAAGAAATATCATTTTACCAGAAAAAATTTGCTTTGACAAGTTAATTTGTCAAACTTAAAGACGTGGACTTTTACAACTGAGAGAATGGAACAAAAATAACTTTTCGCACTCTTATAAAATTTTCCAAAATTATATATTGCAACAGTTTTAGAAAAACAGCACAGGTTTGCAAGAATGTAAGAAAACAATTTTAGCTTCACAAATTATAACTTGATATAAATAATTTCTCAAAAGCTGAATTTATTTTTTTTTAATTCGTCCCACGGCCCATTCATACACATTCTTAAATACTGATTTCAAATATTGGATAACTGTTTCCGATTGATGTGATGTTTTTCAATACAATTTGAATTTTTGGTAGTACATTCTGTAAATATGTATATTTCCCTTTAAGGTGAAGCCACACATTCAAATAGTTGAGGAGCTTATTTACAAAAAATAATGCGAAGGTTCAAAATTTTTTATTTAGGACGATCGAGGGAGGTTGCAGCGGCGCACGATCATGCGATATTGCTGCTTGTCCCTTACAATGTGTTTCACGCTCATCTCCCCACGCGTCAAGAAGAGATTCCCAACTCTACAACATCTCGTCGATGCAGGTACTATTGCTAAATGAAAGTAATTGTGGTTTTCACTGTGCGCGCAACATACGTTTAAGAATATCTCAATAAATGTGACATAAACCATACCAATGACAATAGTGTAATTCACAAATCGNAAATTCATAATATAAATAAATATACTCAGCGAGGTTGATGAGATGAAGTGTGACAAGACACATGTTATAGAGGTATAGGTTTTGTTTTTCTCTCTCTAGAGTATTGGTGACGATTGTCTCTTAGNCATACCAATGACAATAGTGTAATTCACAAATCGGGGCATTGTTCTATTATACTGTCTGAGTAAGCAAACTGGAGTAAATCGCCGCATGGACTTCTTGTTTCACTAGATGACGCAAGGAGAGCCGCAGTTACCCAGTGAGGGATTTGGCCCCANCCCCAGGTACAGCAAAAATTCTTAGCAAACGTTAGCAAAAGCGAACGAGTACATTGCTTCACGTTACTGAATTTTGATTGACTTTTCTTGATACTGATCAAGGTTGACGGACATCGGAGACATTTATATATATTATTTTAAATTCATAGTGGTTGATAGTAATGTGCGACATTACTGAAATATACTTGACATTTTTAACATTTTAGATGTTTCTCGACATTGGTGACATTGGAGTAATTCCTCCAAAATTTTGCACATTTGTCAACACTTTCCGAAATTTCTGGAAAACGCACTATCCATACTTTGGTTGCAAATACAAATAAATATACTTCAAAAGGTATATGAAATTCGAGTTTCTGTAAAGCATAAATGTCAAATTCTACTACCATTGCATCAAGCCAAATTTTAGTTTGTACTGTAAAGGCGCATATACAACTTAACAACATAACTTTTTTCAGTGAGTGAGCACAGAGACTAATTCGATAGTTGACACCGAACAAGTAGTATGCGCACACAAGTTTATGGGGGAAACTTCTAAGCAGACGTATCAAAACAAATTGATACGTTTGTAACATCTCTGTTCAGTCCGGCCGTAGCGCAACTCCCAGTTTCCAAACAGTTATGTGGTAATAGAAAAATTCCAAATCTAGTCGCGGATTAATTTGGTTCCTGAAGGTTTTTTTTTGTCAAAAATGCAAAACAATATGTGTGCACACTGAAGCAGCTTGTTCCACAGAGAAAGCTGCCTGAAGACGTCTTGGTTTGTAGTCGCTTTAAGACGGAAATGGGGATTGGTGAGGATGGGCTGAACTAATGGTTCGGGGGGAATTGTCTAGGATACAGTTAGAATGCAAACAATCACGGGACCAGAAATTGTGAAAATGGGAATAATTGTTAGCCGTATTGACTTTCATAGGAGAGATGTTGACGGAATATGGACTGCATCTGCAAATCACAAATTTCCAGGTATATGAAGCAAATTTTTCTAACATAGGGGGACGAGACTTCAGACGCCTCGAGAGGGCATCTGTCTTCTGGACAGTGGAAGAGAGGGAGTCGAGCAATAGTTTGGAAAGTTCATTTTCCCATCCAACAGCACAATAGGAAACGTGCGGAATTGTTGAATCTAGGAGAAATTGTCAATAAAATTCTTCATCACCTGCTTTAGTCAGATATGACTTCACGCAGATTACTTAGGAAATTTCCAATAAATCTGATGTCGATAGTCCTCTAACGACACCAAGCCTGCAACAGTTTCAGCCAACGAGACCTATCGTGACCCCTCTAGGTCAAATAGACCGGCCCGACATGTGGTCATTTGTTTCTTCTAGAGTTCCCATTTGTGAAACTTTTCTAATATTCTGTTTGATCTCCGTTATTATTGTACAATTTCATAGTTAAACATTGTAGAAAGAAGCTTAATTCCCTTTGTTAGTTTTGTTCTTTTTCGCAGAGTTCTTATTGGGATTCTCTTTCACTTAAGATTTTTTTGATTCTGAACTCATTCTCCCTAATTCCAATTACGTCTCTTTCAGTTTTTCTTTCATTTTATGGGTTATGAAGCTATTTTCTTTCATTGCCAGAAGAGCCTTAATCATTTTGACTTTTCTTTAATATACAAAGGCTTTGAAAAGTTTTCTACAGGGACGTCAACCAATTCTTCACGTCATATTGAATTTTGGTTCTTTCTTGGTTGTTTCAATGTATATACTCTTAGGAAGTAGACTTTAATTTTTTTTTTCTGTGGAAATTAAATAGTTTCATTTTGTAAAGGGTTTTAAATATTAATGCATTCACTCTATCTCAACTTTCTGAAAATTGCACATTAAATATTTCCAGAGCAAAAAACGTTATAGTAAAAGGTGCCAACAATTACGTGCTACACTCAATAAGCGCCATCCAAAAAAAAATTTAAAATTTCCACTAATTTAGGTACACCAACTTAAAATAAGACTTTAGATAACTGATGCGCAAAGTAAACTTGAATACTACAATAATAACCGTTAAATACAACTATGACTCCTAAGATATTCTCTAAAATATTTAGCCTGTTTTAGGTGTAGTACGTACTAGCTGTAGCCCGTGTTGAGGCGCCTGCAGTACATATAATCCGATTAGCTAAAATTCGAACACAAACGATGCCATCTGCATTCACATATTAAAAAAAATTTTTTTTTTCTTCAAAATCACTTTGGTTCAAATAATTGCAATTTTTAATGAAAAATTCTGCTAAACTTTGTAGNATTTTTTTTTCTTCAAAATCACTTTGGTTCAAATAATTGCAATTTTTAATGAAAAATTCTGCTAAACTTTGTAGGTCTTATGGAAGAGAGTGAAAAAAATGTGATAGATGGTCTCAACTTAAGTGTGCCCGGCTACTCTAAAACATGGTTGCCTTTAATCTGGGCCGCTGCAATTGTTACGCGTGCGCGAAAGGAAGGAAAAATTCAGGATGATTTTGCAGTCAAAACACTCCTCGACGAACTCAACAAATTTAGAGCTCAGTGTGGCCTACTTATTTCATATGACTGGATTTCTATACCTCTCGTTTATACACAGGTAGACAGTTTCCTATTATTTTTGGCCAGAGTTCACTGAATGTTTGTTATAGGTTGTTACGTTAGCAGTCTACACTTATTTTCTTTCATGTATTATGGGTCGACAATACTTGAAACCTGACCATCGGCTATCAACTTCACAAAATACAACCAGTGGAGACACAATTGAAGAAATTGATTTGATTTTCCCACTTTTCACAACCCTACAGGTAAGCGATTTATAGTAGAATGAATCGTTATGGACGTGAATAATCATGTGATTTAGTGATAGACCATCAAGTTAATGAAAATTAGTCGAAGAAAATTAAATTTCAAATTCATGTTTGACTCCCTTGAATAGTGTAAATGTATATGTCGCTGCAAAAGTAGATTGTGTGCTGCGCATATTAACTCTTACCCCGCAAGTGCCATGCCTACTGCGCATAAAACACCCGCTGAGCTCATAAAATGTGTTCTATACATATAAAGGTACACTGCGCACATACAAAGCATATGAGGAATCAAACGGCTTTGCCAAATTATAATGCGCATTGCGCATATAAAGACCCAATTAATTANACAAAGCATATGAGGAATCAAACGGCTTTGCCAAATTATAATGCGCATTGCGCATATAAAGACCCAATTAATTACGCACGTACAACACGTACAATTACACACGTACAATTTTTACCACGAATGTAACCATCCATTATGCAAGCATACTGTCTACTGCTCAATAGATGTTTAATCCGCAAGCATTATACGAATTTATACGAATTTCACATATAAACTTATTCTGGTCATGTAAACGTCCATTGCACAGGTACAATGGTTACTGCGTATGTAGTTGCCACTAAGCCCGTATAAAATACGCATACAATGGCCACTGGGTACATGATCATTCAGTGTGCATTAGAATGTCACTGTACGCATACAACACTAACTGCACGTGTAAACTTCATCCGTGCTATTATAATTTCTTAGTACAATGTCCAAGCACTATGCGCATCGCTCAACAAGCCTTGAATATGCCAACAAATGTTCACTGCTCATTTACAATGCTTACTGTGTAAGTAAATGTTTTCCGCATACGTAGACTGCTCAACAATTCACATCTACAATGCACACTGTGTATATAAACAAACATTGAGCATACAAACTTACATTGCCCACGTCAGTGCGCAGTGAACATAAACTAAAGCTTGATGCTTTGGCTATCCGGTAATAAAAACCCAATTCCGTCCAGCAAACAGCTTTCAAAATATTCTACTTAGCGATTAATATGTAAATTTCCATAAGCAAAAATTCGAGGTTTGGAAAAAACTTTAACAACCTGTGGGAGAGTTGACGGATATAGACCATCATCGAACTCATCCGTTTCTACTAGATTTGCAACATAGGTATTAGTGAAAATCCTATCTAGATTGGTCAAGTGATTTTTCAGATAGATCACCGATGAATAGACAGATCCATAATATATTTGCAACACAATAAAGTAATCAGGTTATAAATTAATTAAACCTGTAAATAATCCAGTTTATAAAAAAAATTGATTAAATATGTATGATGTTTAGTATTCTATTTATGGTTTTTAAAATTAAAAATTATGCGACTTGATCCGTAGAAATAAGGATACAGTTTAGGAGAAATTTACCCATTGTACGAAACAACAGATTTAATCATATGGGTTGAAGGTTTTAGCCAAAAATTACCCAAAAAATGGTTTAGTATTACTTTGGTTAAACTGTCATTTCTTTTTTTTTGAATAGTTTTTCTTCTACATGGGTTGGCTAAAAGTTGCAGAGTCCTTGGTGAATCCTTTTGGTGATGATGATGATGACTTTGAACTCAATTGGCTGGTTGACAGAAATCTACAGGTGAGCCAATTAAAAAACAAGTTTACAATCTTACGGATTTCACATCAAAGATTTCTTCCTAAATAAAAATTTGTAAAAGTCAATATAGATAATTGGTTCAATTCTGCTTTTTGAGGTTACATATTCCAAGAAAAATGTATCAAAAGATCCAAAATAATACCGATTTATAAAGATTTCCTGTTCAAAGGTAAAATTGAATTAAAGTCGTTGAAGATTTGGACAAAGGTCAGGTTTCTGTTCAATCTGTTTGATTTCTACTGTTTGAAAAGTAACTCAAAGGAGTTGCAATGTAGAGTTTTTTCCACTTCTCCTTCAGATCAAAGGAAACCTTGGAAAAAAAGTTCAGTGAATAGGACTTTTTTCTCTCTTTATTTTCTCACCTACCCACTCATGTGAAAGTTTTTTATACATTCCCAAAAAACCTTCATTTTAATTAAGAAATTCACATTTCTTTCTTAAAACCCAACTCAATTTGTAAAAAACTTATCTGGATTCTTAACAAATCAAAACTTTTATGAGAAACTTTTATGAGAACATATGTTACCAAATGCGACACTACTTAAATGAATAGAACCTTTTGTATTAATGAATCCATGTAGAAATACCGATAACTAAATCCTATTTTATATGAATTTTGTATACCAGACACANTGCGACACTACTTAAATGAATAGAACCTTTTGTATTAATGAATCCATGTAGAAATACCGATAACTAAATCCTATTTATATGAATTTTGTATACCAGACACAATATTGTTCACAAATGAAGAAATATTTTGATAGTGGTATACGGATGAATTCAAGTACATNCATTTTTTATTTACTTCGTATCCTAAGACCCCCACTCCATCAAGATAGTTGAACGCATCTCCCACACGTAACGTAAGCCATTCCTACGTCCCGTATCCCTTTTTTCTCACGTATCGGTTCTGAGATAAGTAGAGTAGGAGGAGTCGAACGTATTGAGATACGGATACGTGATACGTTTAGAGAACACGTGTCACTGCGCTAACTCTATATTGTTCACAAATGAAGAAATATTTTGATAGTGGTATACGGATGAATTCAAGTACATGTATTTGGATTTGAGTTTGGTTCTGATATACTTTGTAGAGCATAGAATTAAAGTGAAGATTTTTGAAATTTAAATTTATGAAGTTAAAGACAATCTATATAGAGGACGCAGGTTTACTTTGAACATATCAAAATTAATTTATCACAGATTGCATTTTAGAAAAATTGAATAAATTTTTGGCAAGGATTTAGCATGTCGTTTACAAGGGTTCCCCGAAGATACGGCGCACGAAGATACGGCACACGAAGATACGGCGCACGAAAATACAGTGCGGAAAATACAGCATCGAAATTACGGTGCCGAAGATACGGTGCCGAAATTACGGCGCCAAAATTACGGCGCCTGGAAAATACGGCGCCTAGAAAATACGGCGCATGGAAAATACGGCGCATGGAAAATACGGCGCCTGGAAAATACGGCGCATGGAAAATACGGCACCTGGAAAATACAGGGCCGAAATTATGAAAAAGAGAATTTGAACAAAGCGGAAACTTGTTAAAAATTTTTAGACTCTATTAATTATCTTAATAAATAGATAATGCCAAACGNGGAAAATACGGCGCCTAGAAAATACGGCGCATGGAAAATACGGCGCATGGAAAATACGGCGCCTGGAAAATACGGTGCTTGGAAAATACGGCACCTGGAAAATACAGGGCCGAAATTATGAAAAAGGGAATTTGAACAAAGCGGAAACTTGTTAAAAATTTTTAGACTCTATTATCTTAATAAATAGATAATGCCAAACANGCGGAAACTTGTTAAAAATTTTTAGACTCTATTAATTATCTTAATAAATAGATAATGCCAAACGTCTAAATATAGTTTATAAAATAGAAAAGGACAACCTCATAATAAGCAATATATACAAGCAGATGAATTGTAGACAAGCATCAAAAAAATATTAGCTGAAGGCACTAACACAAAGTTGATATTCTTTAGTCGTAGTATATTTATTTCCTATCCTCACAGCCGAGTGTAGTCAATTTTTTATAGAGGTTTTAGAGAAACAGTCTACCACTGGTCATGTGACTAAAGGAAAGTCAGAGTAGTGAGCTCATCTATTGGTGCGGTACATAAATAATAATAAATAATCATTCTCGTGTTCCCAGTCCGGGTTTTCAGTGCACTACTCAATTGGAGAGGGTGTAAGTGAAAAGAGAGGCTGAACATAGCACCGCATTTGTAATATTAAGTGTCCTGATAAGTTCAGAAATTTTATCATATTAGTTTTTCAAGGCATACGTCGGTGCAGTTGCTTTATTACTCGTAAATGTATATGTTTTTAGATTGAATCAAATAAGGAATAGTACAATAAATTGTATTGTCATAGACACGTTTATCACGCATCTTGTTTTGAAAGTCATAAAAGCCTTATTTTTCAAGTACCGTATTTTTCAGTTGCCGTATTTTTCAAGCACCGCATTTTCTAGGTGCCGTATTTTCTATGCGCCATATATTCCATGCGTCGTATTTTCCATGCGCCGTATTTTCCAGGCACCGTATTTTCCAGGCTACGAATTTTCCAGGCGCCGTGATTTCGGTGCCGTAATTTCGGCACCGTGTCTTCGGCAACGTATTTTCCTCACCGTATTTTCCGCGCCGTATTTTCGTGCGACGTAATTTCCTGCGCCTTATTTTCATACAACCGTTTACAAGATAAGAATTACCGTCTGAGCTCCTCAAGCTACTCTTCAATAATGATTTGTATTGTGAAAATTATCAGAATTGTGAAACATTTAAAATTTAGTTTACTCAAAAAAGTTAACAATGAAAGAAATCGTTTCGCTGTTCGAATTGCAAAAACAAAACAAGTTGCTTAACTAAGAAAATAATCGCTTCTTCCTAAACTTCTCCTTTTCTTTTGTATAAAAAAGGTGAGAAACTTTGGGTGCTTAACAAGGTTTAAGCTACCCAAAGGGTAGTAAAAACTTGGCTAAATTAGTACTAAAAATAATAAAAAGGTGGAAGAAATTGCAGAAAACTACCTAAGGTAGAGAACTAGTTGCTAACCACCTTTTCGAAAACAAAATGTTATGGAACTTCAGGCTAAAATTAATTAAAAGATGGACAAACGTATTGCCAAAAATGTGGAAATTAAATAAAATTCAAAAGTAAAAACAAATTTCGATTAGCTTCGGAAATTTAGAGCTAGAAAATACGTAGAAATATGTATACATTGAAATACGTATCATATTTCTTATTACTACTATCAAACCATGAGCATAGTAGCCATCAAGAGATGAAAAAATCACGATGCATGGGAAGTGAGCCATAACGCACGAGAAGAAACATTACATGAAATATTTTGAAAACAAATACAAAATATTGAAATTTTTTAATGAAAAAACGGAAATGATGCCTGTGTTGCGATGGATGTTGAGGAGTGAAAAGCCTGGGAACAAAAATAAAGGAAGAAAGCAAATACAGTTAAAGCTCGTTATAACTAGAAACAGTAACAATTTTGTTTCTGGTTGTTTTACAACAAAATGTTTTACAAACATTTTGTTTCTGTTTTTGGAGTTTCTAACGTTATTAATTATCTCACTTAACGTTGTAAATTATAATGACTAAGCTATAAAAACAAAACCTTTTATGACAACATTTTTACTGTCATATTCTAGATTTAAGCCCTGTATAGCAACACAATTGCGAAGAATTTAATTATTTTGGGTACTTGACTCCCATGGTTTGTGCATTATTCATGGAAAGTTTTTTTTTAATTTGTATAGCAGTTTTACACGATGATAGAAATCTTGCGTATAATTACAACTTTAAACCTGATAAAAGATTTTGTGATTATTGCTGTAAGGTTTATTTCAAATCTGATTAAAAAATTTTTTAAACTTTTGAACAAATTTTTCATAGAATTACCTCTGCTTACAAAAATATGAGCAGAAAATTTTCACATGCCGACCTTTGTTCTGGAGAGTAGTCATCCCCGGAATCAACGCACATTATCTATTTATCTACACTTTTTTGTTTCTCTGTTTCCAGACTATCCTCCAGTTCGTCTCATATTACTACTATTCCATTTACCTATCCAAGAAATCTTTCTCTTGTTTCCCTCTCCTTTCAAATTCGCTGTTTTGCCTAATATATAAGGCGTTTTCATCAACTTCACTTTTAAGTGACTTTTTCATTGGTGAGAAAAGTCACTTAAGTTTTTGTCAGTTATAAGTGACAACTTCAGCTCTAGTGCGTCATTTGTAAGTAAACTCAGGATTGGTACAATAAAGGTGTTAACGAAGTGTAAGTGCTGGATGTCTAGGAATCCGAATGTACACGATTTACGAGAAAACAAGTCTTTAGACTTTTCCACTTTAAAAACGTTATTGAGCCTAAAAAACTTGAAACCCAATTTTGTATTTGCCGTAAAATTCTTTTAAAATTACAAACAAACTAAAGTTCAATCCCAAGGAACCCATATTTTATAACAAAATATTTTCTCAGGAAAGGCAAACGACTTAGCTTGAATGTTCTAATGCGTTTACACTATCTAAATCAGAAAGTATCGATGTGTCGGAGCAATCCTATGAATATATGCTTTTCGAAGAAACTAATGGCACGTTTAGCTCTATTTGCATGTTAGGTTCTGAAATACCACTTGTATTTTAAAAACATCGGTATTATGAAGCTATTATTTAGAGAGGCTAAGGTAATCTTAAAAATCATGTATTTTGCTTAACTTCGTTGTTAGATAATAAATGAAATATTAGATGTTTTGCATCTGCTCTCAACATTTACACGGTTTGTCTCTCCGCTTAATTCATCAACGTTTTGTACTATAGTCAAAGCTTGTTATACCAACATAAATGGAGTCGTCACATATGGTTGTTAGGTTGTTGTTATATACGATATAACAATCTTATGTTGTTGAAGGAATTATATAAAAAATGTGTATAAAATATAGACAAAAGTTTAGTTTGCCTTAAGTTGTTAGGTGTTTAGGTTCTTTCTCACTAAAAATCACAACCTTAGATCATGATTTGCATGCCACATTGTTTAACGCACAGCTAATGTTATGTAATCTATTCCCAGTTTTACAAGGTAAAAAGTTCTTGCGTCCAAGTGCAAGATTATGGAAAAATTTTGAAATTCCATTGTTTAATCCACAATGGAACTTTCATCGAAAACCCCTTTCATGCTTTCGTTCATTTGCGTAAATTGGAAACGAGTTCCAATTTACGAAATTGTCTTGCAAGCTCGTCAACTCTCATTGGCTTGTCACTCGGTTTGATCATTTTTTTTTCTTTAAAGCAGGGAGATTACCGATTCAAATTTTAATTGAAACAAATGCTTTTGATAAACTTTATTATCATCATCATCAAAATTACCACATTTCTATATCACTTATGTACTGAAAATTACTGTAAGCATCAGTGCATGAAAGTATGCTTTCACTGTTTAAAATAAATGTAAATCTGTTAAAATAAATACAAATTCTGAAACCATTAGGAACCGATAGTTATGAATAACATTTATATTCAATCTAAATTTTCATATTAGCAAATTCATTCATCAAAGGAATTATTACTTTCTGGAAAGACTATTTCCTGAAAATTCAAAATTCAAAATTACATTTTACGGTAATTCGAATAACAATTGCGCAATTTCATGAAATAAAAGCATTAATTTCTTACTAAATATTTGCTGATGGTTTTGCAGAAACGGTTCATATCACTCGGGATATTTGAACCGCATTTGACACAAACTGCTTGAACTACATGGAAAAGGCAAACTTTTGATAAAATAAAATATCAAAGTTTGCAGGAGAAATCCCAAATATAA
The DNA here is from genome assembly GCA_002738285.1 of Holacanthella duospinosa. Classification (NCBI taxonomy): domain Eukaryota; kingdom Metazoa; phylum Arthropoda; class Collembola; order Poduromorpha; family Neanuridae; genus Holacanthella; species Holacanthella duospinosa. Next base: position 264,954 of record NIPM01000051.1, on the reverse strand, counting down.
TTTCTACGTGGAAATTAAAAAATTTGACTACAAATGTTATTTTTTATATATTCTTTTGACGTCCAAACTCCAAACTGTAAAATATGTTCATTTTGTGTTTTGGCAAATGACAATTGCAAAATTATCAATTAGAAAATTGTAAGTAGATTACATAATTAAATTTAATCTAATTGCATGCAATTTAAGCATACAGTTGGAATGAATTGAGAAGAAACATAAAGTTTTTGTCAAATTTATAAATTTAAAACGTTGTGAAAGAATAAAAAAGAAATATTTTAACTACAGTATCGTAAATATTTTTAGTGTTATGAAAATGTGAGGAATTTATACTTTTTCTGCAAAATTTTATTTCATTATTGATTACTAACGTTTACAAATTTAAACCTTATTTTTCAAAGAGTTGTCTCGACCAACAAATATCTGAGCAAATAAAGTTTTCCATGCCGACTTTTGGTGTTTGAACCTGTATGTAGTCTGTTTTCACACAATAAAAATTTGGATCAAACTTGAATTGAAAGCGTATAAGTGAGGGGAGATGAGGTTGAAAACTATTTAAGATGATAGATGTTATAACAATAATATTATTTATACATTTTTATAACAAATTTTTCTAGGTATCTTACTTGATTGTTGATGAGATGCATCACGAACATCCAGAGCTTGTGAAGGATCAATACTGGGACTCCGTGTTTCCTCTCCAACTCCCTTATACAATTGGTTCCGAACAGTTTAGAGAGATTCCACCCGCACACTCTACCGATAGAATTCAAATATCTGATCAGAATAGTCTTATCAGAACACCACCATTTCTTAAGATTGATGACCTTGCTGAATCATTGGTAAGTCTAATTTTAAATATTTTAACGATAACATTTTCTATATTCTATTCCTTAATCACTTTGTTTAAATTTATTCATTGCGTCTTTTAATAGCCGGGTATCAATTTACCAGGTGAAAAGCGACTGAGATTCTATAAACCTATAAAAAGACTTTATTTTTCATGAAAAGTTAGCAAGTTGATAATTTCGGTTAAGCCTGGTTCTCTTTAATTTTGATTTCTAAAAATTCTTTAAAGAAACTCGGTAATTAAGACATCTATAAATATATACTTGTTTTTCCAAATCAAAAAAATTTGTGTTAGGATAAAAGTGAAGTCGAATCTAATACCAATAAAATGTTTATAAAATATTTTTGCATTTCTTTATTTTTTTTATATAATTTTTTAATATACCTTTGACATAAATGACATTTCTATAAATTTCGTAAAAAATTGTTGCAAGATTTCCTTGTTTAAGTATTTAATCTTTCTGCACAGTCCAATTACGCTAGGCTAAGATTTGTTTAAAATGTAAAAAATAAATTTGTCAATTATTTGTAAGTAGTATTGCCCCGAGGCGTGTAGCAACAACAAATTTCAATAATTTTCATTTTCATAATTCGTTATGTCAAAGAGTCGCGTAAGTTGCAATAATTGTAATTTATGCTTGTAAATAAAGTATGCATGCACAATTTTTATAGTTATTGAAAAGAAAGGGAGATGTCTTTATTTCTGAAAAACACTAAAACGAAAAATAGAAACGTAAAGTAAATTTTAAAGTTGTCACAACGAACCTTAACTAAACCTAGGAAAGTTAAAAGATTTTTAGAATTTCTTAATTTATATTGGGTTAGCTGCATATTGTCTGTAGCCTATTTTCGATGCTACGTTAATGACGGTGGATCAAATAATTCAAAATGTGTTTAAAAATTTCTCCATGAAAATCGAAACTCTAATTTTAAAAGTTTGCATTTGCCATAAATCATGAATTGACCTCAGTAACAATGGACCCTGATTTTTGCGATTTCGATATTTAGCTTCAGAATGAGTCAAAAGCTAAACTCGTGACAATCCAATAAAGGACTTTACACTTTTCAAGAGGCAAAACTTACTTATGCACCACCCCAAAGTTTCGTCTATGTGCAATTCTACCGTTGCTACAGTTTATTAGTGTAATCGTTAATTTTTTGTTGACTAACATACGGTTTTGATCTTGAAAACAGACAAAACGTTTTCAACATGACTCAATTCATAGTAATTCAAGAAAGGGATTTAGGGGAAATAAATCGAACAAATTTATTTAGTAATTCTCGCCTCACACATTTTATCTGTCACTTTTATTTAAGCCTATGGCTTAACAGATTAGAATCTCTTGTCAGGATCCTCGATAACTTTTTTCTTCTGATTTGTTGTTTGGGTTCTTTGATTTTGTTCCATAGCTTCCGATTTCTTATGAGTATTGATGAGTGGGTGGGAAATTTTAAATTTCTCATCACGTTCTACATTAAGCCTGATTGAGTCGGTGAATGAGAGAAGCTTTGAAATTTTCTCTACGTGATCCAAATCTCAGTTAATACCACTGGCACCGGATTTAGGAACAATGAATCCTGTTCTGATTGGATGCTTAGCGAGTAGATTAAATAACATTCGATAAGTAGGTTAATGGTTAAGTGTAGGTCGACTATGTGTCATGAATTTTTACTACCTTTTACGAATTTATAGTATTCAAATATTCCAATTGAATACATGGTCCTTGCATTCCTGACAACCTTTCATGTATATAAGTCAAACCTCGTTATTAAAATTTGTGGAGTAGTGGAATCTGGTTTTTGCAGTATGCTGTTACTATTTCCGACATTTATCACATAATATTATAAATACCACACCAAACCAACACCAACGTTTTATGTTGTTACGATAAGATAGATGATACAATCCTTATTTCTTATAAATAAATTTAACTGTAGCTTTTTAACTTTTTCGCCGTATTGGATATACAACCTCACCCGTCGAAAAACCCCTTTAATATACTATGACACCTTTTGTTGAATGACGCAAAGGGATGAACTTAAGAATCTGTTTTAGGACGTATTTTGCTTATGGCAGTTCGAATTAGTAGGTGTATTCGTACTCCTTTTTAAAATTGTTGATTTCGTAGACAAACCAAAGGCAAATATTTATGTAACAGTAATAAATTTTGACTTATTTTTAGGATGGTCATGGTTCTACAACGGCACCTGGACGTAGCGGGAGTCGTGGGCTAGGCTGGAGGGAGAGACCTACTAGCTTTCGTTCAAGTTGGAGTGGGAGCAGTTTGGGAGAAAGTGACCGAGTGAGCAGAGCCGGCTCAATAAGTTCTGTATTCAAAAGAATCTTTTCTAGAGACAAAAGCGACCCATCTGGTGAGAATATATTCAATTTCATACAGGCTCCATCATTCCTGTGATCTTCTCCTGCGGGAAATAGTTATCCAGACAACTATTGGTCCAAATGATATTTCTCCCAACCGTATATCCGTACTTTGTCATTTCAATGAGTTATTGTCGGACACTACATGATTATATAAGTTTGTAGATTTGGTGGATTGCGGCAAAGTTTGTAAACTCGCGAATCCCAAATTTAGTATCTGTAGTCAAAAGACAGTTACAGACAAGTAAGGATTTGGAGTCCTAATTAAAAATCTTTTGATTTTGTTTGCCAGGAATTTGGAATCGAATCAACTAAACTGCCAGAAATCCTCTTTTTAACTAAAGTTCCACTACTACAATCTTATTTAAATTGCCAACAGTCAATTATGTTTAACGGTGGTTTATACCCAAAGAAGTTTAAGAGCTTTTAAAGCAATATATGCGGTTAATATGTAAAGCCAGTGTATACACAAAGAATTAAGGTAATTAAAAATTTAACCCTACTCAAGGTTAAATATATTATTAGTACTGTAATATTTAATTTCGATATCATTCTACAAAAGTTTGTCGGAAACATTGGGGTTGGAAGTCCATCTTCGTAGAAGAATGAACATGTAGTTTGGGCGAAAGATACTGAAGGAATTGTAGCTTTGGTGAAGTTTCATTAGGAGAAACTTAGCTAGAAGAAATGACATGGTGTCAAACTTCTGTATTAAAAGCAAACCCCAAACAGATGTTATGTAAATGGCACTACGGAAACTAATAAGATACCCATTTGAAACTATACCAATTTTTCTGAGATAGAAAACAGGTTGATAATGTTTATATTTTTGTCTTAGGTAGGGTTGAAGGATTAAGCGGTAGTACAACTACACCAGGGCATTTCCTTCTAGAAGATGTAATCCCAGAACTTGATGAGAACATGGCAACAATTACATCTATTCGCAATGAGAGGAAACCAACAATTGCTGAAATTTTCAATCAACCAGATGCAAAAAATGACAAACCTTATGTATCCTCCACAAAAATTGATATTCCAGGGGTATCAGTACGAAAAACAAGAAATATAGAAGAAAATTCGTCTGCTTCTGCTCCACCTAAATTATTATCCCCACCGTTGTGGGCACCAAATTTCCCAAAAACAAATCATAAAAACGAAACTACTTTAAGTGACGAAGACGACTTGGAATCTACAAGTACCGCAAGAGTAAATACTACTGGAATTGGGTATTCGCACGTACCGATCCCTTCAGAAGTAGTTGGAGCTTTTTGAATTTTTTCCCAATCCCTGGTTCGCAAACCTCACATATAAATATAATCAACCTAAATACTAAAACTTTCTCATAGTGTAAGCCTACCACTATGCAGAGTCGGGCACTGTAAAAATTGCTCAAGATTCCCATGGTATGCGAAAAGTTATTTTATTCTGAGAAGCAGACCAATACAAAAGAATTGAAAATTGGGAATAAAATTCTGGTTAGGGAAGCAGTTGGAATCGGCCGTAGTCATTTTATTTTTTACATAGCCTTATGGAAAAATACTTTTAGAATAATTTCCTGATAGAAAATTCAGCAATTCTTCAAGATTAATAAATAACAATTCAATATCAATATTTTTGGTTGGGGTATAGATTTTAGGGGGTGTTTTCTTTCAATTTAAAGAGACAGTATTTGAAAAAAAAAAGCAAGTTTTTTTGAAAATTATTTTTTCGGATGTTTGCATTTTTATACAAGAATCTTGACATTTGAGGATGTTTGTTAGGTTGTTAAGTTGTGTTCAAACTAACAAAATAGCATAAATAATGATACTTTTGGGCATTTTGCAAAAATTATTTCGAGAAATATAACTTTTTTGTTTTAAAAATTCTCCAAAAATCTTCAATTGTTATGATTCGTGGAGAATGCAAAAATCCAGAAGAGAAAATTTTTTCTAAAAAACAAAAAACAAACAATTAGACCGATACTCCCCAAATGTATACCCAAACCGTATTTTTAACTTCACTTTCTTTTGATTAAACTTCGACAGGTTAATTCTATTTAAAATAAATTCAAAAAACTTTTAAAATCATCAAAATCAAAACAAACCAAAATTATACACCTCACCTCTTCAGAAATTGAAGTTAAACTGAAGCTCCGTAGCTTACCGTTAGAGAGGGAAAAGGTGGGAGACCATATGTGCATCTGGGTTGGGAAGTGGTTGGGGAGAAATGAGTCTTNGGTGGGAGACCATATGTGCATCTGGGTTGGGAAGTGGTTGGGGAGAAATGAGTCTTACTCAATAACAATGACAATCCAAAATCAATAAATAAAATATGCGAGGTAACTGAAGGCGCGACTGCAAAAAAAAAATCAAAAACCTCTAACTACTTCTGAAGGGATCGGTAGGTGATAACCTACAAGAAAACGCATTGAGAAGGCAACAGAATAATTCAGCAGGAGCGGCTGAAACAAATTGTTAAAATTTAATTATCTATAACTGCGCATTCTTTCAAACCCTTGTTTTGTAAGTCTCTCAGATACATACCATTACAATCGACATATACAATATGAGGATTTTATTATTTTTCATCGAACACTAAGGAACGGAGAATATGTGCAATAAGTTTACTTCAACTGTAAATCGAAGTGATAATTGCAGACAATGTATTACAATTATTGAAAACATTTAAACTTCTTGTAACAAGTGTACAAAAATTTGTTTATTTACCGCTAACGCAAGAGTAAAGTAAAGCTGTAAATGTCTCGGTACCATACAACCAGTCAACTAACGAAGATTCCATATCAATGACGACGATTGATATATATAATCCTCCATTGAAATCGCTAAGAGACAGAGGATTCCGTCAATATCTTGGTTTCCTCTCAATCATCACTTCGACCACTATCGCGCTAAATTAAAACATTTAAAATTGAAAACAATTTGAATCGAAACTAACCAATCAATTAGTTTATTTGACGTTGCACATTCCCCTATCAATAAATAAAGTATGTGCATGTGAAATTAGAGAACAATTGAAACTAAAGGTTTCTCTTTTAAAATAATTTTTATCACTGTATTATGGCAATTCCTTTGCGTCTTGTATGGGTGTGTTGTGCATTGAGAGTGGTAACTGTAGGAAGAAAACGTAGACTGATTGGCTTTTTGGCTGGATGGAGCTACATATTAGTCTTTCCAAGAGTACCGTAGCATGGTGGAAGTGGTTGGAATTAATTGGTAAGTCTCGACCAAATTGTTATCAATGTGTATCTATGTTTATGTTTATATATATATAGATATGGATGAAACAACATCAAAGTCCACAGCGTGTATTATTGTACGTACGAATTACATTACTTAGCCGAACGACTACTTGCGAGCAATGGTTACTTTGATGCAGACTTGAACACTTGTATCTTGTTCGCGAATTTTCTTCAATTTCAATAGAACAACCAAAAATTAGAATGTTTTGNACCGTAGCATGGTGGAAGTGGTTGGAATTAATTGGTAAGTCTCGACCAAATTGTTATCAATGTGTATCTATGTTCATGTTTATATATATATAGATATGGATGAAACAACATGAAAGTCCACAGCCTGTATTATTGTACGTACGAATTACATTACTTAGCCGAACGACTACTTGCGAGCAATGGTTACTTTGATGCCGACTTGAACACTTGTATCTTGTTCGCGAATTTTCTTCAATTTCAATAGAACAACCAAAAATTAGAATGTTTTGTGAATTTTTAGTGTCAATATTTAATATCGAGAGTATGCACATATCAAACTAATGCTTGTGACAAATTCAAGGTTCATTTCATTATTTCACTGATGATAAGATACTTAAAATTCAACAACAGCAATACAACCAACACGTCTAGTATGAGATACTTCTTTATTTAACGCTGAAGGTACTTAACTTATTTATTGTAGTGAAACTATCGAGAGCTGCTTAATTTAACAACATTCAGACACGAGTAAAAGTTTAGGTGCGGGTTGTAATGGATGACTCGCTGCAATTCCAGTAATCTGATTTTCGGGTTGTTCAATTATTAGCAAAATTCAAAGTAAGCAGTATTTCCTAAAATTGTTTGTTAAATATATTGGATTTATCATGAAGGGTGTGTGATTTAAGAAAATTCAGATCTGGTAATTTTTTAACAACCCATGTTGGAAATTTAAATTGAATTCTTGAACCTCATCTTGATTTGAAGCAAATTGGCAAATAAATTTAAGTCTGAGACACTATGGTAAAGTACGTGCTTAGCCATATGATATAATTTTGCAAAGTTCATTTACAATACCTTATAACTTTTAAAGCTTTCCATCCCAATGCCTTGATATTTAAAACGCATATCTCAACTCATATATGAATGCCCTTCTCTAAGAAATAACATTTGGAAGGGAAAAAATTCCACTTCGCGAAAGTTAGTCAAATTTACATGTGAAGAATTTCACAGCAAGGAATAGCTGGTCAAATCTAACTACTTTGATGCCCTAGAATTTGTCAATTGCTCTATTTAATATAGTGTAATTTGATAAGAAATGTTTAGTTTGATATGTATTTGAACTGAAAACTTTGCTAGAGAACTGGGAAGTTTACTATATTAGACTAATTTACTGAAGAACTTATGCAAAATTCCTTCAATGTTTTCTTTCCTATTAGGTGATAAAAAACAAATACAAAGAAGTAGACGCACGTCAAGCTTTTCTTTTTTCAGAGATTGCAGCTTTTTTTATAAACTTNAACTGAAAACTTTGCTAGAGAACTGGGAAGTTTACTATATTAGACTAATTTACTGAAGAACTTATGCAAAATTCGTTCAATGTTTTCTTTCCTATTAGGTGATATAAAACAAATACAAAGAAGTAGACGCACGTCAAGCTTTTCTTTTTTCAGAGATTGCAGCTTTTTTTATAAACTTTTTTTGTTATCATTCGGAAAGGTCATATTCGTTCCATTATACATCTAAATTGTANTTTTTTGTTATCATTCGGAAAGGTCATATTCGTTCCATTATACATCTAAATTGTAATATACAGAGTAATATTTACTCTGTAGNTATCATTCGGAAAGGTCATATTCGTTCCATTATACATCTAAATTGTAATATACAGAGTAATATTTACTCTGTAGGTTGAAATTTAATTATAATTGTACGAAGGCAATCTATCGAGTATTCNAATTATAATTGTACGAAGGCAATCTATCGAGTATTCTCGATTATATTCCCAACAGCTTACACACCAACGTTGGTTATAAACTTAGAATACGAACATTTCCGAAAATAATAACAACAAACGAATGCCCAAATAAATAACTTAATCTATACCCGTTTATAGCTTTGAACAAGGTCCGCTGGAAATAGTGTCACTACATTGTAAAATATGTTGATTTATTGCCTTCGTATAGTTATCATGAAACATCTTTGTTTCAATGAATGTCTCGTATAATTTAGGAATTAAATTGAAATTATTTTTATTAGAATAATTTAACCTTTTTTTTTGTTTTATTTAGCCCAACAGGAAAATTAGAGACTCAATCATAATATTCAATTTGGGATTTATTGTTCTTATTTCTAAAATGTGTTTCTTTATTCCCTAAACAATAGTACTTTAATTGTTGAGTGAAAGTTGACAATGGGTAATAGTCCCAAGTAGCAAAGTTTTTTAGATAAAATTAGGTAAACATGGAATTTGTCTTTCTAGATATATTGGTGCAACCTAGAAAAGCGTTAGATTTGTCGCACAATACCTTTTACAATTATTGATATGTTGTATCCATCAAGATTCTATGTAGCAGTTGGAATGCGACTAATATGTTATATGTCTTTGTAATATTCATATTGTTTCTGTTTAGCCAAACAATATTTCTCTGACGTCTTGAGCAATTTGCTTAATTCACCAAATGCTGTGTAGAACTTATGAAGCAATGCTTATGATATGTCTTCATGAGTGTTATATTGACGCTGTCACAAATTTTTTAATGAACGCCTTTTTGGTAGCTTGAGTAAAGTTTAAATTTTGCAGTTGCAATAGTTATTTTACTTAGTGAAAACTTAATTTTTATTCTAATTTCGTAAATTTTCAATAAATAGAAAATATTAAATTACATACCCCCAGGAAGGTCACCGATGTGGGTGTTTTTTAAGGTCCACCGGTGTGAGGTATCGTAAACTCGGGAATTATGTGTTAAAGAGAAAAAATGAGAAAATGAGGAAAAAATAAAAAAAGGTAAATGTTGCCGGCTTTATTATTACTTGATAATATTGAGATTCATTACATTAGGCAATTTTTCCTCGTGTGCGGAATACCGCACACTGGTGGACCTTAATAAATTTCCGGGTTTTGCCATTTAATCGATTCCCTGATTTTATTTTAAATTGGCTACAGGCCAGCAGTTCACACCCATGAACCTGGCTTATGGCATGGGCATAGAATAAACCATTTCCAATAGAACTGCGTTAGCCGTTTTTTTTAATTTTCAATAGATTTTTTAGACCGATGCCCAGAAAAAGGAGTTTATGATTCCTCACACCGCTGGCCTTCCCAGGGATACAATCGAAACTGTTAGCATTGGTTTTGCGTCAAACACGACAAATTTGGGTACAGATATTGGCGTGGTAAGTTTAATTTTAAAATCATCTACCATGCATCCAAATGAGAGCAAGGGTAAACATACGGAAAATTGCTAGAGAAAATTTCTAAAATTCTAAATGGCTCCAAAGTTACCTAACCCGCCATAATAGCTGTAGAGAGTAGATTGGTAGATTATTCAGTGAAGCCCAACCACAACGTTTAAACTAATAAGTACTGACTAAACTTTTTAGTGTAAGATAAAAAACTTTCGATACATTTCAGGACAAGGAATTTTTGGAGAGGTTTTANAAAAAACTTTCGATACATTTCAGGACAAGGAATTTTTGGAGAGGTTTTATTGAAGCACTTTACATCTAACTTAACCCTCGTCGAATGAGTTAATGATATTTGCATTTCTTCAGACCCTAGAATAAACATACCGCAAATTTTTTGCAACAAAACTATGGCCGGAATATGAAAGAATAGAAAAAGTCAAAGAAATTTCTACTCATTTTCGCCAATTTCTAGACCATCAACCCTACCAATTGGAAATCTTTTCGCTTGTACATTTTGAAATGTATCCGCTAGAATACAAAGCTTTCTTTAGTACACCACACATAGTCTTATATAGTTTGTGACAAGGTTTTGAATAAGATTAGCAAAGTTTAGTACACTTTGTATCATAACTAACTTCTCATTGTATGTATACTATTAGTGTATTATTATCGAATTAAAGGCTACCTCGATAAATTCTTGTTCACCTTCACCTATCTCGAAATCCCTGTCCCTTCCACGAAAATTCGATAAAAAGTAGTCTCCTGAAAAGGAGCATANACCTTCACCTATCTCGAAATCCCTGTCCCTTCCACGAAAATTCGATAAAAAGTAGTCTCCTGAAAAGGAGCATAATTAATTGAGCATCCGATTCTTCCCTTTACCAATCAAACTTTTCCTAATCCACAACCTGCTTTTTTTTTCTCTAGCATTAAGAAGAGTCGAAAAATAGTGTTCAAACTATAAGGTTGTAAAATCTCTCTCTCTCAATAAATTCTGAAAAACTTGATTCTCGGGTTAAATTATTTTAGCTTTGTCGATTAGCTAGAATTTCTCTAAAATGAATTCAGTTAAAAAAATCACATAAACATTTACTATGAATAAATACAAGGAAGCGACTTTTGATACAAAGTAACTATGCTAAACTTTGGATACCCCTGTATTGGATACCCCTTTGGATACACAAAGTCTTGTATATTTCGTCGCAAAGATTTGTTTTGTAGAATTGAAACTTTTTTGACGCAACACCTCGTTTTAATATTCTGTTATGTTAAATATGTACATATAAAAATATGTACAAAGAGGCGCAATGGGTTCGATGTACAGTTTTCATGGCCGACGAATGAAGCTGTCTTTTGTTAAATTATAAATTATTCTAGACAGTATAAGGGAAAGGAAAATTTTTTCGTAAAGCCAATGGAGATTACGCTATTTTCTCTATTAGTAGCTTCATTCATAGGCTTATTTCTTATAAAAGAGCAAGAGAAGGAAACTTCGAATATAAATTGTTGGTGAATACGGGATACGGGTAAAGGATTAAAAGCAACATTTTTCTGCTAACTTTTATTAGCTAATTAACATGGTTCATTGAAATACAAAGTAGCGCTTTAGTTAAATTGGCAACAATTCACTATGGTTGTTNTAGCTAATTAACATGGTTCATTGAAATACAAAGTAGCGCTTTAGTTAAATTGGCAACAATTCACTATGGTTGTTAACACAGTTTTTTCAGGATTCATCTTTCCCGTGATTGGTCTACTTTGCACAATGATCTTTGATTTGAAGTTACTCCCACCTGAATGCACTTATCCATGGCCTGTTTCTAACTCACTTCTAAAAATGACCTAAGCTCTTTTTATATCAACATCAAATAGCGCTATTTCCAGATCTTTCAAGTTATCCCTGATTCGGATCCAACATTAGTATTTATGTCGNTAGCTAATTAACATGGTTCATTGAAATACAAAGTAGCGCTTTAGTTAAATTGGCAACAATTCACTATGGTTGTTGACACAGTTTTTTCAGGATTCATCTTTCCCGTGATTGGTCTACTTTGCACAATGATCTTTGATTTGAAGTTACTCCCGCCTGAATGCACTTATCCATGGCCTGTTTCTAACTCACTTCTAAAAATGACCTAAGCTCTTTTTATACCAACATCAAATAGCGCTATTTCCAGATCTTTCAAGTTATCCCTGATTCGGATCCAACATTAGTATTTATGTCGAGTTAGCTAGGCAGAGGTACACCTCTTAGTTGACTCAAAAACATGTCTCCNGAGTTAGCTAGGCAGAGGTACACCTCTTAGTTGACTCAAAAACATGTCTCCAAGCTGCCTAAATTGAATGACACAAAATTCCCACATAGGAAGAATTTAATATTTTGATATAAAGCATAGCAATTGTAGAACTTATTCTGACGAGAAAAGTTTGACATAATACTTATCATATATAAATTTACCTGTGACATCCAGAGGTCATTAAAGTTAACATTATGTGTGACTGAGGGATCTAATAGATCTCACTGAAACTTTGCAAACATACTCAGAATGGTACGATGTAATTAGCATCAAACCATTTTAGCCCGACGCAACTAGCATCAAAACAATTAGCCCCNATCTAATAGATCTCACTGAAACTTTGCAAACATACTCAGAATGGTACGATGTAATTAGCATCAAACCATTTTAGCCCGACGCAACTAGCATCAAAACAATTAGCCCCAACATATAAATAGCCCCGTAGGGAATTAGCCTCAACGAAATAAATGCAAAATAATCATACAAAATTGTTTTATTTGCCAAAGCAATTTATTATAACATTTGTTCCNACTCAGAATGGTACGATGTAATTAGCATCAAACCATTTTAGCCCGACGCAACTAGCATCAAAACAATTAGCCCCGTAGGGAATTAGCCCCAACGAAATAAATGCAAAATAATCATACAAAATTGTTTTATTTGCCAAAGCAATTTATTATAACATTTGTTCCAAATATAAGTTGACTCAGTTGAAAATGTTTTCAAAATAACAAACGTAAAAAGCTGGATTCTGCGTTATATTTAATTTGTTTACTCACTCAATTAGTAGTTTCAGTCGAAACTGGAAGTCATAGACAACAATATTTCATCCTGTCTTGACCGCTAACCTGCCATAGACATTAATTTTTTCTTCTATTTGAAACAACATAGTGCTTCTTGATAGGTTGATATTCTATTGTTTGAAGTTAAATACATTAGGGTTAATTGCATTTGGGGCTAATTGCCTTTGTGGCTATTTACGTTTTGGGGCTAATTGCATCAGGGCTAATTGTACTGGGATTAAATATTTCAACGCTAAACTGGTTTGGGATAGTTACGTGTCAAGAGTTAAACTAGGGTTTTATATGCAAAATTGTTCACATTGTTCACATAACCTAACTTATATCAAAGCTTATTGTGCGCTTACAACTCTCAGTTAATTCTGACCACTTTGAACCGATTGAACATGCAACTGCTGGTATTGCTACTCCTCCAATAAATGCAAACTGAATATTTCCTTTGCATTCAGGTACAAATTTTCCCTTGTTGAATCCAATTGTGTTTCCATGTTCACAGGTATCCCTCAACTTGTAACACTGTCCGCCAACGACAACAGTATCTTCCATATCTCTTTCTGTGTAAATATAGTCCCGTGTGATTATCCTGCTGTTTGAATGGTCCCAATTCATACATGGATTAGGTCTACACTCTAGCTTGTGATTGGTGCTATTGTCCAACTGTAGCCAGTAACCTTTATCGCAGTATTCCTATTTGTTAAATAATTTTAAAATAGATGAATCATGTGCCTCAACAATTTTGACAAAATGATTAACAAGAATATACCTGGTGAAAGACAAGGTGGCATTGATTTGTCATTGGATTATATGCCGCGGGTATGCTTTTGTCACAATCACAAAACCCTATATCTGGATTATCAGGCCTTAAGTAGAATTTCATATACTTTTTACACGGTTTTCCATCGTAACCATTCAATTGGTAGCAACTTTTTGTCTCGATGTCAAATGCATATTTCACTCCCCTGAGGAGATTTTCATCGCCAGACATAGCTTCGTTTTCTGGGCAGAGTCTGAAATAAAATATCACACATTATCTGTCAAAATATTTACGACTTAAAGAATACTTGTTACTAGTTTCTAGAATAAAATGCCACATACGAGCTGTTCGCATCCTTTATGGATGCTAGGTTTTGANTTACACGGTTTTCCATCGTAACCATTCAATTGGTAGCAACTTTTTGTCTCGATGTCAAATGCATATTTCACTCCACTGAGGAGATTTTCATCGCCAGACATAGCTTCGTTTTCTGGGCAGAGTCTAAAATAAAATATCACACATTATCTGTCAAAATATTTACGACTTAAAGAGNCTAAAATAAAATATCACACATTATCTGTCAAAATATTTACGACTTAAAGAGTACTTGTTACTAGTTTCTAGAATAAAATGCCACATACGAGCTGTTCGCATCCTTTATGGATGCTAGGTTTTGAGTTTTCCTCATACTAACTACTGAAACTAACCACAAGAAAAAGCAAAAAATTTTGGTACAACTGCATGAAGACATAATTTTGCAAAAATTGAAACAAACTATACAATCGTTGATCACCTACTTCTGTTTGTACAAGTAGTGTAGACTTTAAACTCAAACTGTTTCGTCTTTATTTAGAAAAAAATATACATCAATTTTGCCCTTCTTCAATTAGTACTGTATGTATTAGAATAGGTAGACTAATACGCATTAGCATAAGTTTCACGTTCAGTCAAGGTAAACTACAGTATAATACAGATTTTTAGTTGCGTAATGATTTAGCTCATATGCATTGGTGGTAAAAGTCTCATTCCTGTTTGTATTCAAAGAAAATAAGACCAAGAAAAAAATTTCTTTTTCTTCAAAAATTGTTAAACAGTTGAGTTAAGTGGTGGAATCGTATCTCTGAGTAGTATCGCCTCTTTCTCCGACCGCAGATATTACTCTCCCATCCCACTTCTGAATATAAGATACCACGGCAAGAGATACCGCGTGGAGTTCTTCGTTAGCATCGGTAAGATGCTGAGGGAGATGCTTCTTACCATCGTATCTTGTTTTCCTTCAATAAACCTGCCAAAACAAGTATCGATTTTATATAGATTTTATTCAACACTAACACAAAATTCAATATATTTTTTGACTTATTTGTTTTAAAGGTTGGTGGTTATGTTAAAGTTACCTCCAATTGTAGTTGACCAAGGTATCAACTATTACAGCAAACCATCTGTTCTTATCAGTTGTGGTCACTTCATGAAAAGTAAATTTAAATTTTTTATCACCTTTATTTTGTTACATTCTGAAATGAGGTAAAATGTGGCGATGAGATACAACCGCTTCATTTCAAACTCACTGGTATCGCATCTATGCATCGCACCGTATCTACCATTACGATTCGGATAGGATACGGCGATATGACACAACCATTAATTTTCAACTGTTTGTTGCATAGTAGTGTTGAACAAACAAATAGTTAGATATATTTCAATCATTTAAGTTTCAAAATTTATAATAACTACTGTAAAATAAGTTTTTTATATTCAATATGTTACTCAAGACTTGATATGAGCCAACTACATATTACTAAGGCATTAATTTATAGGGCTATTAATGTGAGTTTTTCAACGTGTTTCAAATTTAAAAAAATGTATAAGACAAAACTAGTTTAAACTGACAAAATGTAGTTAATGGTACAAATAGAGAATATTGACATACTCAGCTATCGTACTCCAGCAACCAGTAAGAGAATACCTGCATGTAACTAATAATATAAAACATTTGATTTGGCTATAACCATGCACCGTACTGTATAATGACTCAGCAAGTAATTGGTTGACACGAAGGTAACTTGAGATTCTAGGCTTATTAAATACTAAATCACACAAATATTCAATTATTGTGCATNGGTACAAATAGAGAATATTGACATACTCAGCTATCGTACTCCAGCAACCAGTAAGAGAATACCTGCATGTAACTTATAATATAAAACATTTGATTTGGCTATAACCATGCACCGTACTGTATAATGACTCAGCAAGTAATTAGTTGACACGAAGGTAACTTGAGATTCTAGGCTTATTAAATACTAAATCACACAAATATTCAATTATTGTGCATNGGTTGACACGAAGGTAACTTGAGATTCTAGGCTTATTAAATACTAAATCACACAAATATTCAATTATTGTGCATTATTTTTTGTTTGAGTACAAAAATTCTTTTATACTACCTTAAATCCCGGCGTACAGTTTTTATGACAATTGTGTCTTCATGCGATTATTCATAAGTTCATAAACAAAGATATTTAATCTGTCAAAATGTCGTTAAACGTATTGTCCAGCGTAATTTATTAATTTCATCAACCCTTTTTTCTAAGTATATAACTTGATAAATAAATAAATTTCAGCCGTATGTGACACAAAATTTCATGCATAATGTTACTATTTATACTTGACTTTGAGAAATTACATACTTTCAAACATAAAAATGAAAACTTTAGCATTTAACTTTAATGTCTATTCGAAGTATTTATGTAATGTTCATAAAAGAGTTAGAAGTATAAAATTTTGTGAATTATGGGCTGCACATGTTCTAAATTATCTAATTGGAATCACTTTAAGGCATGTTTATTATAACGGATGCAGCGGAAAAAAAGGGACTGACGTAAATTGAGAATTTACTATTACTAATCGCGCGAATTTCATATTACTAGTNTGCAGCGGAAAAAAAGGGACTGACGTAAATTGAGAATTTACTATTACTAATCGCGCGAATTTCATATTACTAGTATTTTTTTTGGATTAAGCGGGATTTTGTATTGTGGAAAACGGGTTTCCTAATTTCCCTAGTAATACCACTGAGGAAATGACAGCATCACAACAAGAAGTTCTTAGAATTCGTTTCGGACGACTGATTGAATCCAACCCGGGTGTTACGAAATTGGAGGTTGTTAAACATTTTCAACTGGAAAATATTCGTAAGCAAACAATTTATAGGATAACCAAAAGGGTTGAAAATGGAATCCCAATGGAAAAAAAAAGTTGGTTCCGGCAAAAAGCCCAAAATTACGACGAAAGAGAAAGTCCGTAAACTGGAAAAGCTTTTTGAAGAAAGCGACAAGATTAGTCAACGGGACGCAGCAAAAAAATTCAAATGCAGTCATCGACATATTCTACGGACACTACAAGACAAGACCAACATCAAATGTTTCAGAAAAGTCGATCCCCGGAGTACACGGAAGAGCAAATTCTCAAAGTGAAAACTCAGTGCCGAAGATTATGCAGAAATTCTCAAAAAAAAAGTTCATCATTGACGACGAACATTACTTCCCCTTAAGCAAAGCTCTTATTCCTGGAAACAGTAAATATTACTCCACAGACAGGCAGAGTACTAGTCCAGAGGTAAAACTAAAATTTAGACACAAGTTTGAAAAATAAATTATGATTTGGATTGCACTTTCACCGAATGGAATCAGTACTCCTTACTTCATCCCATCAGGCCTCGCCATTAATCAGAATATTTATAAAACTCAGTGTCTTGCAAAGAGACTCATCCCATTCATCGAAAAATATCATTCGGACGGCAATTACATCTTCTGGCCAGACAAAGCATCTTCTCATTACGCGAAATCCGTGATTGACTTTCTCCAAGTGAAAGTCGTTCATTTTGTACCAAAGGAAGCAAATCCAACCAACTTACCCCAAGCACGTCCAATAAAGATTTTTTTGGTTATTTAGATCAACTAGTGTACAGAGGTGGTTGGAAAGCCACTCTGTCAGTCCCTTTTTTTCCGCTGCACCCGTTAGTATTGATGTTTGATTCTTAGCTACTGTTGTCAGAGTTGGCCATATTGTTCGTTATTGTCTACGATTGTACAATCAGCTATTCAAAGTGCAATAGGTTCTTAACTTCCTGTTGGAGGAATGTTGGACTGCGACAAACTAGATTATGGACGCTAGCTATCTTGAGCAGAAATCATTTGCTTTGTCTCAACATGTGATGATTTTGTGCTTTGATAAAATTATAAAGTTNATGAAATTCGCGCGATTAGTAATAGTAAATTCTCAATTTACGTCAGTCCCTTTTTTTCCGCTGCACCCGTTAGTGTTGATGTTTGATTCTTAGCTACTGTTGTCAGAGTTGGCCATATTGTTCGTTATTGTCTACGATTGTACAATCAGTTATTCAAAGTGCAATAGGTTCTTAACTTCCTGTTGGAGGAATGTTGGACTGCGACAAACTAGATTATGGACGCTATCTTGAGCAGAAATCATTTGCTTTGTCTCAACATGTGATGATTTTGTGCTTTGATAAAATTATAAAGTTNAGCTATCTTGAGCAGAAATCATTTGCTTTGTCTCAACATGTGATGATTTTGTGCTTTGATAAAATTATAAAGTTTGCTTTTTAGGTTCTTAGACCAAAGATCTATAGCAACACCGGTTGGAGTAAGGCAGCGGGTCTTGACACCTACCACCCAGCAAAAAAACCCCATGCCTACCGCCCAAGCCTATCGCCCAGCAAAAAATCGAATGCAAAAATTCCATGCCTACCGCTACATCCCAATGCTACATCCCANCCAAGCCTATCGCCCAGCAAAAAATCGAATGCAAAAATTCCATGCCTACCGCTACATCCCAATGCTACATCCCAATGCTACATCCCAGTGTAAAACCCCAATGCTACATCCCTGCCTAAGTTATATAAAGCTGTGGCAACCGCAGCCTAAATTCAACCTAGTCGTATTCNCCAAGCCTATCGCCCAGCAAAAAATCGAATGCAAAAATTCCATGCCTACCGCTACATCCCAATGCTACATCCCAGTGTAAAATCCCAATGCTACATCCCTGCCTAAGTTATATAAAGCTGTGGCAACCGCAGCCTAAATTCAACCTAGTCGTATTCACGCAAACATGGATCGGTAACACGCACAATCGTGATTAGGTTAGTTGAGAGCGATTGCATACCTGTAACGGATATTGCGTTCAGACCACATTTCCCCGCGGCGTTTGAACGTGCCTTCGGCTCGTTCATATATATTCAAGTAAAATTTATACAGGTTTTGCTGGAATTCATAACAAAATTGGGGGCTTACCGTCTCACTCCTACAACTACATTCAAGCAATAAAAAGATGTTCGCTTTATAGCATTTATTTTTACAGATACATTTTCACAATTATATGTGATTTCCGCCACATCCTGTAACTGGAGTCATCTAATAGCTAGTCAACATTCTCACTATTTTATCGTTGCAATTTAATTTAAAAAAATGAGCTACACTTAAAGAGCAACCTAACAACCTAAAAACCAAAAATTCTTTAGAGATAATGTGTAAACATAATTTTAAGTGTAAGAAGTTCTTGAGAAAATCTTCTGGCAAGTTTTTTTTATAGGAACTAATCATGAAGCAGTAACTAATCTGCCTTCCTTGCAATTAAATAACTTATTAGTGATTGGTTTTCATTTCTTCTACATGTTTATTCCAACAGTTTCCTTTGAATACTCAGGAACTTTTACCCTTTCAGATCCGTCTGGATATGCAGAAATTATCTGTAAAGTTCAGAAATTAGTGAAAAGCTGACAATTAGTGCGGTCTATAGCTTACCCATTTCCAAAAATGAGGGCTCATTTTCAGTCCATTAGATAAGGAAACGTCGAGAGAAGTACGAATGGGTCTAAAATAAAGAGATGAAGCCAAAGGATCCGACACGTTGTCCCTCAAAGATAATGGCACAATTAGCCTTTTCCCATGAGCTCCGAAACATGAGTGACCGAAACGACTACACCCTCCTCAAAAACAATCAAACAATTCATCACCTAGTCTCCAAACGTTTTTAGCAACCGACTTCTTCGCATTCATTCTATCTCCTCCCTGCGTTAGTTGTGACCAGGGTTGTANACGATAATGGCACAATTAGCCTTTTCCCATGAGCTCCGAAACATGAGTGACCGAAACGACTACACCCTCCTCAAAAACAATCAAACAGTTCATCACCTAGTCTCCAACGTACCAAACGTTTTTAGCAACCGACTTCTTCGCATTCATTCTATCTCCTCCCTGCGTTAGTTGTGACCAGGGTTGTAAATGGGCGAATAGTTTCCGGAAAGATTTGGGATTATTTTCGGGAATAAAGAATGTCTTCCAACGGAAATTTTAAAATTATTGTAGCTAATCACAGAGCGTTCCTTGCTGGATACATTAATACATGCTTCAACAACATGCGAAGTTCAGTAATGCTGTTAAAACTAATGATAAATTTTATACTTTTAGTGCATATTCATTCAACGATTATGTTTGTGTAAAGTTTTCATAAATTAATATAGTAATCGTTTACACTTTCACTTTTAAGTTTTGTTTATACAAATTTATACCAAATAAATACAGTACGTCATACAAAACTTATGTAAGGTGAAGTTTAGATTTAGTTAAGTACTCTTTGATGGAGAACGTATTTCGATGAGTTATTGTAACCTCAGATTTGTGTGATTATTATTTCTGACATTAAAATCACTTGTTTAGTTTTCAAAATTGAATTGTGGTGGAACACATCGGAAAAATAAATTTTTTTGGTTCATTGGTCAAAAGGCTACTTGTTTCAAAAATTTTATTTCTAGCAAAATTTTGGTACAAAATAAAATTTAACCAGGCAAATATCTCAATCGAAAACTGTAGAGTATCATAATTCAAATTTTCTAAAATGAAATACATTGTAAACGTTAATATTTAATTTTAACTATTACCAACACTTATTTATTTGGACCCAAGTTCCTAAACATCACTGGTATCCAACATACCGAGATGTAAATTCAAAATTAAGAAAATAAATAATTTTTTGTTCATTTTGCTTGTCGCATATAGGTAACACGAAAGTTTGAAAAACTTGTGAAAATCCGCTGTGTTCAGTTCAAATGTATATCTTTATGGGAGAAATTATTCAGTTATACTTATTTTTAAATAAATCATACTTTTTGACTTCAGTGATTTTATATAAAAATCTGTCTCTCTACCTTCGTGTACTCTTAAATAAAAATATCATTTGTACCAAATAAATTGTTATAGCATAGAAAAACTGGGATATAAGATTATCCGAACACATTATCCAGTAAATAGGGCGGGCCAAAAGCAATCCCTAGGGTTGTCTATAATTGTGTCCAGCACTGTATTATTACTTACCTTCTGAAAATGGAATATTTGTAAGAGATAGAAAGAGAATTGTTAATAGTCCTATTGCCCAGGACATGATCCGAAGATTATGGATTGAAATATCTTGTTGTTTCATCTTACTTTCTCCTGGTCAAAGAAAAAACAAATACACTTAACAGTTTCCTCTTTTGTATATAGCAAACATGAGATAAGCCGAACCCCAAATGAACGGAATATCTGGTTTTTGGTAGCCGAAGTTCGGCTTAACTCCGATAAAACGCACGTCACCTGGTTTACTGACATGGAAAAAAAAAGTTTGTTTTAACCGAGTTTGCCTTATGCGTGGTTTACTGTATACCTCTCTTAAATACTTCCTCCAATTACTCCTTCACCTCCCCCAACACACTTTAGGGAGGTGAACGAAGTTTCTTTATAAATAGATTAGCATATTTAGTATTTGAGAACTAAATGGTTGGTTAAGTAGCTCCTACTATTGGTGAAAAGAAACAAATTTTAAAAGTAATTAATTCTTACGTGATGTATGTATTATGTAGTATTAGCTGTAATGAGTAAGTAGTGCTGGAGCGTATGTCTGGAGAAAGTATGATGAAGTGTCTGATGTTGTGCCTCTTTTTAACCCATTCACAGACTACTTTCACTCTTCACGGTAATCTATAAACTTCCCTCGCATTTTCATTATAAAGTTGAGACGGAAGTTAAAGGGTAGAAAAAGAGACTCTTTTCTTCACATCTTTCATCATAATCTTTCCACAAAATCATCATAGTTGAATATATTAAGTAATTCAAAAACAATACCATCATTTTTATCACCCACGCCTTATAATTTTTATTCAATGAGGCAATTTCCGACTTTGTGTAAAGAATAAAGTTGTTAAATTTAAGAATTTATTTTATCATGATGACACCAGTTTCGACTATTGATGAAATGCTTTCCTTTCAAAACGAAAACAAAAATCCGTTTCCTTTTCTTTTCGTTTTAGGATTTTTGAAAGCGAATCCATTCGTTTCCTTTCCTTTCCTTTTCCGTTTCCAAGGAAACAAAAAGGAAAGGAAAATAAACAAAAAAAGGTTTTCCTAAATAATCCGCACGAGAAGTTAGTTTTAAGTTTATCCACAAAAAGTTAAATGCAATGAATGAAGTGTGGTTGTTGAGTGTAGACGTGACTGATAGGAGCTAACAAAATTCAAAAATTTAAATAAGTGAATCCTTTGATACGAAATTGTTAAGTGAATACGATTTTTTGTTAGATGTTAGACAATCTGCTAAATTCGAGCGTAATACATGGAATCGGGACGAGAATTTCTTTCCATAGTTTGAAGCATTTTTTAGGATCTCTTTCAGAAACATTCCACTAAAAATAGCTACATTGCTTAAATTACGTTGCGCCGCAAGGTGTGTAATTAGTTACACCCCGAGGGTACTGTCAGGGTTAAGCAAATTTGTTAGAAATTGTTTGAATCTGAACATATAACTTTTTTCGATTGCTTTATTTAATTCTAGATAGTAAGCATGGTTGGAACAGCCCGATGAAATTGGCCGGATAATCTGGGCAATCTGGTTGTCGTCCGGACGATCTGGACGATTAAAAATTGCGTCCAGTGGACGATCTGGACAACAAAATTTTCATTAAATAATTGAGTATAGCTTCAATAAATTAGAGTCACATAAGTTTGTTTTCATAGCACAATGCCCCATTTCACTGCGGTCGAATTTCAAAGGCGGCAATGTGATTGAGCTTAAAATGTTTGAAATTGGTGTTCGGGTCTATCGGCCTATTGGATTCCAAAAACTATAACAAAAAGTTATTTATTATTCCGTTTAGTAAATTATTATGTACAGTCATTATGGTCCATGCCAAACTGTTTCCCAAATACTTTCAAATTGTTATTTTCAGATTAGCCAACTATACTGGAAATTACTTCGTCCATATTCACTGGGATAACCTAGTTAAATTTGAATTTATAAGTAAGGAGGTAAGGAAAGGATTAGGAAAATCTACAATAACTTTGGGAAATTGAGACAATTGACCTCTGCGCATGTATTTGTGGCGTTTTAAATAAAAATCGTCCAGATCATCCAGATCATCCAGATCGTCCAGACCGGCCAGTTAACCTAGTCAGCCGGACAAATGTTTTCGTCCGGCTAAATAGCCAACCGTGATAGTAAGATATGTTTCTTGTATATACGGTAACCTCATTAGACACCGACAATATATCTAGATGGACCTCCTTGGATCGAGGTAGCTCTAAAAGTGATTTTACATGACTGCATTCCTGTATGTGGCTCCAAGTGGTTCTCCGTTTCTATTTCATGTGAATACGTTCCTCGACGAGACACCGTGGCGCTACGTGATTCTTCATCACATCACCCTACCTAATTTTTTAGTTAGCCAAACACTTCTACCCATGTGAAATACACTTTTTCCAAAATGAGCTTCCGAAAGCTAATCATTATAAATTTGTCGGACATAATTTGAAGTATAAATCAAGCGGTCAGTCAAGTTGGCGCACATCTAACATCTCAATTATTCACTAATTCTCCACCTCTCGCTTCCTTACTTTCACATTGGTGGATTGACTAAATTTAGCTCATTCTGGTGAAAGCTGGTGAACAAAAAAAAAAGCGATTGGCTAACCCTTCACATGCCTAGATATTCACATTATCAGTAATAAGTAGCTCAACGTAGATCAATCGTATATGATTCTGTTTTGCAACAACTTAAACGTAATTTTAATATNAGCGATTGGCTAACCCTTCACATGCCTATATGTTCACTTTAGCAGTAATAAGTAGCTCAACGTAGATCAATCGTATATGATTCTGTTTTGCAACAACTTAAACGTAATTTTAATATCTTCGCTTTTCGAATTCCTTTGGAAAAATTTTTAACCTCTTTTCATTCCTTTGCTAAATTTATTCAAAATTTAACGTAAGACAGGAGGAAAAGCAATTATTTCGCTTTGATGTGCGGTAATGAAATTTTCCAAAAAAAATTTATTGATTTGTTTTTTTCATAGTTATAATTATTATTTTTATAATTATGGGCTTAGTTTGTTTAGGTAGTAAAGAAATTTATTTTATCCAAATTGTTGCTATCCTCATTTCATAATGCTATTTAGTCAACCAGTTTTACTTTATTGACACTTTCAGATTTCCAGCCTAAAAAAGTTAATGCAACTTTTAAAGAAGAAAAGATGATGAAATTAGATTTTGTTTGACAAAATTTTTAGATTGATTTTATGAGAGAAAAGTGAAGTGACTTTAAATTCTCCAGTGTAATGATATCATCAGTGGACGTTAGGAAACTAATTTTTTCATGTAGGATTCCAGTAATCCTCTAGCGTGGGATAATAGTGTGATGATGGAAGAGTAATTGAACTATGATTTACAATAAAGAAGATTTTGAAAATGTGAGGGATGAAAGTAAGAAACCTTTATTATCTTGCTTTATCCTATCGTATTAAATATTCAATTCCATATTTAATATGGGCTCACAACACCCCTTATCCTATCAAAATCCATACCAACAGAAATACATTATTCCACTTTCATTCTCTTCATATTATGGATCATAAGATAACTTTTGCCTAACGTCATTAAAAAGACTCATATATCAAGAATACAACAAATTTTTTATATATTCGACATAATTTTATCCTTATTAAACTGAAGATTCATATGAATCAAAGTTCCAATTTTTACTTTTTTAATATTCTGTGAAATTCATGTTTCAAAATTTCCTTCAGTTTGGTATCCTCAAATTTTTTTCAAACTGATGCACAGCTGCAGTATGGTCGGTAACTTAACCGTCAGTTAATATACCAACAATTATATAAAATTTTGGCATTAGTCAACTAGCGGCAAGATTTCGTTTTTAAATCATTTTTGTAGAACACAATTTTGGTGATTTAACTATTTTCCCTAACAGCCTAACTTGTATTGAAATATTGCTTTAAAACTTAATGTGATATAAATTTCGACTCTGCATAAATTACGACACACTTTCCACAACACTAAATCGAGTTGTTTTGTTATCTAGTTTATTAAATATTTTGTTCTAGATGATTGTTAGCTAAACAACAATTTGTCTTAATTAGTAATCTTATTCATTCATGACAAAAATGTTGTGATAAGATACACCAATGGAAATTTTTGATTTTATAATAATAAAATTTCCTTAAATTTAACTAACCAATAGGTACTTAGAATACACAGTGCTCTAAGACTGACAGTAACTTTAATGGTAAACGCATTTTATTTAAGTATGTCACACTCATTACTAATTACATCTTCGGATTAGAATCACTGTCGTAAGAGTGACAGAGGGCAATCAGACATAATAGTATTTGCTTAGTGTTTCGATTTCCTAATGATAACAAATAAATCAAAAATGAATAAATTTATTTGAATGAGGCATTGACGGACTATTGCTGCCATCATATGTACAAACTGAATACTTCAGTACCAAACGCCGATCGAAGCCTGTTGATGTAGGAACTAATGTCAACAGTAGTCTCATCCAGATAATGAAATATTTTATCTAAGTATCATTGTCACCAGACATCCTACGTGTAAACTCACAATATGCATATTGACGCTCGTCTGAAAAATCCATCCAGCAAGTCTTTCCGCAGATGCATGTTATGAGTCTGTATCCGTACTCACATAGGCGGATTCTCACATGAGTGAGGATCATATCTTATGTTTTTCTGTCTTCATAATGTTTATTAAAATTAGAGTGCATAAAATTTTTCCATTCTCACATAATTAAGATAATAAGAAATTGTTAGCTCAATTATTAATAACTTGTTGAAATTAAAGTTAATTTTGTCGGATGAATTTGATTGTGCCACATGTTCATGGTGNTTAATTTTGTCGGATGAATTTGATTGTGCCACATGTTCATGGTGTTTCGGTAACAATTATGCAACTATGAGGAATCTGATTAATACAGTAATCAACTGATATGAGATAGTAGTTTTTCCAGTGAACGCTGTCGGTATTTTAACTTTTATATTTCTATAACGGGTTATTTTCTAATGTTAAATTGAGTACGTTGATTCAAACCATATTTTAGAAATTCGATCTTATAGTCAACGTTGTCTTATAACGGAAAATCTTTTATGCGTGGACTACTTAAATTTGAGTAGATGCAACTAAACGACATCCGTATTTCCGTGGCAGGTAGGATTCATGCCGCAAAACATCAAATCAATCACTATTATCTAACTAAATGTTGAAGCGACACAAACAAATCTAAGTTGAAAAGTGCAACTGCGTTGGATCAACTTAGTTATTGCAAAATCGAAATTACTTCAAAGTTATTAATTATAAATAATAACATTAGCCAAAGAAAAAAGTCCAAGTTGCTTCTATGTAATTTTTATCATTAATATGCTTCAAAACCTTTATTTTAGCAACCTTAATATTTTAATTTCTTCTGCTTACGTATACGTAGTCTGGACTTATGATAAACTGGTTGGTGGCACCCTGTCCTTTCAATGTTTTCAACTATTTACTTTCTTGTATATATTTATTTTTTGCAATTCCCAAAAAATTGATACTTTGTGGTTTTCAAGCATTTAAACATACATTAATTCTAATTACAAGTTAATCTAGAGTATTTTACTCGATGGAAAATATGATCTACATTTATGTGAGTTTTAGTACAAATCATAAAGAGTGGGAACCCTAGGAATATACCTGAGTTGTAATATTGTACAACATTTTAAAATTATGCATATACTTATTTCAAACGCTTTATAAAGTTTTATTTCTTTTTAAAATTTGCATTGATGAAGGACTTGTTATATAAGCTAAACTTTTAAATTTGCTTCTATTAAAGTTGTTTTAATTAAATATATTTCCAAATACTAATTTATAAGTCATATTGCGGTCTATTTAATTTTTAATTATGAACAACTTTTTATTGTCCTACTTGAAGGAAATTCATTAGCATAAACATTCAAGAAAGGCAGAACCAAAGTTGTTTAGAAATTTGCAATATGTATATAGCAACAAGCCCAGTGTCATCGTTTTTTATTATATTTACCGTTCAAAGTATAATGTGTCTGATACAATCGGATTCATATGTTGTCCTTTCGGATGTGGAGGATAGTTGGGAAGATTTTGACCGACAGTTGGTGGTGAGAATGGCATTCGAAGCTTACGATCGCAACAAAGATGGTCGACTAAGCGTAAAGGAAATGGTCCGTTATTCGATGGAAGAACAAAGTCGCAGTGGAGTTGCATCGAAAGAGAAACAAACAGAAACAGAAATGAGACAGAATATACTGGATGGTTTTTCTCATTGGGATACGGACGGAAATGGATCAATTTCATTCAAAGAACTGCTGGCCATAATCTAAAGTTATAACGAATGAGTAGCTGCTGTAAAATTTAACTTCTAAATATTTAAGAATGCTTTTTCATATTAAAATGAATAAAGATAGTTGATATATAGTANTGTAAAATTTAACTTCTAAATATTTAAGAATGCTTTTTCATATTAAAATGAATAAAGATAGTTGATATATAGTAATCGTAATTTTAATAAATTTCTCAATTTTCATACGTGTATCATTTTAGCAGCAAAATACGTATACTGTTGACAACAACTCCGAATCGGTGGTTAGCGCACAACATTGTTACGTTTTTCTATAAATACAATCTATTTAATATAGGTTACAAATTCTATAAGNTGTAAAATTTAACTTCTAAATATTTAAGAATGCTTTTTCATATTAAAATGAATAAAGATAGTTGATATATAGTACTCGTAATTTTAATAAATTTCCACATTTTCATACGTGTATCATTTTAGCAGCAAAATACGTATACTGTTGACAACAACTCCGAATCTGTGGTTAGCGCACAACATTGTTACGTTTTTCTATAAATACAATCTATTTAATATAGGTTACAAATTCTATAAGTTCTTAAGGTTATAGGTTAACCTTTCATTAATTCTAATGTAATTTAAATACACTTTTAAATTTTATTATTGAAGATTCTAGTCTAAGCATGTTTTCTGGTTAGTACAAATAAATAATTCGATACTGATCTAGTTTAAGTAACTCCACTATAAGCTCTGTTGAATANAATGTAATTTAAATACACTTTTAAATTTTATTATTGAAGATTCTAGTCTAAGCATGTTTTCTGGTTAGTACAAATCAAATAATTCGATACTAGTTTAAGCAACTCCACTATAAGCTCTGTTGAATATACGACAATACGAGGAATCCATGCTTTGGCTCGAACGTATCTTTCTCGATGCTACTCTATAATTTTTATGATTACCAATAATTTTTACGGACATCATGTTCAATGCATTTCCATGTATATTCCATTATCAAATGAGTGCAAATTTTGTGTTAGCGCTGTTAATAGATAATTTTTCCAATCTTTTTCTTTTATTTAATCCCTTTATGCTACTGTAAAAAAGTTTTTCTATAGTGACAACCAAGTTTTACTTTTATAAATTGATTCAACAAGATAATTATGTTTTGCATACACATTGTTTTGCATATTTTCTGATCATGTTAACTCAAAAATTTTCCCATACATTACCAATAGATTTAGATACTATACTAAGTTATTCTCCTACCACCACGTTCAAGCTTTGTTGGTGCTAGGATAAGGTCTGTCTTGATTTACGATGCAACATTTTACTATGTTATAAGTAAATTGTGACTTGGTTATGTCATCAGAAAATCATGCATCAGTATGCAGATTTCTGTCTTGCTTCTGCAGCCTGTCTTCTTCATGCTTTCACCAATCACAGTTCTCTATTCCGTCTACCATACCCCTACTGCTGTTGTTGTCCACCTTGAATTTCTTAACGATTTCTCTTTATCCGTCTACACTTCATTGCCTTCGATATGTCCGTTTTCTGCCATCAACGGCTTTCTGTGTATTTTTTAAGTACTATCCCTATCAACCTAAGAAATGTGACATGGCCGCCAAAAATTTCATTTCTTTTGCTCTCTTTATGCATTCAACACAATACTAAAAAAGAAAAATAAATTTATATAGAAACAATGTCGCAATAAGTATCACTTCCAATAATTTATTTTGATATTGAACAAACTGAAAAGAATATTAGGATTACATCATTAACTTTATAGTCGTTCATCTAATCATCTAACGCAAATTGCATCTTAGCCGTGGTGTACTGTATTTAATTAATATTTTTTTCTTAAATTGGTAAGAAAAATAGCGATTATTTGATTTTTTTTATTTACTTTCTAACTTGTTGAAGCTTAAGAATCTGTATTCCTTACCCATAATGCCTCCGGAAATGACTCTAAAGAATATTGTCACTTACACAGTTTCTCACATGAAATGTCCGTCACACGGCAATATTTTTCAAAAATATGGAATAAATGGATCAATAAAATAATTATCATAATTTTATTGACAAAACATGCCTAACGAAGTTAAGAAATAAATTTTCAGTCATTTTAAAATGAAAAACATTTGTAAATAATGCTGGTGCCCAGAATACTACCCATAAAATCTGCAAGAAAACTTTGTATGTAACCTAAAGTAAACGGACTTGCATTCTATTTAAGGTTTAACAAAAATTACTCTAAACGTATCCTAATTTCAAAATAATCCCGAGTTTTTAAATTTTAAACAGATTATGTAGAAACTTCTATGTCTATTTATGGCCCTGTAGTCTGTAGAATTCATTAGACAAGCCTGGCGAATAATTTCTGTCTAAAAGATTCATAAGGGAATTGGAAAGTGAAACAAAAAACCATTCGTCATTTTTCTAAACTCAATAACATCTATCAGTTTCAAACCCACCACCACTCAATAGAACTCACTTACCTTAACATTTACACCACACTTCCTACGACTGACCTCAGATAGTAAAATACCGATTGTTATTTCTCATTCAAAAGTAACTTATCGAATCGGAAAATATTGTAGATTTGACGCCGTTGTTGATTTAGTAATTGATACCTCAAGCGATCAGAAACTTTGAACATATTAGGAACAAGATATTCAATATTACTATACTATGGAAATTTTCTTTCTAATAAACACTAAAATTCTTTCTTAAATTCTTGCCAAAAATGGCAAAAATCTTGCTAAAAATAACAAAATATTGAAAAACAATGTTGAGGCCATAAATCCTTTTCGATTAAAAAAATACTCAAAATCTTGATAAAAGAATAGTCTTGTAAAAAATAAAAATCTTGCTAAAAATGATTAAACAACTATAGTTGGTATAATAGAGATTACTAACATAAGCAAAACTTGAAATTAGATATAGCTTTTAGTAGCATTTGAAAAATATTTAAAAAAACAATATTTAAAAAATTCTGCAAAATTCTTTCGTAAAACTATTTTTCTTTCTAAAAACTTGAAAATTTTCTGAAATCGTTTCCTTAATCGTCATGAAATTCCGCTAATCTGACGATAAATAAAACCCGAGAGATGCATGTTGGTTAGCAAGATTTAAGAAAGAATCGGTAGTATAATTATTTCTGGTCAAGTTCAATCTTACCAAAAGAGTTGCAAACTTATACCAACAGCGACAACACTGGTTAATTTTTTTTTAATTTGGTCAATGTACTGTTTCTCCAGATAATGATTGGAGAAAGTAACAAACAATATAATGCCACATGCGGAGATTTTCTTCGAATTTGTCTAATTTGATCTACATAAAAAATCATCGACAGTTCCTGTAGAATTGATTCTGGCAGGTTGGCTCAGCATAATATTTTATGCATAGAGTTTGCTAAATTTTCTCTAGCGGTTTCTCTTAGACAGGATTTGTGCGTAATCGGTTGTACACGATTAGTTCAATAGTAATGTCTATGTATGACCTATGTCGAATGAGAGAGAATCATTTCGTCAGGAATCATTTTAGACAGGATTTCTACAGAATATAAAAACTCGGGATTTCAATGTCATTTCAAAGGAAAACGTAGTCAATTGAAGATTGTTTACAAAAACCAAAACAAAATTTGAGGAAAAGTTAGCTTCAATAATATTGAATCATAACTAACAAAATATAATATACAATTCTACTAACAGAATGTTCAACCACTCAAAATGGTAAGACACCTAGTTTGAGACTAGCGTGAATAAAAAGGGGATAGGCTGCCTGTATATAATAATTCACCTAAATGTAGCTTTATAATATTTTAGCTACAACTAGCTGTGTTTTTAATTATTGGTAATGATAGATGTACACCATTTTTACAGCCAGCGTGACGTCAGAAGTTTAGATATAAAGAATATTTGTAGATGTAGCACTAAAATTTTAGTTAACTAACTTAACTATCACTATATATACATTTTTCTAATCTTCATTTAACATTGCTAGAATCATTACTGTACGTTCCAAATGATGTACTTTTGTTTGATGAACGAGTTTCCTGTTAAAAGAATTCTGACAAATATTTCATGACGAATTTAACTGTGACTGAAGTGATCCAATACGCATAACGTATTGGAGCACTACTTTCTCGAGTTGATTTCTTGTGTTAGCATAGACTACTCAAAAATACCATGTATCAATAGTTTTACATAATGGTCAATGCTATGATGTAAATTGTAAAGCGGTTACGTAGATGATTAAGGACGTAATACACATAAAGTATTTTTTCCATCAAAGTAACTTGTAAAATATAATCACCTGCTATATTTCTACTTCCTGTTATGATCATTTTTGAAGACAGGTTAGAACATATGAACACCAGTTGATATAAAGTCCAGAGTATGCATTCACCTATCTTATCAGAATGAGGTTATTTTAATCATTATGATATGGATAAGTTTATCCAAATGACTAAATCTATCTGTTTCATTCTGAATATGAATAAAAATTGTACAAAAACAGTATGATGTAAAACTCTTTTTTAACTTTGTGTTTGGAAAGTGTGCAATAATTTGTATCGTATATACGGCTCTAGCTACAAGAAATTCCCTAATTTTAAACTATGGATACTAAAACTGAGATTAGTATTATTGGGACGAAAAATTCTGAAATCCAATCACATTCTGTTTCAACATATATACAATTTGAAGATAAAGGTTTGGAGTTCCCAGCACCTATTCCTGCATATCAGAAAAATGAATTTCAAAATCAGCTGGCAGAGAATATGACGAACAAATCTATTCGCAGGGGATTTGTAAGGTATGAAAAAACTTATTGTCCATAATTTTTAATAATAAGGAACAGAATATTAAACATTAAGAGTGGTTACAAAATATAGATAGACACTGCTCAGATTTGTCTTTGTTACGTAGGTACATAAAAATTTTTTTTCATTTTTATTAAATTTGCTCAAATTTCGTCACTTGAGCTGAAATGGAGTATTTATTACCCGAAGGTGACATAATTTAAGCAAAACAATATAAGTGTATGAATCACAGATTTTTATCAGCTTTGTTTTGTTGAATACCATACCTCAAATTATAATCACTAGATTTGTGTTAACCTTGTGATTTCTTCTGTTTGAGGTTAAAAAATGGAACTTCGCATAGGTAAACAAAGTGACTTCAGCTTATCAGTAGTGATTTATGCATTGATATGTTCGTCCGCTGTTAGCAAAATATGTAATTACTTTAAGATATTCCTGAAGTATACTTCAATAGTAATAAACTAAGTTTCAAAATCTCATTAGATGGAAACATCCTTCTGCCTCTCAATATATCCTATCGTCGTTATGTCTGCCAATCATGTACTATGGGAGCTAGACGTAATGGAATTTCAACCACACAAAATGCATAGAAATTGTCGTCGATTTCGTGTTGATTTGCAATACAGTGTTCAGCGATCTATAGTTTCAATTTGTAAATGCTGTTTATATGATCCATCACACCAACATGGATATTTTCTGTTAAAGTTTTTGAGAAAGTAAAACATGTTTACTTAAAGTATCTCAATTAGTCTGGCTTAAACATCTCAGTCTAATATTAAAAATTGGAAACAAATAAGGAAATTTAGTAAGTACTAAGCCGTTTTGGGATTAAATTTTTGATGCGATTGACCGATAATTTTGGATTATAGTGCTTGTCTGATATTAAAGTATTTAGCGTTTTATTAAAAAAAAACTTATATTCCTTTGCGAGTAATTCTGTAATAAGTCAGACAGGGTGCCAAAATTGCTCCTTCAAATAAAGTGTTATCACTGGTGAGAGTTATTTTTGCATATAGTACCATGCGAAGAACGCCCCCTGGGTTTATCCAAAAATTAGAGATAATCTTTTTACGACATAAATAAGTACAAACGTAATCAAAAACATAAATACCTGATTTACAACTAATTATTTAATTTATTATTATTATTAATAACTTGTTTATATTAAATTTTTATTTAATTTTGTTAGTTTAGTCATGTTTTTATTTAATTATTTTATTCGTGAGAATTTTTTGTGACATCTAAAAACAGCGGCCTAGTTTGGTCGTTCCATTTTTGTTATCATAATGGCCGAGGTGGTCCAAATCTGTTCGTTGATGGGTTATCATTAACAAATCTCTAAAAAAGCAGGTGAAGTATATTTTAAAATACTTGATTTATTGATTTTAGGAAAGTCTTTGGCATTCTTGCTGTGCAAATGGCCTTTACCATGGGAATGATAACCTTCATCAATATGATATCAGAAACAAAAGAATTTTTTAGCAACCAGAAATTTTTTGTAGCAGGAGTTTCAATAGTGGTAGCAACAGTGTCTTTCCTCATGCTTGTTACCAACAGAAATTGCGGTAGAAGATTTCCACTTAACTTTCTACTACTTGGAGTATTCACTTTTGGATTCGCAATCGCCATGTGTGTATTATCGACGTACTTTAGGTAAGAGAGTATGGATTTATTCGCAGAAACAACTGTTTCAAAGTGTTTTGGTTAGTTGATTTCAATGTACGTTTTTAATGCTAAATTTTTGTTTAGTCTCAAATTTTCTATATTCCTAAATAGTTCAGTCACATAAAGAAACCCG
Organism: Holacanthella duospinosa; assembly: GCA_002738285.1. Taxonomy (NCBI): domain Eukaryota; kingdom Metazoa; phylum Arthropoda; class Collembola; order Poduromorpha; family Neanuridae; genus Holacanthella; species Holacanthella duospinosa. Next base: position 230,921 of record NIPM01000051.1, on the reverse strand, counting down.
CAAGGTAAATGAAATCCATCCTCAAATTTTTGCTTTTATAACTTTGACCAGCTGCTTGACACATTCCAATATCCATCATCAAAAATAATACTGTCAAACCATGTAGTCCGAAACCAACGCACGTGAAATAATNACACATTCCAATATCCATCATCAAAAATAATACTGTCAAACCATGTAGTCCGAAACCAACGCACGTGAAATAATGGATATTGCGAAAACAACTATGGCAAAAGTCAAATAATTAACGCCAAATCAATTAAGCTATAATGCATGCAACAAAATCCGGCAAAAATAATGCACTATACAGTAAAATCTTGGCAAAAATTTAAAATAATAACCGCTTGCTTTAGCAAACAAATTTTGATATTCCACCGAGTTTTGATTATGTACTTTGTCTGAGTTAAACATATCTCTGTAACAAGACGTAAATATGTGTTGCTAAAAACAGTTAAAGTTTATTTTCTAGTCTGACACGTCATTGCTTTTACGCAATGGTATAATCATGATGAATATTCTAATTAGAGGACGAGCACTCTATGAGGCTCTCTACCACGTCCGGTTTTTGCCGTTAAGACCGGCATTGCCAGTGATAAACGATAACACTTTGCCCATGATGGGTAGGGAGAGAGAGACTAAGTGAAGTACTGCCTCCATAGCTTTGAGTTTTCCCCGATTCTCATTTGGATTTGCCCGATGCTGGAATAGAACCCGCAAAATCAGAGAAAATATAGACGCTCTATCTCAATACAGCCTATACCTGACTAAACTTCAACGTTTTGCACTTTATTTTCGGTTCGAGCTTACATCACAAAGAACTTTAATCTTATAAATTAAACAGTCTAAAGATCACAAATAGTGAGAACNAATTAAACAGTCTAAAGATCACAAATAGTGAGAACCACTTTCCGTAACTTTGAAACAATAAGGTATAATTGATACAACAGAATAAATTGAAAAGATATGTAGGTTTGTTGAATCAAATACACACCTTGAAATAGCACAACGTGATTATTTCAATTGGAAAATTACCATTTATGTGAATTGATACTGTGAAATATTTGATATATTTCACAGTATAAAATAAAGAGAAAAATTTGGGCATATAGAGCAAATAGAGACCCCTAGAAATAGCAAAACCTGTCAATTTTAGATGCTAAATTGTCGAATGCTCTAAACAATACGACGTACTGAAATTGAAAGATATTTTAGTTCATAGAGCCAACAAGAAACAGCTAGGGATAGCATAATGCGACAAATATTAGTGCAAAATTACGTTAAGATGTGAATATGAATATAATACCAATATGATGTACTTGACACGATATAATGATATTAATGACAAACATGNGTTAAGATGTGAATATGAATATAATACCAATATGATGTACTTGACACGATATAATGATATTAATGACAAACATGCAGGTTTGATGACCCAAATAGATATACCTAGAAAAAAACATTTTTTTCACAAATTTAGGTGCAAATAAAATTTATCCTGTGAACCAATAACATATAATTGATATAATTAAATAAAGTGAGAAGAGATGTAAGTTTAAAAAACCAAATAGAGACAGCTAGAAATAACATAACCTATGGAAATTGATGTCGGTTTACAGAGATGTTTGGTTACAGAAATAATTGTGACACCTATAACTGTGACATTTATAGGTTCAATATGAAATATTAGAAATTCGCCTAACACTTNAGAAATAATTGTGACACCTATAACTGTGACATTTATAGGTTCAATATGAAATATTAGAAATTCGCCTAACACTTTTATAATTTATCCCAGTTATCAATCACTCTTGCAATATTTTGTACAATGCAAAACAAAATATTAGCGTGTTAAANTTATAATTTATCCCAGTTATCAATCACTCTTGCAATATTTTGTACAATGCAAAACAAAATATTAGCGTGTTAAATTCATCATGTCAGCGACATGATGCATACATACATACATACATAGGTATTATGCAATAATGCATACATACATACATAGCATTATTTTTGGTGATAAATCTTTTTTGCTATTTTAGTTGTTTAGAAAAATCGTAATTATTTTAGATAAATAGTTTAGATAAATATTTTGTCCAAAAGCGTTTCTTCGCATACATAAAAATTTTCAAATGTAGTCTTCAAAACCAGATAAAAATGTGACAGTTCCCTACGTTATATAATCTACAACACTCTTGTCATACAGTTTNTAGTCTTCAAAACCAGATAAAAATGTGACAGTTCCCTACGTTATATAATCTACAACACTCTTGTCATACAGTTTATAATAACTTCCTAAAAATTTTGCTTAACTGTGTATTATTTGAAGATCAGTACATTTACATGATTAATTTCTAAATCCACTCTGCTAAAAGGTGTAAGAATAGAATAATTTTAACGTTGACAAAAGCTTAATGAGTGTTNTAGTCTTCAAAACCAGATAAAAATGTGACAGTTCCCTACGTTATATAATCTACAACACTCTTGTCATACAGTTTGTATATTTATAATAACTTCCTAAAATTTTTGCTTAACTGTGTATTATTTGAAGATCAGTACATTTACATGATTCATTTCTAAATCCACTCTGCTAAAAGGTGTAAGAATAGAATAATTTTAACGTTGACAAAAGCTTAATGAGTGTTNAATTTCTAAATCCACTCTGCTAAAAGGTGTAAGAATAGAATAATTTTAACGTTGACAAAAGCTTAATGAGTGTTGAGCATCGCAACAGTTGGTTCTACAACCTTATCATGTCATTTTCTACATGCATACGAAACGAATGGACATCACAAGACCACAACTTCATGTTATCATGTTCATTTCATGNGTCATTTTCTACATGCATACGAAACGAATGGACATCACAAGACCACAACTTCATGTTATCATGTTCATTTCATGCTATCGCAACCATTATGTCTGTAAAATTTCTCAAACAATTTCTCCAGCAGCACTGTACACCGTCATTATATACTAAGCTTACTCATTATATCAGTNTAAAATTTCTCAAACAATTTCTCCAGCAGCACTGTACACCGTCATTATATACTAAGCTTACTCATTATATCAGTTTAGTCAGAAAATACTAAATGTGTTACTATTTTTTGCAGAGTTGAGTATGTCCTATACGCAGGAGGCATGCTTTTCTTTACATTCCTGGCTCTTACGGTATACACGTTTCAGACAACCATAGATGTGACATGGTATATGGGTCTCATTGTCAGTATAGTTGCAGTGGGAATTATTTCAATTACTCTGTACTTTGCTGTGCCCTCGGAAGAACCACGTACTCTCATTACTTCAGCATTATTCGGATTACTATTGTCTGTATATGCAACAGTTTTCCTCCATTTGATGATGTCAAAAAATTGTTTCCGGATTTCACCAGAAGATTACATACAGATGGCAGTAGCTCAATACTTAATTATTATGATTATATTTATAATCGCACTAATGGCGGTAGCTGCAAGGGGAAATAATTCGTGTGGAAATGCAGGAAGTGGTTTTATATGGATGAGATTTTGGTTTTGTCCGTGTTTTCCAAGATCCCGTCAGAACGACGAGGAAGATAGAGAGTAGCTGGGATTATTTATTGCGAAACTACACAATAAAAAACATTTTGGTTTATATTGAAGTATTACTTCATCGGTTATTGAATTATGTTTATTATTTTTGTCGAACATCTAAATATGCAGCATTATGTTGCTGATTTGTCCAGCATTCCCCCTAGCTGTAGCTACTTTTACAATTGTGGTTACTACTTGGCAATAGTAACTTGGTACCCCATTTCAATCGACGCTGTTTCGGAAGCAATTTTCTACATACATTCAACTTACCTTTAACTTTTATTTCAATACTTTTATACACAAGGTTTGGTTTATGTTATCTTTCTTTGACGTTGGTTGGTTGGGTNTTAACTTTTATTTCAATACTTTTATACACAAGGTTTGGTTTATGTTATCTTTCTTTGACGTTGGTTGGTTGGGTATTGGCTTTAAATCATACTAATCGGCACACCACCAAGGTGCTACTTTGGTTACTAAAAACAGAATACACATGGATGAGCTCCGCCTCCATCCTAAATTAGGAGTAAGCGTATGGTTCTCTCTCGGGATGATTGGTAAGCTTAAATACCTAAGGTTCTGCTTGTTGCTACCAGAAGCATTCTGAATTAAGAATCAGATGATTTCTAGCCATTGGCGTAAATCAACTTCTTCATATCAGCAATCTGTGAAATTTTGCTCATATTCTAAAATTTAAATAATTATATATTCTTATTGACTTTTTGATGCTGCTAGTTGATCAGGATTACCGTCACTCCACAGGGCATTAACTTCACCTTAATCCCAGCATCATTATTCTCAAATATTCCAACAGAAACAAAAGCAACGGCAACGAACGTTTGTTAGCAACATAACGGACAAGACAAAGGAGCTGAGTGTCGAAAGAATATCAGTGAACTTGAAGCAATGGGTCAAATATGATTCAAGCATCTGCCCCATTTAAGTAGAATAATTTGTCAATGAATGGTAACACAAGCATATTTGATGGCTGAGAGGTAGGGAGGGTGTTTGCGTGGTGGATATGGCTGTAGGGCATTAAAGAGGTCGTTTCGGGTGAAGAAAAGGCTGTGTAGAGTGTGGTTGGTCCGCTTGGAAAGGCGATTTGGATGTATAAGGGTAATGAAAATCTTTGGACGGTAAGAGAGGCGTTTGGGCAGTAGGGTGAACTGCTAGGAATTAGGGAAAGCAGTGAGAGGTAAAAGAGATGCAGTACGTCGGGCGGTTAGCGTCAAGCAAGCGGTAGAGAGGGCGGCAGACGGTAGGAAGGACAGAAGACGACAGTAAGAGCGGTGGGAGGTATTGGAGGCGGATTATGATATCGTATAATGCTAACATACAATGGGAACTGGACATATAATCGTCCAAAGAGCATGCCAACGTCCATAGCGCACGTCCTANGGACAGAAGACGACAGTAAGAGCGGTGAGATGTATTGGAGGCGGATTATGATATCGTATAATGCTAACATACAATGGGAACTGGACATATAATCGTCCAAAGAGCATGCCAACGTCCATAGCGCACGTCCTATACTTTTTCCACATGCCAACATCCACTACGCACGTACAATGGACGAGTATAATGCTCACTACACTGGTGAAAGATCTTGATGTATCTTGATAAAAACAAATTTCCATCCATTACTTCTCGAAATATTTAAGATACTATTTTATGTAAATTTCCATAAGGTAAAATTGGTGTCTCGTTAGAACAATGAATAAACTAGCTCAAAGATTTATCTTCGAAAATTTCCATTGAATTCCGCAGCTTGATCCGTCAATACGTTTTTGATTTAGTGCAAGTGAAGGATTAAGGACGGAGCAATGATTAGATTTTGATTTTGCTGATTGTGAAAGATCCTATGAAGGGTATATTAAACAGGTTACTGAGTAAACATTGATGATGATAAGTAATAATTGAATAACGGTTACTCGTTAGCACGATAAATCACCATCTCTAATATAACGGTCTACAAAAATGGAAACGTTACTGAAAGTGTTTTAATAATAGAAACGCAAAGTAAAATTTTTGGCATTTAGTGGAAAACACTTAATTTAATCTTGATGCGTTCGGATAGGTAAAATGATGATAATAAAATAATTGGAAGTGAAATGACAGTAGAAATTTTGTGGATATTGCTAATTTAGGGAATACTAGAATCCGAGCTTTTACGAAATATATTTGTCAAAAACTAAAGTGAACCAATTTGCATGGGAAAATTTAGGATTGAGTGTAAAATTACATCAGGATTTTTATAATTTCCCAATTTATAGAATACCCGCATCCGGGTAATATGATGAAACCACACCAGTTGGGTAAGAGCGACGAGTGCCCCACTCAGGTTTCCTCAGAACCCTATTCGGGGATAATTTAGATCCCAGAATCTGGACACAGTCGAAAACAAAATTTTAAAGCTGCCTTTCATAGACCGTCTTTACAAAAGTTACACTAAAAATCCCTTTCTATTTGTTTTATAATTTCAGTTGTTTATTTTCGACAAATAAATACACCAGAAATGAGTAACCATTGGTAAAAATATACCATTCATAAAGAAAAAATAAGAATTCATTGATTCTGTAATTTTTATACTTCGTAAATTATTGAATTTAAACGGTATAAGAATACCCAAATAACTAATTGCAAGAGAATAATATTATGCGTAATATTATTCATTATTATAAATCGACTATACACAATGTATCGAAAAAGAGCAACGCGGTTTTCATTAAGTGCGCCTCTTCGAAAGCTCACAACTCCTTACGGTTTTGACATGGGCAGCTGTAAACACAGATCATAGTGTGCACATAATTGTGTAATATTCAATTACTGTCTTTGAGCCTGGGGTTTTGTGGGGTTTTAAATGAAAAATCAACTAATGTACTTCCATGTTAAATCTTAACTTGGAAGTTAAATGACACTTTTGGCCAAAAATTATAGAAAAATCCTGTGCTACCATATGAACTAAAATAAATATATATATATATATTTTTTTTTCAAAAATTAATATTTTATGGTTTATCATCACGTTAGTCTGAGATTCTTTGCATCCTCTGCGCCATCTGCTCTGTGATACACCAATTGAGCCAAAAATTTGCATTTGATTTTTAAAACTAATACCAAGGTGCCATTTTTTTTTCGTCTAACCATTGCTATTACATTACTTTGAGTTCTTATATGGTAAAAAAAATTTTTTGAAAATTTATTAAAAATCGAAAACGCAAAATCTTGAAAAACAATAAAATATGACACATTGGTATTAATTTTAACTATTCAAATACAAATTTTTGTCTCACTTGGTTCATCATAAACCAAATGGCACAGAGTAAAGCGAAGAATCTCAGACTAACAAGACGACAAAGCATAAAAAGAAATTTTTTTTTCGAATTTTTTTAAAATATTTTTAATTTAGCTCTAAAATAGTCTGATGCCTACAGTGCTGCTCCCAAGAGTACAGATAATGTAGAAACGAATACGGTAGTTTTTTGTTACTTTTTCTTGTTACGGTTACTGCGACAGTTAACTACAATATTTAACACTCACACCCCACCTCGTACATGGGCACATCTTCGAGTTAACACCAGACATTTTTGGAACAATTATTGGTACTGTTCNGAGTTAACACCAGACATTTTTGGAACAATTATTGGTACTGTTCTCCATCACTCTGACTCTGACTCTGACTCTCATAACTCTGACTCTCATGACTCTGACTCCCATGGTTTTTGGGAGTCAGAGTCATGACTCTATTAAAACATGCGCACATGAGCATATCAGACTTTTTTTTACTTATTTCTTTTTATCTACTTTTATCACTAAATGTACAAAGTTCCTTGACAACAAGAAACTAAAAAATAAACTTTCATCAGGTCACACTACAACTCGTAACGTTTAAAATTAAAAAAAAATTATTTTATGAATGTCGGTCGACATCCAGACGCAAGATNTAACGTTTAAAATTAAAAAAAAATTATTTTATGAATGTCGGTCGACATCCAGACGCAAGATATGGCAATGGAGGTGCAAACAAAATTTACTTGCAAATATTATTTCGTTTGATATTACTATAATAAATATTTTTTAAATGTTACGAATTATGATGAAAGTGGCTTTTTAAGCTTTTTGTTGTCAAGATACCTTGACTAAACGTATAAAAAAATTTTATTTAAGATTACCCGATTTTTCATTTTTATGTCATGTGACTCCGGAGTCGAGAGTCATGTGTCTGAACTTGATTCAGAGTCGACTTGCAAAATTCTAGGAGTCAGAGTCCTGACTCCAAGAGTCGATTCCCAACATTTCTGACTGGTAGTCATGGAGAACACTAGATATTGTTAAAGTGTCGAAAAGTTTTATGGAAAAATTGTGTGTATTATGTTGAATGTTTTTGTATTAATACAAAAGCATACGATATAATAGACAATTTTTTCATAAAACTTTTCGACACTTTACCAATATCGATCATTGTTCCAAAAATTCCTGGTGTTAACCGGATGATATGCCCATGTACGCGGTGGGTTGGGTAGTTAACTTTCGCAGTAACCGTAGCAAGAAAAAGTAAAAAAAAACTACCGTATTCGTTTCCACATTACCTGTAGTAGGAGTTGAACAATCCCAACACGATCAAAATGTTTGTTTTTTAANGGGTAGTTAACTTTCGCAGTAACCGTAGCAAGAAAAAGTAAAAAAAAACTACCGTATTCGTTTCTACATTACCTGTAGTAGGAGTTGAACAATACGATCAAAATGTTTGTTTTTTAAATACTCTTTTTCAAAATTTAATAAAAATTAAAATAAATAAAAATTTTGAAAAACTTAAAAATATATGGCAGCTTGAAATTAGTTATAACAATTCAAATACAACTTTTTGGCTCAATTGGTCTATTACAGAGTAAAGTGCAGAGTAATGCGAAGAATCTCAGAAACAGAACGTCATAATAAAGCTAAGAATGAATACCGACTAATAATTGCTTCATTATTGTGATAAAAGTTTGACACCCGCGGCAGCGCTAGCCGGCTCGCGAGCGGCGAGCAAAGCGAGCGCCGGCTAGTAAATACATAATACATGAAATGTTTTACCAAGTAAAACATTATATAACTGCTTGGTGGTATAACATTATATAACGTAATTTTTTTTAACGGAATACTGGTAAACACATATTTTTCAAGTATCAGATATTCGCGTGTCAATGAAGTAATTAAAGTGTGTAAAGTACTACGCTAACTATAATTACTCATAGTAGCAATATCAATTAGCTGAAATTTTTGTCACAAGTTTGCTACACTTCTAATCCTTGAAGCAGACAGATAGAACTCCCTCTCATAAAATCCACAATTCAACAATATTCATTCAAATGTGGATATCGGCAATGAATATTAATATCCACCTTACAATATGATTGAAAATCCAAATATACTCACCCTACTAATTTTCATAACCAGAATGCTCGACAGATTTACAACTTTGTCTATTGCATTATTTGAGTGTAAATCTCGGCGACGGCGCAGTTCCAATACGGAAGTTGCCCATAGACCCGCATTAACTTGCTCCAATAGTGGTGCGATTGAGCAGCTAATTCAAGCGAGTTAGACCATTAGGGATTTAGGTTCCGTCTATTGTTAGCCACAACTACCTAAATCTAGCTTATGTAGAATTTTATTGTCTAGATTTTGAGCCTGCGCAACTTCAATGGAGATCAGCTCCGCCAAATTTTTTTTTGGAAAAGCATACTTAAAGAAAAGTCGCCTTGTCACGTGTAAAATTTGAAAAAAGTAAATTAGTGGGAACAAAATCAAAATGGACATTAACTGTACGTAGTTGTCTCACGCCCTCCGCGTTAGAGGTTTTTCGAAGAAAAAGGCATAACTCCGCAAGAATTTTTTTTCGAATATTACTTTTACAAGCTAATGTAGCATTAGGATATGCAGTAGATGAAATAGTTGGATCGAACATCAGAGCCAAAAAATGATCCTTTCTGCATACCATCCTTTTGCACATGATATTAAAACTAATTCATGCAAAAATGAAGATTGTCTTATCTAGCAGACTATCTTAAGCAGTAAAATGTTTGTATTAACATTTAAAAAAGATAAATAGTCAGCTGACTCAGCTAGTCAATGACTATACCCTTCGATAAAAATGAGTCATGCTGCACACCACAGAGGGTTTTATTCACATAAAACTAAACATTATTGCACAAAAATCTCCCAACCAAGTTGTTGATAATTCACACGTCCATTGCTGCCAGATTTTTATTTAAAATTACTTAACTTATCCAACCAGAACAACACCAGATTAAATTTAATAATATTATTATTTCTTTTGTAAAATTTAAATGCAATATTGTGCAAAATTATTGCTAAAGGTAATGGTAGAAAATAAAAAATTATCTGGTATAAAATAATTACGCCAAATTCAAACTTTGGCCAATAATTAAATGGGAGCTAGTATAGGATTCGCCATAGATTGCCGATATCAACATGGTCAGATTGTTTACGGCTTTGGTTCGGTTTTCAACTTTCTAGCGGCTCAAGCTCGGTCGAAGCAAAAATAACTATAATGAGCCTAGCAACACCAAAACAACTAACAGTGTAAATCCGTTGTTACGATGATGTCCATGATGTGATGCACCACATGAAATTTCAAAGACAGTTTATTATTATTATAATACTGGGCCAGGTAGGAGAATTTCGATGTCACAGTTTATATGAAATCACTAATAACAAAAATATCATCACCAGTAGGTTTAATGAACCAATGGGAGCTAGTTTTGATGAATTGTCCTTGTAACAAGCAGTGCCTTCTCCGTTAGCTAATAGTACACCCTCACACTGACAGACGCCAGTACCTCGAGTTGTATTACAAAATGAGTTTTTGACACATTCAACTACTAAGTCATCGATAGTTCCACAGAATTTATTTACTTTGGCTCGACACTTTCCTCGCTGATAGTAGGCTCCTGAAATGAAACATTTGCATTCTTTCTGAACTGGATTGCAATGAAGTCCTTTTATAGAGTTGCATTTTTCAGTTTCGTATTGTGAAAAACTATGAGTCGGATCACAGTCGTCCCCAAAATCCTTCACGCCGAGTCCATGCGTTGTTTTTATTGATCCCAAGTTGACAAATAAAGGTAAAAATAAACTTGAAAATAGTACTTTCAATTGAAAAGTTGACCACCGCTTCATTTCTTTTTGTCAAACGTAATAATGAATAAATCTTGATTCAGGTGTCGTCATCTCAAGTAAAGTGTAGTATCAATAGAAACAAATTCTTCTTCGACATGCTATAAAAACAAAAGAAAGAATAAATGACATTGTTCCGCTTATTATTCAGCTTCATTAGTGTTTTGTATAGTTCAGAAAAGAGAGCAAGCATGAGTGGTGCGGCTAAGGGAAGTTTTTTCAAATGACCTGAACTTGAGTCTTACAAAGTCTTACTAAAGATCTTTATCTTTACCTAAGCCGATTCAATTTCAGGGCACTTTATTGCACTAGTGTGATCCACGGGTCAAGAACTAAAAAAGCCAGCTCAGAACCTCATTTTAAAAAATACCAAACTTAAGGAACAAATAATTTATAGATTGTATGTTATTGAGAGAATGCGCGACAACTTAAGTATAAATGTTAGTTTCGGAATACATTTTCGTAGTAAAAGTTGATATCCAGCTTCGAAACTTGACTTGGATGTTAAATTTTATCCACTCTTTTAAGATCTTATTGATTATCTAAAAATTTGTCCGCTTTTTATCATTTAATTTTATTATAATTTTATTAAGTAAGAGGTTCGCTTTTCAGCAAATTTCGTAAAGTGATAAAAATCAATAAAAAGTAGTGGATAAATTCATACATGTGTAATCCTTTTCTTTTAAAATAACCCTATTCTGAAATTGTTTGTTATAAAACGAGAAAAAACAAACCCAACGTATTTCTGCATGTATTCATTATATCGCTCATGTTTCTTTAATATTATTTGATAACCTAAAATTGAAGTCGAGTTTGAAGAAATATCTTTGTGATAGAATATTGTTAAATTCTTTGGAATAAAAAGTTTCAAATATTCTAGATTTTCATGTATTTCCAAATTACAATCTCTATACTCCGTATCGGTCATGGCGCACCGCGGCTACCACAATCGCGAATGTTTGTCGTATGGATAATGTTTTAAGAGTATGATGAAATTTTTTTGATAATACTGATATACCAAACAAAATTTTCTGTAAAGATCTTTTAGCAGCAAAGACGTTTACGTTGAACTCGACCATCACGATACCGAGAATGGGATTACCGATTTTGTAGAGCTTGAAACGAACTTAGCAAACAAAAAAATTCTTTGTACACATGGCTATGACGGTAAACATCGGCCATCGAGTTACCAAAGCAGGGCCTGGATCATTAGTATATTTAATAATCGTTATCGCTAATGGGATGTTAATGAACTTTTTGAAACTTCAACTTAAAGTAAAATTCGTATGGTGCTCCGACGCCATCGCCGTATCAATTGAAGCTGGCCAAGATCCAAAATTATTTGAACATAAATCTTATTCCTTAATTGTTAGTAGGCAGCTTTGTACTGTGGCGATGAAGGAGATAACTGTATCATGGACAATTAAAAAAATTTTATATTCACAAAAAAATTCTTAATTATATTTAACCGCAGCAGCGGTGACCATTGAATATGGGTAACATCCAAAGAGCAAAAAAAATTAATATCAAAAGAATTAACCTTTCTATCGCCGCGACGGTCATTGTGCACGGTGGTGCCGGTGAATGTGCATCGCGGCCATCACGTTTGGACCTGTAGATTGGCCAGCATATAAAAAGTAAAAAAAAATTACCTTCGCGGAGGTCGCGTACACCACGGCTTTGTTTGAAAATTTGTTTCTACTCAAAATTTACAAGGAAATAATTACTATACGAAAGTTACAAATTAATGCAATATGTTAATGAAATGACTCGGTGCCGACTTAATATCGTCAAAAATAATGATGCTACAAATGTGGGGCATATGGCACATGAATTTTACATCACTATGAATTTTAAGCCTAATAGGTGAGCTTGCTGAAGAGTTACTCCAAGTAATTGAGCTATCTAGTACGCCAGTTCAATTTGATACGTGGCTCGTCTTTTCATAAACAAGTTATCGAAGGTTAGTCTAGTTCAACATGGAACCGGTCGTTTAGTTCACGAGCTGGCTCGGCTAGCTTGAAAACTTCACGGATAGTCGTAATGTTTTCATTTTATCATTATCGTAAATTCTATACTTCCCCGTAAAGAAATTGTGAGTTAACTGAATTTAAAAAAATTAAATAATTTTCTCAAATTCTTGCCTATGATGTGTCAAAAAAGATAAAGATGTTGCAGGCTGGTGAACAAATGTTCACAAAAATTGTTAACTGAAAATTTTATAGATAAAAATTTGTCCAAACAAATGGTAAGATTTATCACAAATGTTGTGAAGCATTCCCGGCATCGTTTATGAGTTGTGTGTACAAAAGTGAATGAAAAAATAAAATTTTTATTACCAAGAACCAAGAATGATTACTTCTATGTGAATTTGAACATTTTTGATATTGAGATTACTCCTAAATTTTGTAAATTGTTAATGTGAATATTTTAATATCAAAATATTTTATATTAAATATTTTAATATTTTAATATTAAGAAAAATCAAAAATATTTTATATTGGAATGCCTCCTATATAATGAAGACAAAAGAGAGCCCTAAATTCCTAGTTTCCTTCCTATAGGGCTTTCTTCTTGGTTTATAATCCCAATTCCAACGTGTATTATATGTTTCTGTTTTTATATAGAAAAGTTATTGCGGGATTTGGTTAACTTCAGAGACAATTTCAAATATGAGCGCTCATGGAAATGTTAGTACGAGCTAAACTAATGTTTCTTTGAACAGTTGATTTGACCTTTAGACCGTTACCGCTCAAACGCAGGTCCCAGCTCTCAGCTCCCAAACAGTGACTAGATAAACAGTTAATTTGATCAAGGATAACTACGCGAAGAACATAACAATTTTCTACCATAGTTGTTCCGGTTAAAGTTTTCCAACAAATTGAGTCTGGTTTCGATATTTGTAAAATATAAATTTGCTTTCCGACACTTCATTTACGAAAAGTTGCTGGAAATACTACAATACAATTTTAAACTGAAATCTTCCATCAAATTCCCCAACATTCCAAGGTCGAAAAAAAATTTCATAGATTATATTCTAAAACCTTAAGTGCCATAGTTGGGTTTTACGAATTCATGATTAATGTTCTGCGCACATCGTTAAAGCCTAAGGGATAATTTGGTTTATAAGTTTACTTAAACCAAATTGAATTTTGCCAGCTGCAGTAAATAGGATTATATCTACTGAATATAATAGAAATTAATAAATTATAAGAAAAAACTTAACTTTAAGGTTGTTCACAGAGTTCCTAACCATGACTCAACTTCCGTGGACCCTTTATCCAAATCTTGTTTTTGTAAATTTTTAGTGTTACATGATTAAATATACTAATAGCTCTCCAACTTCATTTCATCAAATTTTTAGTTTTTAAACATTATACATAATAACAACTTTTCAAATTTTATACCTGTTGGTGGTATTTCCTCAAGGAAGATTTTTACCCTAGAGAATTATTTCTTATAAGTTCTCCGTAGCAAATATTCTTCTGGTGATTTTTTCCAGACCTAGCTGAGAATTTTAGCCGGTTTAAGGATTAGATAAAACAACCTATGAACCAATAAATATCGTTCTGTCATCAGTCTTTAAATATGTATTTAGCAATTGAATATCTCCATTTCCCCACCGTAGGCTAGCAGCAAGATCCATTTGCTAAATATCAAATCTTAAATGCGCCAGCCTATGTTGGCTGAACGACAAATTCTCGCATTTTGTTTCTCTGGTTAAGCAGTATACTATGTTTACCGGTCTTGTATCGGTGCTATTCTTTAAACTAGACTAACAAAACAGCATCAGTACAGGAACTGTTTCCAGTCCTTGAGTACTTTGACTAGCCGTATCATCGTGCTTCGGAATCTGGACCCATGCCATGATATGTGAAATTGCCGACAAGTTTTTCTCAGCAGAGTAAGATAAATGTCAGTCGCTCATCCTCTTTCATGTAAAGTAAGTAAATTGTGCGTACTAATAGAACCAGTTAACTAGACGCCTAAAAATTTTATGTACACGTGCAGGTAAAAAGAGCGAAACCTGATTCAAAGCAGCAGGAATACCGAAAGCATGTCTGTAAAGTCTATAACCTATTGGTTATGCGAAAGTAAATAAGTCAAATAAAAATCCAAAAAATATTTTCATTCTTGTTTATTGATCAATTCTGTACTTGTGTACTTCAATATGACATATATGCTAATATACATTTTATTTCTGCTTTATTGATAATATTCAGCATGTTCCATTAAAAAGGTAACTGACCATAAACTCCGCCCGTGACAAAAGTAAATAAACCGTTGTAAACGGAGTAAACATGTGTTGCAGTGCAAAAAGCTGGGAGGAATGTCAGCTGTAGATCCATATGGAGGCATAATAACAGGTAGCGCGGAAAATTTTAGTAATTTTGGTAGGGAGGACGAGATAATGCCCGGGGTAGGTTAATGTCGGGGTTCGGGTTCTGATTAGGGTTAGGTAACGTCGGAGTTGCGTCGCCCCAGGAGTTGGGTATTGTCTAGGGTTGTGTAATGTCCGGGTCGGGTTATGCTCGGGGTCGGGTAATGTCTAGGGTAGGGTAATGCCCAGGTTTGGGTATTGTTTAACATATTGCAATATCCAGTTCTGGTTATGTCTGGGGTAGGTTAATGCCCGATCTCGGGTAATGCCTGGAATGTTTTACGGTCGAGGTCGGCTGATTCCCGGGTTCGGGTAATGCCCTGCGTCGGATAATGCCCAGGGTCGTCTAAAAATAGTAGCGGAACATCTCATATAGAACCACTTTGCACCAAAAAAGGGTTTCTAATTGCAGCACCAATAGATTATTAAGACAATAGTACGTTCTTTTGCTGTTAGCATTTTACTATGTTAAAGACGATTTTAATTATAAAATCCTAAACCAGGTAACTTTTATGATTAGCAACAAAGTTGCTAATCATAGACATTCGGGACGGAAAGGCGGACAGAAAGATAGTCACTTCAACCATTATTATATCCTTCTAATATTCATGTAGTATATGGGTACTAATTTAATGAATTTATGGGTGATGACTAATTGAGTAAGGAATTCAAAAATAGATCAAAATATGTTGGTTAGATTTGAGCTACGTAGGAACCCACCAAAATTTCATTTTACCGCTAATTTGGTTACCATATTCACTTTTACTAGGGAATGAGCTTAGGCTCATCTACGTTTTGTTGTAACATACTGTACTTAAAGTTTTTGCCCGTGAAGGTTAGGACGACTTTCGTGACGCTTGATAGTTTATACTCAGAAATTCGTAACCAAACTTATTCGGAGTTGGACAGGGGGGAAACCAGTTTACATGCTCCAAGGTACTAATAAACAAGTTTAACCTGCGTAAGTTGAATTTAAAAAAGGTGTTTTATCGTGGGTGTCGAATGTGACAAACATCTTGAAAGATGACACACATAAGATTCGTTAGCGTACATTGGAATTCTACACAGTAATATTCCATGTCAGGCTATTTTGTCAATATCTTATTAGCTATACAAGGTGAAGAACATCATATCTTTTTCTGAAGCTTATATAACCCATCGCTGATATTAAGTGTAATAACGGTTTTGTTTGCAAAAGCCCTCGTCACTTGATAGTTAACATTATATGGCGAAATAAACATCAAATTTTTTAACCAATAGGACGATGGTATGTGCTTNGTCACTTGATAGTTAACATTATATGGCGAAATAAACATCAAATTTTTTAACCAATAGGACGATGGTATGTGCTTGTAACACTCAATGGCTAAATAAAATATAATTTTTTTTAAACTTGTGTAAATCTTTTACTGAAGCATTGTGCATAATTTTGCGATTAGGTAGAGATTCATGACTTATCAGAAATAAATTTTTTTTTCTTTGTATTGTTGGCTGGTGTGGATGGAAATTACTCCCCCACACTTCATTCCAAAATGTACCTTGTCTTTCCTTCAACCCTTAATTACTTTCATTCAAAGAATCCAGCTCACAGGTAACCTAGGTAACCTTTGGTTTAAAAAATCTGAACTTTTTGGGTTTTACTTAGCACATCATGGGTATTACGGTAATCCCTGATACGACTTGGTTCTGACGCTAGACAGCAATAACTTAGGCGAAGAGTGTATGGGCGTTTGGTGGGCTTAACTTATTAACTGTAGACAATTATAGAGAATACCATTATGAGGATTGCATAAATTTGGTAAAATTCAGTGCAACTCATACTTTCTTCGCATCACGACGGTGAAATTAGCATGAGAGTAATAGTGATAAATTTACATGATAAAGACGGGAATACCTATCGTTTATTTGAACTGACTTAAAACATGTTAAACCTGTCTGAGATGAAATTGTAAACAGTGTTCAAATATTCCCTATGTAAAATTCATCGCCCTGTAGCGAGAAAAGTATGTCATATTGATTTTCACTGCATAATATAATCATTGTTNCTATGTAAAATTCATCGCCCTGTAGCGAGAAAAGTATGTCATATTGATTTTCACTGCATAATATAATCATTGTTATAATGATATTCTGGATAAGTTTGTCAAATTCAATCTACTCAAGTCAATTTAACTAAAAGTCAAATGCAATCGTTCTGTCGCGGAGAAAGTACTAATTGCATCGACCTTCATCTTATCTAAAACTTACTCAGAACAACGTGTATTAGTTTGCCAAGTCAAAAATCTAGCTTACACCAAGCCAACCCAATGATAAAGTTATATACATTTAGCGTGAACACCAGGCGGTACCAGAAGTTCACGTAAAACTAAAATTTGTTCCCCATGATGAGCGTGGAAAAATTTCAAAATTTCAGATTATAGGTTACAATCGCTTATGAGCTTTACTTGTGAGCTACTCTAGGACCAAAAATGAAGAAACCCTAAGCACCATGTGAATTTCTTCGAAAATTTGAATGACGAGAGGCAGTAATTTTTTGGCGGCAATTGATTTGGTAAGAGTGCAACCCTTGAGTATTGTCGCCAACTCAATGACGCTGATACAGATGGAACAACACGACTCTACAGCGTTCAAACGATCAGTCAAATTCAAGTCCACCAAATTCTGGAACAGTCTACCGAAGGATTGGAATTTGGAAGATCATCACAATTCAAATCAAATGTTTATAACTATTTAGTAGAAAGTAGAAAATCTCTCTAGTTAAAATTTTAAAATTAATTAGTTTATTATAAGTCTTATGATGAGGAGAACAGTGTGATTTTTTAATCTTAATACTGACATCAAAACGGACTTTCACTGTGTTTCAAATAAAAAAAAAACACCTAAAAACTACTGCTTTTTGGCATTGAAACACGGTAAAAGTACTCAAGGATTTTCAATTTTTGTCTCTACAGTCAACAGTAGGTTCTTTGACTATTCTGAGTTGAATTTTCTGATCTTTTCTTTAAAAAATATAGATTAAGTTCTATAGATAAAAAAAACTAATTTTTGTAGATGCAGCTATAATTCAGCAATAATGTGTCGGCAATTTAGGTAACAAAAAGTAAAATACAAATTCAACTAAATGATTTCTAGTAGACAATGTCTAATTTATTTTTATCAATTTAAGGAAGGACAAAAAATGTGTGGGAATAATATGAAGCAACCTAATAGACCTAACGTAGGTAACTAAAATACTAAGCGTGGGAGTAAAAATTGAAAAATTTTTTACAGTTATAAAAAAACTACTCAAAATCGACCTAAATTATAATTAAAAATGCAGTAATTGTATGATAGCTTACCAGGTTTTTAAACAAAGTTAACTATATGTTGTTTTTTCAACTCGTTGAATGATCGACTTGTTGAATTATCAATTAGTTTCTTTTAGAAAATAATGGTTGATGAGTTCTTATATAGCTTACTTGAGATGAACGCNCTATGTAAAATTCATCGCCCTGTAGCGAGAAAAGTATGTCATATTGATTTTCACTGCATAATATAATCATTGTTTAGAATGATATTCTGGATAAGTTTGTCAAATTCAATCTACTCAAGTCAATCTAACTAAAAGTCAAATGCAATCGTTCTGTCGCGGAGAAAGTACTAATTGCATCGACCTTCATCTTATCTAAAACTTACTCAGAACAACGTGTATTAGTTTGCCAAGTCAAAAATCTAGCTTACACCAAGCCAACCCAATGATAAAGTTATATACATTTAGCGTGAACACCAGGCGGTACCAGAAGTTCACGTAAAACTAAAATTTGTTCCCCATGATGAGCGTGGAAAAATTTCAAAATTTCTGATTATAGGTTACAATCGCTTATGAGCTTTACTTGTGAGCTACTCTAGGACCAAAAATGAAGAAACCCTAAGCACCAAGTGAATTTCTTCAAAAATTTGAATGACGAGAGGCAGTAATTTTTTGGCGGCAATTGATTTGGTAAGAGTGCAAACCTTGAGTATTGTCGCCAACTCAATGACGCTGATACAGATGGAACAACACAACTCTACAGCGTTCAAACGATCAGTCAAATTCAAGTCCACCAAATTCTGGAACAGTCTACCGAAGGATTGGAATTTGGAAGATCATCACAATTCAAATCAAATGTTTATAACTATTTAGTAGAAAGTAGAAAATCTCTCTAGTTAAAATTTTAAAATTAGTTAGTTTATTATAAGTCTTATGATGAGGAGAACAGTGTGATTTTTTAATCTTAATACTGACATCAAAACGGACTTTCAAATAAACTGTGTTTCAAATTAAAAAAAAACACCTAAAAACTACTGCTTTTTGGCATTGAAACACGGTAGATGCAGCTATAATTCAGCAATAATGTGTCGGCAATTTAGGTAACAAAAAGTAAAATACAAATTTAACTAATGATTTCTAGTAGACAATGTCTAATTTATTTTTATCAATTTAAGGAAGGACAAAAAATGTGTGGGAATAATNTAATGATTTCTAGTAGACAATGTCTAATTTATTTTTATCAATTTAAGGAAGGACAAAAAATGTGTGGGAATAATATGAAGCAACCTAATAGACCTAACGTAGGTAACTAAAATACTAAGCGTGGGAGTAAAAATTGAAAAATTTTTTACAGTTATAAAAAAACTACTCAAAATCGACCTAAATTATAATTAAAAATGCAGTAATTGTATGATAGCTTACCAGGTTTTTAAACAAAGTTAACTATATGTTGTTTTTTCAACTCGTTGAATGATCGACTTGNGTATGATAGCTTACCAGGTTTTTAAACAAAGTTAACTATATGTTGTTTTTTCAACTCGTTGAATGATCGACTTGAATTATCAATTAGTTTCTTTTAGAAAATAATGGTTGATGAGTTCTTATATAGCTTACTTGAGATGAACGCTNTTGAATTATCAATTAGTTTCTTTTAGAAAATAATGGTTGATGAGTTCTTATATAGCTTACTTGAGATGAACGCTTGTCTAGATACACTTGTATATTCGATATAACTATCAGATATAACAGAAATATTTGTTATGAGAACTGCAAATTGTAAACATGAGTATAAATAATTTAAAAATTTACCAATTGTAACAATTTACCTCAAAATCAAATGTGTTCTGAGCTCGCGAAATACAAATGAAGAGTAAGTCATGAAAAAATTTCCATAAAAAACTAGTCATATCTACGATATTTTGCTATTAACTTGGTAATGGGATGGAACACAGGGAATGATGGAAGGTTTGTCTATCGTCTACAAACTTTACAGACAAAAAAAGGAAATAAAAATAAATCATGTCCTTGTTTGTGAAGTGGACGATGAAGGAGTTAGTTGTTTGACCAATATCGCAGCAAATGTTAATAATAAAAAATCATCACGAATGTGATGCTTTTGTATAATATTTACCAAAGTAAATATTACAGTAAGTTCATTTATGTAGCGTCATAGTAAATTTTTGAATCTTTGACCATTACTTTCACAGTATCCAAGGAGGGTTTAATTTCCGAAGCAAATGAGTATGAATTAAAAAGTCACCTGTGATATAATGACACCAATAATGGTTTGGTGCAGAAATGCCTTGGCGACTATTGTTACCTTAATATTGTGAAATGACAATATTCCTCTCAATCTAATTTAACAAATACCATGATAGTACAGACAATACGTCACATATTGAGAGTAAATATGGAAAAATTCAATTTCACTTTTATGAATAAACAATTACGTATATGATACCAGATTTCATGTATGATAGAATAATTGGACCAACAAAACTTTACTATTTGCATTTACTAAGTTTTGACTTGGATATCTTAATTAGCATATTGCCACACTTAGGAGTATTGCGATTTGAAGAACTCCTGGATATATTACATCATTTTTTGTAGTCACCAACTTACAAAACTCCAAGCAAACACGTTAGCAACAAGCTCAGTGGTTGGAGGTTGAGGATACTTAAATGAGAATGTCCTTTGAACTTTGCCACCCCCTTCACACATTGTCCCAAGACATCAATTCGTCTTATGTGTACATTTAATAAAAATTTTATTTTAACAAATCTTGTGTTTCATGATTAAAAAACTAATAGCTCCAATCTTATTTTATCAAATTATGAAACTTTTATGATTGGCTAAATTAATTAACTGTCAAATTTGAAATCTGCCGGATGTACTTCCACCTGTAAAACTTTGCACGTAAGTAAATTTTCTTTGATGTTTATCCCCTAGCAGATATTGATGTAGTAAATTTTCCCCGATCGAACTGACAGTTTTTGCATGTTTAGAAAATAGACTAAAATCTTCTTAGTCTTTTTAAATATGCGCAAAAAAACTCCATACCCTCCGCCTTATTTATGAATAAATTATATCAATATGTTGTAATATTCTAATATACGTTACTTACTTAAAGTTTATTTTTTCGTGAAGATTGGCGCAACTTTCATAACGTTTCGTATTGCACATTCAGCAGTTCACAACAAGATGTAATCGAAATCGGTAAGAAGAGAAACCAGTTTACATTCTTCAAAGTATTAAAGATCAAGTTTTAGCTGACTTAATTTAATCGAAATAGTTATTTTATCTAGAGTGTTAAATTTATAAATAATATCACAAAAGAGTACAGAAGAGATTCATTACTTTACATAAGAATTCTACAGAGTGCTATTCCATGTCTAGGAATTTAGTTAATAATCTTGCTAGCTATACAAGGTAAACCACATAATATATCTTCTTGCAACATTTAAAACCCATCGCTGATGCTAAATGTGATAACGGTTTTAGTTTTCAGATGTTAGCGCTACTTGATTGTTAACATTCTATATGGGCAAAACAAATATTGAATTTTTTAACCAATTGGACGACGTATGTGCTAATAATACTCATTGGTCGAATGTAAGAAAAACTTAAAAAACAACTTGTATAAGTCTATTCTGTGGGTTGTCTGAAGCATTATGTGTATTTCTGCGATTAAGTAAAGAGTGTAAATGATTTATCAGAAATTATTGTCTGAAATATTGTTTCCTACACATTGTTGGTGAGTGTGCATGGAAATTATTCTCCCACACGTCATTCCAAAAGTTCAACTTCCCTTTTCTTTATGCCGTCATTAATTTAGTCCAAATTTGGCTTTTGTGATAGGTGTTCAGCAATTTTATTTTTATCACGTCTTTCGAAAATTAGATCTTGTTATACAAAATTCTTAAAAAAAAAGTTACAGTTCATTACAACAGGTGACTCGATATTTTAAGTAAAATGAAGTGAAACACCAGTTCAATTCAATAGTTTCCACCACACAAAATGGAATTTACTTTTTCGATTAAGAAATGTTAACAATATTTGGGAATATTTTGCAGATAAATATTGGAAACCAAGTAGTCAAATCGAAGCGTGTGGGGTAACTGAAATGGGTTTCAGCCCAATTTAAGAAAAATATACTTTATTTTGTTCAGTTTTTGTATTCCAAATACACATAAAAAGAAAATTTGCCAATTGTAAAAACTTACCCCACATTGAAATGCGTTCGGAGCACGCAAGATACAAGTAAATTCAAAAAAAATTAAAAACAAAAAACTAAGTCCTATTTCTATTAATTTGCCATTAAGTTGGTAAGAGGAAAGAAGCGAATATGAAAAATTTATCCCCGTCATTTGCAAACTTTGCAGGCAAAAAAGAAGGAAAAGAAATCGCGTCTATGTGTCTGAAGTGGACGAAGAAGGAGATATTTGTGTAACCTATGACGGGATATGACTACCCCGCTAAGACTTGAAACAGAGATTAACCCAAAAAGATGGTCTCTGGTGGGGTATGATCCCACGTCTTGGGTATTCCGGACCCAACGCACTACCATTTGTGCTACAGAGCCGATTGGGAAAATACTGTTTCAAACCTTGACTATATGATAATGATCCACCAGTTATCACCAGCAAAGTCTTTTTGACTGGTGGAGGATCCATCATCTGTGCTTCTCCTCATCTCTTGGCAGAGACGGGGAAGACTTTAATCGGGTATAGGAGTCTATGCTCACTATCCCGTGGGTATAGGTGCTATGCTTCACTATCCCACACCAATACGGCAGTAAATGTGAAAAAAAAGTTTATCATGAATGTGATGCTTTATGCAATATTTACAAAACTAAGTATGGAAGTTTTTTTTATAGAGTCTAATAAATTCCTAATTATTACTTTTCAATATTTAAGATAATTAGCAAATATGTAGCAACAATATGTTGGTAATTGTGAATTTATGGAATAGTATGACTGAAATAGATACGATACAACCAGAAAAATTGTTGCAATATTTAAAATAATCATAAAATCACATTCTTATGATAAAATTTTGTGAATTTGCATTAGCTCATAAATGGAGATCTGCGCAAGCAAAAAGTTCTTTATACCATTTCATATACCATTCTTGGGATAAGTCTGCTGGGACGATTACTGACTAGTTCCAAGAATCTTTCTTTTTTGAAATAGAAGCAAATGAAACCTAAGTAATGTTTGTTAAAGTCATAAACAAATGATGGTAAATTTTTCCAGTTTATGTTATATTCATAATAAATATATTCATATCCTAGATAATTCTAGAGAACAGACGTCACTTCTTGAAACAAGTTCCGTCAGAAGTATAGTATTACAGCGTAGTGTCAATTGTTGTGGATGGATGCGTGAACAACTTTCTTTTCCACGTGTACTTCCTGATACTCATATTTCATTAGAAACTAAAGTCATATTTCTCAAAGTGGGCGAATCATTGAGCTACTCATCCAACGTATTATCCAGAATAGATCGATGTCCATTGAAGTGGCCGAAAAATGTCCAAAATTAAAGTGCCTAAAACCAAAGTCTTCGTGCTTAGGCTTTAAGTTTTTAGGTGAATTTATTTGCAACGACGTCAATGTTCTGGTCACAAATCCTACTCTTAAGAATTATGTTTTAGGTTCATAGGTTAATTTATTTTTGGCCATTTCAATTTTTCGGTCATTTCAATTTCGGCCACTTTAATGGTAACCAAATAGTTGGAGCAAACTAGGTTCCAAATGTTTTTTTCCCGATTTTGCAACATACAAACAGCATCTGAACAGCATATAAACATCCTTGAAACTCAATAAGATATTGTGGCGCGGTGGTCATTTTCACTGCATTAATAATGTTTTCTAAACTGATATGGGAATGTAGGAATGAATGATGACTGAACTCTAATAGTAATAACAGGGATGATTGGACTTTCTCTCAATTCTTAATTCTACTTTGGATGGAGCCGGGCAGATTCTGAATAGGACGGGATGTATCTGGGTTAGTTAGGTTAGGTGCTAGACTCCAGAGTTGTGATTGATCTACTCTCTACTCTTCCTGTGGAGCACTGGGTCCTAACACTAGACTTGGGAATCCGGATCGGTACCCAAGTTCTCTGCGGATCTCTCATACTAATCCCTGCGGTGTGCTAATACCGTACCCGGTAATCCGGGGTGAAAGATGGTTGTCAATTAGCCTAAGTTCCCTAATGTTCCCGTGTGTTCCTGATGTTACCATTGGTATCCCGGACCTCCCTGCCGGGTTTTACACTTTCTTGGTATCCTGTACTCCCGTGGGTTCCTGACTTCTCTGCGGGGTTCTTACCATCCCGTGGTATCCCCTATTCCCCGGGTATTCTTTGGCACTACTATACCCCGGATCCCTCACTCTGCGGATCTCCAATACCGGGTCTCTGATACAGTGGGTCTTTGATACCGCGGATCTCTAATACCGGATCCCTAATACCACGGATCTCCAATACCGGGTTTCTGATACCGTGGATCTCCAATACCAAGGATCTCCAATACCGGTCTCTGATACCGTGGGTCTCTGATACCGGGTTTCTAATCCCACGGATCCCTAATACCGGGAAACCACATATCCTAACTGGACCATGTAACGGATAACTATGGATACTCTTACCCGAGCGATTCCTTTTACTATTCAGAACTCCTGGGTTATTTCCTTCCTAAGTTGCTGGGGTTAGATTCTGGTGAATTTCTGGCCGGCACCGAAGCCTCCGGAGTCATCAATCCGACCAATGAGGTCAATACTGCTGTCTCCGAGGCCACCGGTGTACCGGCAGACCTGTGAACCCAGAGTGACTTCCGATGGATGATTTTCTCGCCTTAGATGTTGGTTTGCCACGCGGGACTTTCCGTCGACCCTAAGCGGAGGCAGAACCCCGCCGAGTTCCCGGTCTTCCCCGAAAGTACACAATGGTAACACACTTACAATTTTACGGATTCCTAATGTTGGCTCGGTGAAACCCTTCTCTCTCAATGGATCCGGACACTGGTACCCTTAAGGCACGGAACAATGCACAATAAAGTCCACTTCACGAGTCCCACCATTATGAAAAGAAAACTAATTTATTTGTCATCAAAGCCTGAAGCTCAAGAGTAATAAACAGAAGACTTACAACTAAAGTGAAATGAGTGTAAGTAATGGTCCTAGCTGCACGCCTTCCCCAATCCTACTGACCCTCTCCTCTCTCTAGACACAGGAGAGATACAGTTTTATTACTTTGGTGATAGGAAAACCACAAGCAACATTGAAGTAATTTTCTTTNACAGAAGACTTACAACTAAAGTGAAATGAGTGTAAGTAATGGTCCTAACTGCACGCCTTCCCCAATCCTACTGATCCTCTCCTCTCTCGAGACACAGGAGAGATACAGTTTTATTACTTTGGTGATAGGAAAACCACAAGCAACATTGAAGTAATTTTCTTTCCTTCCTTATTACTTAAACAGGAAACCTTCATCCTGTACAAGCGACATTATCATTTCCCGATTATTGCAAAATCCTTCTTTCGAAAACCGATTTCGCCACAATATGACACAGATTCCAATTTTCTTTATATCACCCAGAGAATCGAGTAAACTGTTTAATAATCCCCACTCCATCTACTTGGTAAAAAATCCTTAAGGTCCAAGCTTGTTTCTAAACAAATATTTGCGAGTTTGACAAAAAAAATGTCATCATATTCAGAAACACAGATAGAATCGCGAAAAATACAAAATTCTATTACAAAAATACAGCAATCGAAATTATGAATCGATACTGTTACCTAGGCATTAAATTTATATGTAATATTCAAAAGCTAATTGATTAATGCCAAAGCAAAGGGAAGAAACGCTATTCCTAGAGGGAAAGAATTATTAACCAAAAGCAAAATATGAACCTGGAGCTTTACAATCAACATGTTAGATGCTATAGTAACCATACTTTCACTTAATGGTGGCGAAGTATGAAGATTAAGATACTTGAGAAACTGAAACAATTCAAACAATATTTGTGCGACAAATATTGGGAGTCAGCCATGAAACCCAGAAGAAAATAATAAGATTTGAATGTAACACACAAAATCTAATATATTAGTATAATATAATATTTAGAGTGAGTGGACTAACTCGTAGAATATTTAAATAAATCCAGACAGATACCCTTATATTATCTTAAATCAGTTAATGGATTTAGACACTAACCAAGATAATAACTAATAGACCCTGATAATAATTTGGTTACACAAATTTTAATTACTATTGAGACACTAAAGCTAACAAATCAGATTTCCTAAAAGTTTGTAAACAAAAGAACACTAATCTTTAATTTTGTTAAAAATTAAACAATCAACACTAAAAAGGGCTATTGGCAGTAGAATGGCTGTGGGCAATAGGAAGGACTGTGGGCAGTATAATGCGTACCGTGCATGTAATTGTTCAATAGGCTTGCATGCTTTTATTACGTACGTCATACATTGTATATGCAGTGGCAACGTTTGGACGCCAAGCCAAATCTCGCAACATGCCAGGGGTGTGTAAAAATCTACACACCAGAAGTTTTTTTTACCGCCAACTGAGATGTGCTGATGTCAGGGATATACGATTTTACATTCCTACCAATTCAAAGTGACTAAATCGGGATTCTGGCCTCCCTAGCCCTTTATCAGTAGTACGGACCAAGACTAGATCCCTATTGGATCCTATTAATCATGTAAATTATTGCAAATTTTACGAAATTAATGCATTTGATATTCGTAATGTTGGCGATAACACATTTAATATTCATAGTGTTGGTGGTAACGCATTTGATATTCATCAGTCAGAAGAAAATGTCGGCATAACGGATCCAGGTTACGTTATATCGACCTTGGATGTTACGTTATAACCTGCCTAGTTACGGAATAACTGCCCCGACCAACGTCATAGGTCCCTGTGCCTAGAGTAGGAATAACGTACCTAACTTTGACTCAAAAGTGGTAATTTCTGGTGATTTCTTGACNGGTCCCTGTGCCTAGAGTAGGAATAACGTACCTAACTTTGACTCAAAAGTGGTAATTTCTGGTGATTTCTTGACCTCTGAAAATTGGTCGTATAGCCCATAAAATATGTTTCAATTTGGTCGTTCACTTTTCCAAAAGGGCAACACGGGGCCAAGAAAATAAAGAAAATAGTTTATGTAAATGAAATGAATCGTCTACATATTTCTTGGTGTGCTTGTACATGATTTACCAATACAAACACTAGAGGAAAATATCAAGAGTAGAACAACTTTATTATTAAACAAAATCATAACTATTGATGGATACAAAAGATGAATCTTTCAAATTTCCTACGCCTCAAAATTCAAATTTTGATTAAATTAGATTGTTTTTTTTTTGTAAAGTCGAGTAGCCAACATTTTTTCCCTTAGTAACTGTAATTAATGAGCGAAAAATAGGGAGAAACATCAAATGTTGAATTATTTTATCAACGAAGAGGACAATAAATGACTCATAATATTTTCCAGGTGATCCGAGAGAATATGGTCGTGTTCCTTCGCGATTTGTTCACTTATTTGATGTAGCATCTCATTTTGAAATATAAATTCTGACTCTAACAATATGTTGCAAGTTTAGTGCCTACGTGGCATAAAGTTGCAGTCGGAATAAGTATTCAACTTTGAATGATATTGATTGAATCTTAATGTCTACGTTGCATCAAACACGGTTTCATTGAAGCGTAATAATAATGAAAACTTACAAATACACTGCAGGAATTTAATTCTATTCAGTCTTACATTCAGCTTCAGTAGTTAACTAGGCTTTGCTCTTTATTGTTNGGTCCCTGTGCCTAGAGTAGGAATAACGTACCTAACTTTGACTCAAAAGTGGTAATTTCTGGTGATTTCTTGACGTCTGAAAATTGGTCGTATAGCCCATAAAATATGTTTCAATTTGGTCGTTCACTTTTCCAAAAGGANCAAAAGTGGTAATTTCTGGTGATTTCTTGACGTCTGAAAATTGGTCGTATAGCCCATAAAATATGTTTCAATTTGGTCGTTCACTTTTCCAAAAGGACAACACGGGGCCAAGAAAATAAAGAAAATAGTTTATGTAAATGAAATGAATCGTCTACATATTTCTTGGTGTGCTTGTACATGATTTACCAATACAAACACTAGAGGAAAATATCAAGAGTAGAACAACTTTATTATTAATCAAAATTCAATTTTTGATTAAATTAGATTGTTTTTTTTTGTAAAGTCGAGTAGCCAACATTTTTTCCCTTAGTAACTGTAATTAATGAGCGAAAAATAGGGAGAAACATCAAATGTTGAATTATTTTATCAACGAAGAGGACAATAAATGACTCATAATATTTTCCAGGTGATCCGAGAGAATATGGTCGTGTTCCTTCGCGATTTGTTCACTTATTTGATGTAGCATCTCATTTTGAAATATAAATTCTGACTCTAACAATATGTTGCAAGTTTAGTGCCTACGTGGCATAAAGTTGCAGTCGGAATTTCAACTTTGAATGATATTGATTGAATCTTAATGTCTACGTTGCATCAAACACGGTTTCATTGAAGCGTAATAATAATGAAAACTTACAAATACACTGCAGGAATTTAATTCTATTCAGTCTTACATTCAGCTTCAGTAGTTAACTAGGCTTTGCTCTTTATTGTTGTTTCGATTAATATTCTCTGTTGTAAAAAATTAACAACTTTATCGTGTAAAATTCTTATTGTTAATAATTGTGCATTTTGGAATTGAGATGGCAAAAATTAAAACCCTCGTTATACTTTTGATAAATTTACAGATACAAGTTGTAAAATCAAGTCCAGTGCTCAGTGGAGAAAACACAAATTCATTTGTAAGAAACTACTTTATAAATTAACTTAAATTCAAAACCAAGAATCAGAATACACTGATGTCGGTACAATTTAAACTTTCTCATGTGTAAAGATGTGTTATTTTATGACAAGTAAATGATTTGCAGAAATGTGCAAATTCCTGTTCTCAGGTTATGACAAGATGCTTGACTATTATTGATTTTGTTGCTAAAGTCGATTGGTAAAATTATTATTACAATTACTTGTATCTATTGAAGTTGTTAGGTTGTTGTATGCCGACTAAATCTAGACAAATTCGACATGACTAAATCCTACTCGTATTCTTTGTTCCTTTAAAGTTTTTGAATCTATTTCTACTTCGTCTCAAAACTAAAATNAACTAAATCCTACTCGTATTCTTTGTTCCTTTAAAGTTTTTGAATCTATTTCTACTTCGTCTCAAAACTAAAATACGACTAGCTTGATTCTAACATGTTTGGTAAACTACATAACAATCTAGAAGTCGATGACAGTGTTGTGTGAACCTAATAATTAGAAATTTATTGGTTACAGTATATTTGAATGTTTGACGCACTGTGATTCAAGTTTGAGCAACTTTGGCAATTCAATTTTTGGGTTCCTGGTCGTGATATCATTAGTATTCATACAATGATATTTATACTACTATTCTCACATTTCTCATTACAAATGTAAAAAAAAAACAATGCTTGATTTGATATCTACTGGACAAATTACGTGCATCCAGTTTCTAAATAACTAAACATCATGCAACTCACCTTTTACCAATCAAAATCACAAATCAAAATCACAATTTCATTAAAATATGCCCAACGAATTGCGCAACAAAACAAAGTTTCTGCTTTTACACTTCAAAACTAATTTTCTTCTAGTCAATTAAAATTATGTAAATTCTTTATACAATTTAGTTTCTAATTCTTGCGTTCGCTTAGTTTTTGAGAAGGATTTGATTTGATTCTTCTAATTTCNTTTATACAATTTAGTTTCTAATTCTTGCGTTCGCTTAGTTTTTGAGAAGGATTTGATTTGATTCTTCTAATTTCCAAAGGTAAGTAAGAATGTTAATAAAGTAACGGGCAAATTGGAATTCAAAATACCATTGTACCATTTAGTAGCACGTCGACAAATTTCTTCAACTATAACTCTACAAACTAATGTTTAATTCATTTAATAAACNTACCATTTAGTAGCACGTCGACAAATTTCTTCAACTATAACTCTACAAACTAATGTTTAATTCATTTAATAAACATCGTTAACATTTATCTAGCTAAAATCAATTTCCATATGTTGTTGTTGCAAGTGGAAGTTGATGCAAGGCCAATATGACATGAAGAGAACAATACGAGGCAGGAAACTAAAATAAAGTTAAAGTAAATTTCAATTTATTCCAATGGAAGTGTATAAATTTTTCTCACGCTGACAGAACACAAATGCCAGAGCTTGTGTAACTGTAAGCACAGTGCACTAGTCGTTCTGGTAAAAATAAAATCCTATATTCGATTATAAATTGAAATGGAAAGAAATTCTTCAAACTAAAATTTATCTACATCAAGCAAAATTAAAATTAACATTAGAAATAGTGTCCATTTATCATTATGATTAAGTTTGTGTAAAAACATTACGTTAGTTTTATTATTACCGAACCTTACCTATTTTAATACCATGTAAGAAAAACTTTGCATAAATTATGATTATGATCAAAATTGTTATATCATATATTTACAGAGGGAGTACCGAAATAAAATTGACAAAAGTCCACTTTCTTAATTTTTTTAGAGTGAAGATGAATCTGGCTCAGGGCTAACATCACCCAACCGATCGAGTTCTCCGAATGATGAACAAAAAAGTCTAACAGCTTCACTCGAAGGATCTTTCGACGAAATATTATCAAAACTAGGTCAACTTAAAAATGAACAACCGGTAGTTACTATTGCTTTATTACCAAATATATTGTTTTTTTGTTCTGTAAACTCACGATTCAAAACTGATTATCAAGTTATTGATTTCCATCTGTAAAGGAAATGTCCGTTGTGGAAAAGTACAAAAATATTTTTTTATATTGACAGTCAAAGTGTCATATATTGCAAACGAGCAGCTTTAATTATTTATTAACTTTTTCAAAATACAAGTATTGCTTTTACATAAATATGAAATCAACTCTAAAGCTAAAAAGCTTTCCTTGTACAAAAAAAAAACAACTTCCTTTTTAGTTTTTAACCGCGAACAGACAAGCTGGAGAGGTTAACTTACCTACGATAAGATATTTTTGAATCTTATTTTGTGTGTAAGTATCCTCAAGACACTAAGTGCCTTTAAAGCATAGATCTTGTCTTGGCTCGTGTAATTCGTGCATTCTTGGACGTTGGTTCATTTTTGACAGAGTGAATAGGAAATTGGCGTCAATGATTTGCCTCTGTTTGTCTTTGTTACTCTGATATGTGATTAATAAGAGTATGCCTCAAATTTTGGATGAAATCTTTAACCTGTAGACACGATTCATTAATAATTTAATGTACTGTTTAGCATGTACGATTGGAAATACTTGAAATGTTGAGCACACAATATTGTTTCGACGACAAAGATTTTCAAAAAAAATTTAGGTTGTCCTAAGTCTCTTCAACCTGTCAAGGGTAATGCTGAGGGTAGTCACAATGAATCAGCAGAATTTCCAAGATGTAAAATATTAAATAATTTTATGTAGAAGTGATTTGCTGCACCAAAGTTATAATCTACCACTGCACTGTTTTCAAAAATCTTTTTTCCGGACACCATTGATAAATCGTTAAGACGTGAAGTTATATGTGTCCACTCTATGTATGATGTCAGTTTGTATGGTAGAATGTAAGCATAATTTTTACAAAAAACCAAACTCCCCGAAATTCGGAGATTTCTGGTTAATGCATAGGTGTGTTGAAATTACTAGTTCTGGCTAACAGGAGTGATGATTATGAGTTGATTGAGCCCATAGTGATGAGTAGAGAGGGCTGCAGAAAGTAGGGAGGGCTGCGGGCAGTAGGAAGGGCTGCGAGTAGTAGGGAGGGCTGCTGGCAGTAGGAAGGCCTGCGGGCAGTAAGGAGGGCTGCAGGCAGTAGCGAGGGCTGGGGGCAGTAGGGAAAGCTGCGATTAGTAGGGAGGGCTGCGGGCACTAGAGAGGGCTGAGGGCAGTAGGGAGGGATGCGGGCAGCAGAAAGGGCTTTCGGGCAGTAGGGAGGGCTGCGGGCAGTAAGAAGGGCTGCGGGCAGTAACAAAAGCTGCAAGGAGTTGAGAAGGCTGCGGGCAGTAGGGAGAGCTGCGGGCAGTAGGGAGGGTTGCGGGCAGTAGGGAGGGCAGCGGGCAGTAAAGAAGGCTGCGACCAGTCGAGAGGAGAAGACCGGTGCGTCGTGAAGTAAGCTACTGCAAAACGCAATTTGTCAACTATGTTTTTAGAGTTGGAAGAATTTCCCAGCTCCTGGGTATAAAAGTTTCGTAAAAGTGGGGTTGGCCAAAATATCCCAGCTGTTGGGAGGGTATTGGACCAAACTTGACTGGTGTGTGTGGAGTTAACTTAGATTTACAAAATCGGTTTTTTCGTTGTAGTGAAGGTTTTTCTGAACTAATTATCATAATTAAGGGTTCAAAACTCATAATCATCACTCCGGTCAGCAAGAACTCATAATTTTAATTACGTTTATGCCTTAACCTGAAATCTTCGAATTTTGCGGAGTTCGGATTTTTTGTCAAAATCGTTTAAATATACATTCTACCATACAATACAGACATCATACAGAGTGTTACCACTCATAACTTCAATCCTTAACGATTTACCAATGGAAACTACATATACTATCTTTAGAAACACTGTGCATTGGATGGACTCCTGTTTTGATGGAGCATATGATGAATTGAAACTGACTTGGTCACCTTTGGAGAAAGTGAGGGTACTTATTGACCCTGGGGATTAGAGCCTCGTTTAATTACTGTAAGATTACGAGTCTCCTCACATCTACATATCTAGGCAATACAGTACTCACACACAAGTTTAACCTCCAGGGTAGTTCCTCACGAAAAGTGAGTGTTTTTGTATTAACATCAAAACCACTCTCAAACTCTCATCTCCATATAAGAGACAATCGTCACCAATACTCTATAGAGAGAAAAACAAAACCTGTACCTCTATAACATGTGTCTTGTCACACTTCATCTCATCAACCTCGCTGAGTATATTTATTTATATTATGAATTTGATTATATATAACAAAAATTTTAGTAAACAATTAATATA